>QANY01008670.1:2055992-2067704 GCA_003255025.1 Datisca glomerata
CCCCTCCCCATTACTTTCTGTTGGTTTGAGGTACGTTTGTTGCAAGTGCATATTTATTAATTTGCGCTTCCCTCTTTGCATGCATTTGTAAGCTTAAGGATCTTTGTGAATAATTTGCGTTCTATATATAATTTAATTTTTTGGAAGCTGCTGTCTCAGTTTCTAATTCAGATTTACCTCTATTAATTATATAATGCTTACAAGTAAACGATTCTAATTAGTTAATTTCCTTTTGATTACGGCTATTAAAAAGATTATACAATTGGCTCAAAATATGTAACGAATCCGTAAAATAACAAGAAAAGGGCGTGGCTAACATATTTCTTGTTACAGTTCGCATTTTTGAAGTATTAAGGTGTAAGCCATGTGTTCAAAGCTTATGTATAGAAAAATATTTATGTACAAGCAAATCAATTAAAAACTATTTAAACAAGTTTCAAAATAAAAAAGATATTGAGCTCGTTGGATCTCTATACCCCAAGAACCAAATTATCTAATAAATCATTCCTTAATCACTACTGCTTTATCATGATCAATATTTTCCAAGGTTTTCGAGTAGAGGCTTAATTTGGAAATCCAAATTTCTTTTATATTTTTCTATTCTACGACTATATTGTATGGAAGAATTCAATGAAATTACTTATTGAAACTACAGCTTTGTGGTTTGCTGCTCTCTTTATTCTTTTTTTTTTTTATTGAAGGAGACTAGAAGAATTTTACATGGTGAATGTAATTAACAAGAAATATGAAGTTAATTAATAAAAGTTACACATTTGTTTATTAAAATTAGTGCATTTTATTTTTTAGAGAAAAGTTCACTTCACTCCCTCAAACTGTGGATAACATACAGTTTAAATCCTAAACTTTAAAACGTTACACTTTTAACCTTAAATTATATAAAAATAAACTTTAAACTATGAAACTAACTTCGTCCATTAACTTTAACAAAATGACATTGTTTTGATAAATTAAAAAGACATGCCGTTTCAATTATATCTCAATATCATAAACTCAAAAACAAACACCCTAAACTCTAATTCACTTTCCTAAATCCAAACACCATAACCCTCATTCACCCATAAACTCAATAAAACATGACATCTTGTTTATCAGTTGCATAAAATTTCTCTACAAGCATAGCTGATTACATGGTAAAGGCTAAAATCTACCACTGCATGCAACCATTACATGCAGTGTGCCTAAAATATCTTCATCTCTGTACAAATGGAACTCTTTGTCACTAGTTATGTTGAAATCTCAACAGTACACGTGCCCTGCAATGATAGTTGTAAACCTGCACACCACAAACTGTTGATGCTGAAATCTCAGCAATACTCGTGTCCTATGATGATGGCTTGTAAACCTGCACACCACAAATAAAAGAACCCAAAAACTAAGGATGACTGAGTGTGTTGCCTCACCTAAGGGCATTTGATGCTTAAGTTAGAAGTGTGTGGAAGTGTTTTGACAAAGGTTTTGTAAGTCTTATGCGAGCTTGCCTTTCATTTTGGTGCGGAAGGATATTTATACCTGAGGTGCCAAAGGTGTTGGGGAAGTTTGAGTGATGTGATAGTTTTCTCCTACGAGGGAGTATGGGGGAGGGATATAATGCTCCTGTTCTCCGAGCTAACATTAGGATGCAACAGTAATGCTGATGTATACTGAGCTGACATAAAAGAGGGTTGGGGTGACGTGAGGGAGATTATCTGACATAGAGGATGATGATTGGACAATCTGGTCATAGGTCCAATTGCACAGGGACACGTGGAAACTTTCTTTCAACTGATAATGATCAAGGTGCTGTGAATTCGTGATCTCTCGAGCTGCCTAGTTTGGAAACCCGGCCTCTTGACTCTCGAGCTCATTATCTCATGCAATTCATGCCGAGACGTTCTCAACCAAAGTTCCTGGTCTATCCTCTTCGACTTCTAGCTCTAATCAGAGTGACTGAACCTCATCTCTTATTCTGGAGGGTGATTTATTGAAACTGAGTAGTGGGAAGTTTTAACAAAATCTCTCAAAGTTTTGCTGTTGGGGAGAATGGCACGTATCGTTGTCTTACTAGGTATGAAAAATACCCATAATAGTCACAAACTTTACTTGGGCACTTCCATATTAAAAACAATAGCATCGCCTTCTTTGATAGATAGAGGAATCAAATTCCCAAAAGAAAAAAATATAGCCCTTTTTTGGTGGAATGGCATGAGAGGGTCAAAAAAGAAAAATAGTTTAAACTAACAGAGAAACTAAGACAAATATGATGAATATGAAATGAGAGGGGAATCTTAGACAAGAGAGGTGAATATGAGATGATAGAGTGAAAGAGACGTATTTGAGATAAGAGAGATGAATCTGAGCGTGAGTGGCAGAGGGAAATGCAACTTAGAGAGACATTTTTCGATTGAGGAATGCAGACTCTAATAAGCTTGTGCTAGCTCAAAACATTATGAAAAATGTGGAGACTTCAACGCAGAGAGGGGGGGGGGGGGGNNNGGGGGGGGGGGGAGAAAGAGAGAGAGTTTTCTGCACAAATGGAAGATTAAACGAAACCATGAAGTTTTTATAAAACTAAAACTGAACAAAATCATGACTATAACACTAACCGATCGAACCGCGTTGGTTTGGTCAGTTTTATTGGCTTTTATGGTTTCACTCACACCCCTAGTGCATAATGACTTATATGGACCAATAAATGTCTAAGCTAGAGGTGGCTTTGAGTATTTCTTGACATTCACAGATAATTACTCTAGATACGGAAACATCTATTCAATTCATCGTAAATCCAAAATTGTTGAGAAATTCAAAGAGTTTAGAGCAAAGATTGAGAATGCAGTTGATAGAAAGATTAATTGTCTTTGATTAGATCTAGGAGGTTAAGATCTCTCTATGACATTCATGTACTACTTTGTCAAGATTACTTCCATGCTCATTGCACCAGGGACTCCTCGAAGGTGTAAACTCATCGGGTCCAAGTGGGTTTAAAAGCATAAGCAAGGCGTAGACGGGAAGGTGGAAACCTTCAAGGCTTGGCTAGTTAGAAAGGGTATCACTGATAGTTATGCTTAAGTATATTATTGTCCATTGCAGCTCATCTCGATTTTGCGATTTGGAAAATGGGCCTAAAAAATGCATTTTAGTGAAATCTTCAAGAGAATATATTCATGTCTCAACTTGAGGATTTTGCCAATATGATCGTGTTCCCGGTCCCACAAGAACCACATTCCCCGTGTTCATCTTTGAAGAACTTTCAGGGAAGAGAATTCCAGTATAAATTTTGGATAGGGGAACTATTTTCTAAATCAATACATGATTGAGACTTGAATTATGTGCTTTGCCATTTCCCAAAGAGAAAAACTAATTGTAATCTTTGTTTTATGGTTTTAGGATTAGTTGAAGGCTACAAATGCAACATCATGTAAGTAGCTTCATGTAAGTTCTATTTTGTTTTCTATCAAGCTTGGTTTCTGGATTTCAAGCTTGATTTTATCGTTCGTGGCTGCCGAACAACAACAAGAAATTACTTGAAGTAATTGATTATTGAACAAGGCTACCACATCTGCAAGTCAAACACCGACTTGGCTACTAACAGAGATACAAGCAAGCTACATCACTGTTGCAGTGGCACCATGCCATTTCATCATTCTTCCTACAAGTGACATGCTCCCACTGGTTTTCCATGATTTCATCTTTTGGTTATAACAACTTTCCACCTTGCACTCTTTGACTTGGCTATAACTTAAAGTGAATCATTGGCTTACACAACAAGTTGGTTTTCATCCAATCACATAATGCATGCAAAATTCTCATGCATAATGTGATTAGCTCATTTTTTCCTATTCTTTGTCTCTAGTGTAACTGAAGCATATTCTTCCTTTTCTTTCATTCTTTGTGCCTTAATATATAAGGTTGTAATTTGCCAATATGTAATCATCGAGTAGTTATTTCCAAATCAGAAGAATATTCAGTAACTTCATCTTCTTCTCTAATTCAAGTTTGTATCAGACCTTAGGATCCTTCTACATCTTTTTTTCCCTTTCTTCGATTCCTCTCAAAAATGGCTTCTACGAATCCCTCACCTATAAATCCCTCATCTTCTGTCAACCCCTCTTCCTCTGGAACTCCATTTTCTCCCAATATCACTGTGACTACCACAAACATAATCACATCCATCATTCCCATTACAGAGAACTCCATTCCACCAATCAACCCCTTATTAGCCAACCCCTTACCTTCTCTACCAAATATTGTACCTAACAACATGGTCACCATATCCATTCGACTAGACATGAACAATTACATTTTTTAGAGATCTCAGATCCTTTCTATTGTTCGAGCCTATGATTTAGAGGCTTACTTACTTGGCACAACTCATATGCCCGAGGAGTTCATTACAAACCCTCTTCTATCTTCTACAACTAATGCTCAGCCAATGTTATTTGCTCCTACAAATCAGTCTCCATTTGTTTTGAATCCTACATTTATCATTTGGAGGAGGATTGACTAGCATCTTATGAGCTTCCTTCTCTCCTCTATCACAGAAGCAATGTTTAGGCATGCGGTCAACTGTTCAAGTTCCCACGAAGTTTAGAGAGCACTAGAGCAATTATTCACCTCCCAATATAAAGCAAGGACCCTACAAATTATACTAAAATAGTAAACTGTGAAGAAGGGCTCAGTTAACCTTAATGACTATTTTCTAAAGATGAAGGGCATAACAGATAGCTTCTCATAAACAAGTAAACTCATTACAGAAGAAGACCTCCTACTATACATTCTAGGAGGCCTTTAAGTTGAGTATGACCCACTCATGGTCCATCTCACCTAAAGGGGAGATTCATTATCACTTCAAGAAACCCTATTCATGTAGCCTAACCAAGAAATGCGGATAGAGCAGTTTTCCAGTGCAAGTCAAGTTGACATAGTGGCTCCCTCAGCCAATGTGGCAAACTTCACTAAGAAAAATGAAAGAGGACCTGCACAGAACTATTCTTAGAATTTTAATGGACCTATAGATACAAGGGTAGAGGAAGAGGGATGGGTGAAAATAGGCTAATGTGCCAAATTTGCAGGAAACCTGGACACTATGCCTTTTCCTGCCGCAATAGGTTTGATCAACACTTCCAACCCATTGATCACTCCAAATCATTTTATCCCTAATACCACCACCATAAACACTTAAAGAACACCTGCAGCTTACCTATCCTCCACTGGGTCCATGGAAGAGTCTCACTAGTACATCAACAGTGCTGGCAATAACCATATCACCTCTAATCTGTCCACTTTGTCAAGCAAGAATGATTATAAGGGTAAATATAAACTTATGGTTTGTGATGGTGAGTAACTGCCTATTTTACATATTGGAAAATCATTTTTACCTCAAATAATAGCTTCGTCAGTTTAACTTTGGACCAAATACTCTATGTACCCTCTGCCATTAAGAAATTGTTTAGACTTTATCAACTCACTACTGATAATCCCATTATCATTGAATTTGACTATAATTTTTTCTTTGTAAAGACAAGATTATGAAGGAGCATATTTTGGAGGGTAATGATGGTCTCTACTACTTTCCCAAGTCAGCTCACCTATCAACTACACCAGCAAAATCTGCCCCTTCCAAGCTTAGTACTAATGCTTATTATTTTCTTGCTCTGTGTGCTATAAATAATACATGTCTATTGCATATGAGACTAGGATACCCTTCCACGTTTGTTCTAAGTCAAGTAGATAAACTTGTATAGCCTTTGAGCATTAATACAAGCACTTTCAACTTTCATGAAACCTGTGTTTCAGAGAAAGTTCATCAATTCCATTTCTCTCATCTCAATCAAGTACATCTAAACCATTTAAAATTGTGCATGCTGATGTTTGGGGTCCTTCCCTTGTCAAGTCCATGTTTGGTTATACATATTACATAATTTTGTTGATGATTACACTAGATTTACATGGCTATATCCTTTAAAGCTAAAATCCTATTGCAAAACTGCCTTTACACACTTTAATGTCTACATTGATAGATTTTTTGAAACTAAACTTAAATGTCTTCAAATTGACTAAGGGGAGAGTTTAGAAGTCTTCTACCTCTACTAAATAAACTTGGTATTGTTTTCAGACACCCATGTCCTCATACTCACCAACAAAATGGTAGAGTAGAGAGGAAACATAGAGACATAGTGGAAAAATGTTTAGCACTACTTGCTCAAGCTAAATTACCCCTACAACTATGGTGAGAAGCCTTTGTCACTGTTGTCCACCTTATAAACAAGCTTCCTACAGAATCTGTCTCCATTTCACAAGCGTTACTCTAAACCAGCAAATTACACACTTTTCAAAGTGTTAGGATGTACTTGCTTCCCATTCATTAGATCCTATAACAGGCATAAACTAAGCTTTCACAGTGTCAAATGTGTGTTTATAAGATATAGCTCATCTCATAAAGGCTATATGTGCCTTGAACCAATTTCAGGAAGGATATATCTCTCTCCAAGTGTTCCACTCAATGACAAGAGTTTCCTTATCAGCATCTTACCTTCCAACACTCAAAACATGAATCACACAGTCCATTTCCCAACCTTTCCTTCCTCCATTCATTCACCTCACATTAATACACCATCCTTACCACCTGCAGTTGATGCTACTTCAAGGTCTTGAACTTCACAAGCTCAAGTTGTAGTGTCTCATTCTTCAAGGACTACTCCCCTTTCCCCCTCTCTTAATTATACATTTCCCACTGATATTATTCCCTTTGTCAACTCCCCTGTTCATAATGTTCCCAACCCTTTCCTCCCCAATCCTATCATTACTAATGCACCATTCTCAATTTATCCCATGATCTTAAGATCCAAGACACGTTCCTTAAAGCCCAATGTGTTTCTCTCAGCCTTGTCATCTACCTTAGAACCACAGTCAGTCTCAGAGGCTCTCACTTCTCCCACCTAGATAACTGCCATGAAATCTAAGTATGATGTACTGGTTAAGAACATAACTTGGAGTTTAGTTCCTCCCAAACCAAATATGCAAGTTGATACTAATAAGTGGGTCTTTCGGGTCAAACATAATTATGATTGATCCATTCAGAAATACAAAGTCAGATTAGCGGTAAAATGGTTTCTGTAAACCCCTAGAGTGGACTTCTTTGGCACCTTTAGTCCTGTAGTGAAACCCTGCACCATCAGAATCATATTTTTCCTGGCTGTCTCTCCAGGCTGGGACATTTAACAGATTGATATCAATAATGCTTTCCTCCATTGGGACCTCAAAGAGACAGTCTACATGACTCAACCACAAGGGTTTGAGCACGCTCTTCACCCCACTCATGTTTGCAAGCTCCAAAAAGCTTTATATGGATTATGACAAGCTCATAGAGCTTGGTTTGACAAGATTTAGACTACCTTACTTAACTGAGGATTCAAGCACACACTCTCAGGATGCCTCTTTGTTCATTCTCCACTCTCAAGATCATCTCACTCTGGTTCTCATATATGTATATGACATATTCATCATTGGAAGTCAACCTAGTTCAATTGCGCATGTCATTAAGCTTTTGCAACAACAATTTTCCATGAAAACTCTTGGCTCTGTCACCCTCTTGGCTCTGTCACCTACTTCTTGGGTTTTGAGGCATTAACAAATCCTTTAGGTATCTACCTCACTAAGCCAAGTATGCACATGGTCCTTTGGCCAAGGCTCACATGGACAATGGTAAACCTAGCCTCACACCGACAATGCTAAACCTAGCCTCACACCAACATGTCATTCGTACAAGCTAACTTCTCAAGGCACTCCCTTTTCTAACCCCATAATTTACTTGAGTCTCTTTGGAGGATTACAATATCTCTCTTTCAGCAGACCAGACATATCCTTTGCAGGGAATAAGCTCAGCCAGTTTCTATCCTCTCTAACCTTGGACCACTAGAAAGCTCTCAAAAGACTCCTACGATACATCAAAGGCTTGGTCTCTTCTTTTTTGCAGCGAAGTCTCTCTCTCTTCAAGGATTTTTTATGTAGATTGGGCAAGCTCACTGAATGACAGGAAGTCCACTTCAGGCTACTACATATTCCTAGGACCAAACTGAATTGTTTGGAGTTCCAAGAAGTAAAGTGTTGTGGCAAGGTCTAGTGCTGAATATAAATATCAAGCCTTAGCTTATGCTGCCACAGAGATCTTATGGGTTAGTTTCTTCTCAAAGAGATCACAGTTCCTCTTTCTGGTATTCCTATCCTTTGGTGTTATAACCAAAATATCAATGCACTGGCTTGTAATCCTATATTCCATTCAAGAACCAAACACATTGAAATTAACATACATTTTATTTGGGAAAAGATTATGTCCAAATGACTTGAAGTGAGGTACATTCCATCTTCATCTCAGATAGTTGATGTTCTTACCAAGACTTTGCCTCATGCTCAATTCACCATTCTTTGTTCCAAGCTCACTGTCATTTCCTCTCCATCTCGTATTAAACAAGACTGCCACATCAGCAAGTCAAACACTGACGTGGCTACTAACATATATACAATTAAGCAAGCCACATCACTACTCCAGTGGCATCATGCCATCTCAACATGCTTCCTACATGTGACATGCTCTCCATGGTATTCCAAGATTGCATCATTTAGTTATAATAACTTCCCACCTTGCACTATTTGATTGACTATAACTTAAAGCCAATCATTGCCTTACACAGCAAGTTGGTTTTCAACTAATCACTTGATGCATGCAACAGCAAAATTCTCAAGCATCATGCGATTAGCTCATTCTTTCATATTCTTTGTCTCTAGTGTAACCGAAGCATATTCTTCCTTTTCTTTCATCCATTGCACCTTAATATATAAGGCTGTAATTTGTCAAATGTAATCATCGAATAATTATTTTCAAATTAGAAGAAAATTCAACAACTTCATCTTCTTCTCTAATTCAAGTTTGATAAGTCAACTTTTTAAGAAGGATAAAGTAATTGATGAAAAAATCATGAGGGAGGGTTAGAAAAGAAAAGTGAATTCGGGTTAGGGTGTTTGGTCGTGGGTTTAAGTGAAACGTGATCATTCTGAATGTACCAAAATGATATCATTTTGTTAAAGTTGACGGATGAACGGATAAAATTTACTTTAAGATTTAAACTGTAACTTTCATAAAGTTTAAAATTCAAAGGGTAATGTTTTAAAGTTTAAGGTTTAATTGTCCATTACCTATAGTTTGAGTAAGTAAAATGAAAATTTCCCTATTTTTTACTCCAATATAGCAGCAACTTTTGACAAGCAATTGGCTTTCGTACTAATTGATATCATATTAGCTAGTTAAAAACTAACTCGAAAGCTTTTAAACTTTTAGAGGGAGTCGTGCCATGTCGTGTACCAACCCTTTATAACGCGCAAGAGTAAGTTCATAAAGATTTATTACAACTTAATCATTTATTAATCGTGCCAATTAGCAGCAATACATTTTCGTTAATTAGCAATTGACTTTAAATGTTTTCTCTATTAATTATGATCTCCACTTTACAACTAATATTACGTTTTTGTATATATCTAGTGGATGATGCATCTTTATCAGGCATATTTTCAATTTACAAGCGATAAAATAGAGAATTGGAGAAAATTTAGACTCGAAGCTAAATAATATTTGACAGTAGATACAATATAATTTATTATTGTGGTTAATAATTTTCAGCAAAGGAGCAGTGGTAGCGGCTAATTCGGAATGGCTACGACAAGATCAAAGCATGTCAACTCCTGGAAGATATGAAAATCAATATGAGGTTTATGCATCTACTTTTGATTAAAAAAATCGCCATTCTGAGTGTTTAGATGCCTTTTTCCCTCAAAAGCTCCCACTGCTAGGTGGTGTTAAGGACTGTTTTTATACATTTTATAAACAACTAAATTATTCGCCGGTTTTTATACATGTTTTTATACTTTTGAAAATTTCAGCCGGTTTTTATCTTACTCTTTTTTTTGACTCGTTGTAGCACTTGGACCTCCTCCGCCCATTTTGGCCAACTTCCGCTAATATTTAAGCACCTAAAATTACTAAACACTCATCGTCTTTACAGACGTCGAGTCGTTATGGGTATGATATTAAGAATTATTTACCCGATTGTATAGGATCTCTCTCTCTCCTTGTTTATCCCCTCACATATCTCTGACATCTTCAAGTCTCTCTCTCATTCCAAAATAAACCTTGAGCAGTCAAAGCCTAAGAAGTGTGTAATACCTCAAAGCCTAAGAAGTATGTAATAAAGCCAAGAGACTCCAGAGCAAACTGAGAATTGGGTTTGGCAATTAAGGCTTGAATGAGAGAAGTGTTGCTTCTTGTGATGAATATATCATCAACATAAATGAGTGCCATAATCATATCTGGTCGAGAGAACTTTAGAAACATTGAAGTATCTGAGATTGAGTGATGAAAATCCCAAGTGACAAGAGCTGCTTTCAGAGTGTCATACCATGCACTTGGAGCTTGCCTTAATTAACCCATGGTGCGTTTTGTTCAATTTGCATATGTGATGAGGCTTGATAGGATTTGAACCACAAAGACTGTCCCATGAAGATCACCATGAAGAAAAACATTGTGTGAGCATTATTCTGATTGTGCAGGGTCTAAACCATAAAGACTGTCTCACGAAGATCAACATAGAGATTGTCTTATGACTATTTGCTGTATATCCCATCCTTTGGAGACAGCAAGTGTGTGCATTACTCTGATTGTGCAGGGTCTTATAACAGGAATGGATGTGTCAAAACAATTGATACCAAGAGTTTACTGAAAGCCTTTGGCCACTCGCCTGTCTTTGTACTTGTTTTTGCTGCCATCTGAGTGGTACTTCGTCTAGAAAACCCATTTGTTGGTGACAATTGATTGCTGATTAGTGTGAGGGACCAGACTCTATGTCTTGTTGCCTAAGAGAGCCTTGTACTCAGTTAGCGTGGCTGATTTCCAATTTGAATCAACAAGAACTTAGTCAATTATGAAAACATATTCATATATTTTCAATTTCACAACTTTTGCAAGACATGTAATGTGACCAGTTTGATAATAAGCTCTTGATTGCCTTTAGATTAAGATAGAAGAGACAAATTTATTTTAACAAGACGTAGCAATAATCTTCATAAATAAGAGACAAATTTATTTTAACAAGACGTAGCAATAATCTTCATAAATAAGCTTGTGAAAGATGCGATGTTTTACATTACTCGCTAAAAAATATTTCCAATTTCGTGACATTTGGGAGATATGTAATAATCAACTTGTTATATATTAATATATATCTAAATTCATGAATTTTGCGACATATGTGATGACCAATTTGGTATATATACATAATACATGAATTTTTCCAACTAAGATTATTCGTATTAGTTTAATGGTTTAAAAAACACCAATGGAGAGAGAGGTTAGTTAGTTCATAACAGAGAACTCTTTACATAGTATATTCTTCTGTCTCTTTCCAAATATAAGAATTGTGAAATCCATGATTTTGACTTTGTCTATATACATATCTATTTATTGGTTTTTTCAGGTCTCTTTTAAAAACGAGTTTGATTTAAATTCGAATCACTACCATTGTATCTAGTATCTAAAAGATATATATTTGTATCTTTAAATTTTGTTTGTCAATTTATATTCCAATGGTATATATATATATATATATATATTATACAAAGTCTTGAAATATGTCTACAACGATTAAGAAGATAAATAAAACAATTAAA
>QANY01008675.1:0-352111 GCA_003255025.1 Datisca glomerata
TTGCCAATTTGATTGTAATGGGATATTGTATGCTGGCGAGAGCTTTAGTACGGGCCTACTGGCAAGCACTTACGAGTAAGCTTTTCAGGATTATCATTTAAATTCTATGTCGCTAAATGTTGGTTTAGTATCGCCTAATTATTTCTCACTGATGTGTGGATGTCAGCCACTCTTATGCCTATTCTGGTAGTTTAGAAGATATTGTGCGTTCTTGCAAACGGCAGAAGATAGACACTTGCAAGGTGAAAGACAATGCAGAGGAAAATTGTCCTCATTTTGATGTGGATGATCGCATTCTTTCTAAAGAGGAGGTTGGGATTGATGACGTGGTTGAAGAGAACAGTGAGGCTAAGTTCAGCTTCGTGCCGGTGAAAGACAATGCAGAGGAGAGTTATCATCATTTTGATGAGGGCGATCGTTTTCTTTCTAAAGAGGAGGTTGAGATTGATAACGTGGTTGAAGAGAACAGCGAGACTGACTTCAGCTGCGCAAGGAAAGAGATGGTGAAAGACAATGCAGAGGAAAGTTGTCCTCATTTTAATGTGGGCGATCACATTCTTTCTGAAGAGGAGGTTGGGATTGATAAAGTGGTTGAAGAGAACAGCGCGACTGACTTCAGGTGTGCAAGGCAAGAGCCGGTGAATGAATATACCGTTTCAGAAGCTGAGCATGCAACAGAAAGAAAATCAGAGACTGCAAAAGCTAGGAGCGCGTCTTTAATTGATTTTTTTACACCAGAGCAAATAAAGACACATATAGAGATTCTGAAGCGGTGGACTGGTCAGGTTAGTGCTCTATTCTTGAGACAGATAGACAGTCTGAGGCAAGTAATATGGATAAAGGAAGATGGTTAGATGGGTAGCTATGTCAGATAAAGGAAGAAGAATATTCCATATTTTCTGTCTCATTGTTCTTATGTCCATGTACATCGTGAATATAATCTTACCGTCTTCCTTTAATGAGTTTTCTTAGGTTACTGCATTTTTGAAAAATTGGCATGATTTTGTTTAAGTGATCTGTGTCTCAAAATCAAAAGAAACAATTATTTGAACTATTGTCTTTTGAAACAGAGTGCATCTGAAGCAGAAAGGGGAGGTCGTGAGTACTTGTGTCAGTTGTGCTTATCTGAGAAGCTATATCTTGCCCCAACACCGCTCTATTGTTCATCTTGCAATAATTCAATCAAGCGTGACAAGAATTATTACTGCACTCCCGATGAAAATGGTATAAGCTGCAATATCTGTACGGGATGCTTTAATTTTTCACACGGCAGGAAGATCACCGTACAGGGAAAAACTATGAACAAGGCAGAACTGTGTAGAATGATGAATGATGATAAAAAAGAAGAGTCGGTAAGCTATATTTGGTAGGCTGATTTTTAGAATTTGAAATATTTAACCTATTCATGTGGATCTTTTGTGGGATGCAGTATGTTCAATGCGATAAATGTGAAGGTTGGCAACACCAGATATGTGCTCTCTTTAATGATGAAATAAATTTGAAAGAGGAGGCCAAGTATATATGTCCTAGTTGCTTGCTAAAAGATGCAAATAATCATGTGCCCATGCCTCTGCCCAAGACTGCTCCTTCAGCTGCAAAAGATTTGCCAACTACCAAGCTGAGCAACCACATAGAAGAAAGACTCTTTCGTCGTTTGAAGGAAGAGCGAGAAGAGAGAGCAAAGATGGCAGGAAAGAGAGTTGACGAGGTAATAAAGTTAACAGAATCAGGATAACGTTTTGTTGTGCAACATAACATCTATTTGTGTAATAAAGTTCTACTTGACTGCTGGTTGAACTATATTTAAAAAAGTGAAGAGATAAAGCATACTATCTCTTGCTCCAGTATTAAATCTCGGGAGATAGAAAGTAAAGATAAACTATACATCTGATGTTTTTCTGCAGTGCTACAGCTTATTTTTTCATATTAAATTATCTTTCTGTTTTTGAATCTCTCCCTAAAAATAACTGTTTGATTTTGGATTTATTGTTCAATGTCTCTAGGTTGCTGGAGCAGAAGATCTTTTTGTCAGAGTTGTTTCATCTGTCAAAAAACAATTGAAAGTAAAGAAGATGATTCTTGATCTCCTTGACAATGATAAAGGCAGTTATCCTTCTGAACTTCCGTACCATTCAAAGGTGAGGAAGTGCAGTTACGAGATTCAATCATGAAAATTGTTTATGAAAACCTTGGCTTTGCTTATTTCTAAGATTCATAACTTGATTTCTCTTTTCTTTTCTAATAATGCAAACTGCAAATGATCATTTTCAGGCGATTCTTGCGTTTCAAAAGATAGAAGGGGTGGATGTATGCCTTTTCGGTATGTATGTCCAAGAGTTTGGCTCTGACTCTACTGGCCCGAATCAACGTTGCGTCTACATCTCATTTCTTGATTCAGTGAAGTACTTTAGGCCTGAGATAAGGACTGTTACTGGGGAAGCCCTACGCACCTTTGTTTATCACGAAATATTGGTATGAATTGTTTTAACTGTGTTTTCTTGGTTAAATTTTTGCTGTCACTGAAATGGCACATTAAGGTGGCCATTGATACAGTATAACATGACTTATGAATTGTGTTTTTCCATTGTTCTAATCATCAGATTGGGTACCTCGATTTTTGCAAGATGAGAGGTTTTGCAACTTGCTATCTATGGGCGTGCCCACCTCTAAAGGGAGAAGATTATATCTTATATTGCCATCCAAAGATTCAAAAGACTCCCAAGTCCAATAAGCTACGGAATTGGTCTCTCTCTCTCTCTAGAATATTGGTATACATATACTTCGAAACACATTGCCATTTCTTGACTATTAAATCTTTTACCCTTTATAGGTACAAGTCCATGCTGAGGAAAGCAGTCGAAGAAGAAATCGTGACAGAACATACAAATTTATATGATCGATTTTTCGTTTGTTCTGGAGAATGCAACTTGAAGGTCACAGCAGCACGGTTGCCATATTTTGAGGGTGATTATTGGTCCAGTAATGCTGAAAGTATCATTACAAGTTTTGATAAAAAAGTGCAAGAACCACTGAGAAAAAGGACTGTACATGCCATGGGACACATAAACCCTTCCCCCCGCGCCATCAAAGATATTCTCTTGATGCAGAAGGTTATGATTTCACAACATTCAGTTTTTTTTTTTGCCTAATAATTGGATTAGTCAACTTTCTTGCTGGAGAAGGAGCGGTTATTTGATTTTAGAATCTCTTTCGTGATTACAGCTAGGGCAAAACATTTTACCTTCTAAAGAGGACTTTGTGGTTGCGCACTTGCAGTTTGTCTGCAAGCGCTGCGATGAAGTGATACTGTCCGGGAAACGATGGTTTTGCAGCCAGTGCCCAAATTTTCAGCTATGTGAAAGGTTATTGTTTTATTCAAAACACATGTTTTCTATAGGTCTACTTGCTTATTTGCAGAAAAATGCATCTAATTTTGATTGAGCTTTAATTGATTATGCTCTTACTGCAACGTTATAACATGGATCATACTTGCGGCTTTTTGAAGAGCATTGCCATTGACAATATAGATAAATGATTAAAGCTGATGGCTTGAGATTGTAGACTAAGTGGTTCAACCAAAAGTTCTTAAATCTGTTGTAAAACATAAGATTTAATTCAAGACTACAGCTTCAATCACTTTTAATTTTGTTGATAATTGACCAAGAACTAGTCCAGCTGTTGGCCATATATGAGCTAAATTATATATCGTTTTCTTTTTCATTACACTTAATTGTCAATAATTCGAGTTTTACTATATAGTTGTTGTATTTAAATTGTAATTGATGCATTGCTTTTAATTGTACTGCAGATGTCATGGTGCGAACCGAAAGCAAGGAATGAACACTCACATTACGAAACACGGGGAGCAGCATTTGCTCTCCCAAGCTGCTGTGACATACGTGCCTTCTGACACAAAGGATGAAGATGAGATTTTGGACAACGATTTACTCAATGATAGACATGCTTTCCTAAATACTTGTGAAGAGAAAAGTTATCAATTTGACACGCTTCGCCGGGCGAAGCATACATCGATGATGATACTATATCATCTTCGCCCGCGTAGGTATGCGCAACTCAGCTGGGTCGATTGAAGTTCTTAGTGCCGGTATATTTTATTTCTTGACAATACACATCTGTTATCTAATTCTATTACTGCTATAAAAGTGCCTTAAAGTCAATTTTCTTCCTTCGAATATGTAACATTCTTCCTGTACGAGTCAAGGCCGCCTATCAACTTAAAAATGCATTTGTGAGTCAAAACAGTTACTGCATAGATTTTCTGAAGCGAACTTTGTTCTTGAGATCTCAGCTTCTGCAGGATCCTTTTTGAGTTCTTTGGCTTATATATTCTCCATCAAACTAATAAAAAATACATATATTCTACTTAACAGCTCAGTTACGGTAAACCGCTTTATTTATTGATCTGAAATGCCCTTCGATAAGCATTTTGTTTCTCCAGTGAGTGAATGAGAAATGATATCTCATTCAATAGCTTTATCATCCAGTTAGTAAGAAACAATTTTGATCAGTGTCAATCTATATGAAAGGAAAATTGTATGGAATTATAGGACTTCTTATGAAGAGGAAGTTCTTTATTAACTAGAAAAGTATAGTATTTTAATACAGAAGTATGGTTTGGAAATGATTGGAGCGGCCATCTCAGAGAACTGAGAATTTGCATCATTTGTAGCAAGTTTTCATGGTTAGATTAGATCTCTAATAAGAAATAACACATGTAAGTTTATGATCATGCCTTGTAATGTTTTGTTTTATTCTAATCGTCAACTATGAAGGGGGAATGTGAAGATTTTTCAAGTCCATGGTTCTTCTATTCACAATCAACATTGTCGATATCATGCTTACATAATGACAAAGTTGCTTTTATTTTTAGAACTCATATAAAAGATCAATGTCTTGCTTAGTCATTGACCATAAGCTACTCCCTAATTGCAGGTCAAACAATTTGTGTGAGTCAGTACAGCAGCCTTTCTGGTTATGAAGTTTACAAATTCAACAAGAAAGAGCTTATTATTATTCTTAGAAACAATTTTTTATGTCTTATAATGTTTGTAATAGGACTCTTTTTAGGATCTGATGATTTATTCTTTATGTTTATTTTTATTGACTTTTTTTTTATTTTAATAATATGTCGGTTTGGTTTGGATGAAGAGACGAAAATGTCAACCTAACTAGAATGTCCCAGTGCACTTATTGATTCCTAACACCAATAATTGTACATTTCTAAAAAATAAGTACAAGATAATGTTGATATTTTGGAATTATGTTTTCCATAACAGTAAAAACACATATAGTTTACATCTATAAAAATTATTTGATCGAATTAATGAATTTCTTCCTCAGTGTCCGTAGGCCTCTTCCTCATTAGTCATTACCTTTGAGATTATAACTTCCTTCCTCGCAGCAGCACTAACACCACTGACAAAAAGATGGTGAAACTCATTTGAGATTATAAAATTCGTAAACAAAAATGGGTTCTGAGTTTTTAAGAATGACAATGAAGAAGATGGATCAATTCCAAGTTCCAGTCCAGAAACAAACTGATAACCAACTCTAATTATGAATAAGCAAATAGCTGGTGAAGAAACAGAGCCCCATTACAAGGTCTATGAAGAAATAGCTCTTTGAGGAGCATCTTCAGTTAAATTTTTTTTAGGAGTAGGAGAGAGACTCTTCTTACCTGGGAGAACTTGAAAATGTTGGGAGGCACATTTCCACAGCCAATATATAGTTCCACTAGAGAGACAGAAGATTGCCAATATATAGTTCCACTAGAGAGACAGAAGATTGCCAATATGTAGTTTCACTAAGCCAGTGGGGGCGTGGGCTAATATTTAGCCGAATGCCCATGAGATTATGGGCTAATATTTAGACGAATGCCCGGTATCTCATTCATCACTTCGTTTGCCTCTGTTTGATATTCAACAATTCAAAAAAAAAAATTGAATGCATGGAATTGTCAATATACCCTCGAAATCTGGAAACCCTCCCATGGGTATGTGAATACCGATAATATTCAGATTTTTGTTACCTAAAATAACCCCACCGTCTCTGCTTCCCATCTTCTTCAACCCGGCTTGAATTTTTCTTCTAATTTTTTGCCCTAACAATATTTCTTTTCCTAGCAACAACCTATAGCTTCTCTAACAACAGCAATCAAGAGTATCTAAACCACCTAACAAAAACATCCAGCCATAAACAGCTTTAGAAGAAGAATTTTAAAAAGACTGTCGGTTTGACTAAATCGGAGAGAGAGACAAAGAGAGACAGATAGAGAGAGACCAAACCAGAGAGAGAGGGACCAAACTAGCGAGAGAGAGAAGCAATAGGGAAGAAGTGGCGGGCAATCTGGGGTGAAGAAGGCTGGAGAAAATGAGAATGAAGTCGGAAATGGAGGATTGGAGATAGGAGAAAAGGTTTGGGGTAAAACAATGAGGGAGAATGGGAGATTTTTTGGATACTAAAACATGTATCTTGTGCAATTTTTTTAATTCTATGGTCATAAAAATCCAACAAGGAGATTTTTTAATTTGGCGGAATTTTTTCGCTAAAAAAAACAACCAATAATTTTTTTCCAATTGTATGGTCTAGAAAATTATTGATTTATAATTTGATATTAAAAATATATTAATATTTTTAATTTTTATTTAACTCATAAGTTTATAAGCAAGATACATTTAGAGTTATGTAATGACTCTAAATCCAGTTTATATCATTTCCGTATATGAGGTGTCCAACTCACATTCTTAGACCCAAAACTGAAAAATTAGACTCAAAGTCTGAAGTGTGTATATTTGTTGGCTATGCTCTATAGACTGGAGGTGAGTATTTTTATAGTCACAAATATCAAAAGTGGCTCAGAGAGAGGGGGAGATAGTGAGAGAGAGAGGGTGAGAGAGAGTGAGAGGGGGAAATAGGGAAAGGGAGATAGAGAGAGATAGAGGTGAGAGAGAGGGGGAGAGAGAGAGGGAGGTAGAGAGAGAGAGACAAATAGAGAGAGAGGAGGAGGGGCAAGAGGGAGAGAGAGGGAGAGATAGAGGCGGTAAGACAGTAGGAGCAAGAGAGAGAGAGAGGGAGAGATAGAGGCGGTAAGACAGTAGGAGCAAGAGAGAGAGAGAGAGATTGAAAGAGAGAGGGGGTGAGAGAGAGAAATAGAGAAAGAGAGAATGGGGAGTGAGAGACAGGGAGAGGGAGAGATAGATAGATAGAGAGAGCGAGAGATGGGGAGGGAGGGAGAGAGAGGGACAAAGAAGGAGAGAGAGAGATGATGGGAGAGAGGGGGAAATAGGGAGAGGGAGTGAGAGGGGGGGAGAGAGATAGAGTGGGAGAGAGAGGGAGTGAGAGTGATAGAGAGAGATAAAGGGTGAGAGAGAAAGTGAGAGAGAGAGAGATAGAGAGAGCGAGAGGGGGGAGATAAGGAGAGAGAATGGGTGAGAGATAGAGAAAGATAGGGGAGAGAGATGGGGGAGAGGGGGGGAGAGAGGGAGATAGATGGGGGAGGGGGAGAGAGAGAGAAAGAGGGTGAGAGAGAGGGAGTGAGAGAGATGGGTAGGGAGAGAGAGAGGGAGATGGAGTGAGAGAGAGGGAGAGAGAGATAGAGATAGAGAAGGGGGAGTGAGAGAGAGGGAGAGAGAGATGGAGATAGAGAGGGGGGAGAGGGAGGGGGAGAGAGAGAGAGAGATAGAGAAAGAGAGAAGGAGAGAGAGGGAGGGAGAGACAGATAGAGAGAACGAGAGAAGGAGAGATAGGGAGAGATAGAGACGGTAAGAGAGTAGGAGCGAGAGAAAGAGATTGAGAGAGAGATGGGGGTGAGAGAGAGCAAGAGTGAGCGGGAGTGACAGAGAGAGATAGTGAAAGATAGAGAGATAGATAGAGAGAGTGAGAAAGAGAGAAAGTGAGAGGGATGGAGAGAGGGAGAGAGGGATAGGGGTGTGAGAGAGAAAGAAATGCCACCTTCTTTGAACACGACTATATGGAAAACTACAAACCTCGAAGCAAAGTCGTTCTCGAAGATTTAGAGTCTGATGAAATCAGACCACCTTCATCATCAAATAGTAAACGACAAACCACAGAAGCTACAGTTCCTATTTAGGAAACCACGATGCAACATCGTAGTGACAGGTTGTAAGACAACCTATTCGCTATGAACTAGAGGCACATGTCATAGTGTCTGACACTGATAAAGGTGATCCATTAACCTTTAAAGAGGTGATGGATGATCTTGAAAAGGACAAATGACAAGATGCCATGAACTAAGAAATAGAATCGATGTATTCTAATTCCATCTAGGATCTTATAAATCCACCTAAAGATGTTAGACCCATTGGATGTAAATGGATATTCAAGAAGAAAAGAGGTTCTAATGGGAAAGTAGAGACTTTCAAGGCACAGCTGGTAGCTAATGGTTATACACAAATGGAATGAGTCGATTATGAAGAGACATTCTTCCTTGTTGCCATGCATCCTTTTGTCCATTACCGTTAGTCTAGACTATGAAATATGGAAAATGCACGTCAAGACAAATTTTTTGAATGGATCTCTTGACGAAAGCATTTATATGATACGACTAGAAGGGTTCGTGAAAAAGGGGTAATATCAGAAAGTATACAAATTGTTTAAATCTATTTATGGATTAAAGTAAGCATCTAGATCTTGGAATCTTACCTTTGATGAGATTATTAAATCATATAGTTTCGAGCAAAATGTTGATGAAGCTTGTGTTTATAAATACATCAAAGACAAGATAGTGGTTTTCTTAGTTCTTTATGCTGACGATTTTTTACTCATTGAGAATGATGTAGAAACGTTGTCAAAGGTAAAGAAGTGGTTACTAGAGAAATTTCAAATGAAAGATTTGGGAAAAGCGAGCTATGTTCTAGGCATCCAAATGCTAAATGATATAAAGAACAAGCTTTTGGCACTTTCTTAGGCATCTTATATTGATAAGGTGCTGGAGAGATTCTCTATGGAGAATTCCAAAAAAAAAAAAAAGTTCAACTACTGACCATACGTTGAATTGTCTTCTCTAAGGAGAAATGTCCTAAGACACCTCAGGAGGAAGAATATATGAAAAAGATTCATTATGATTCAGCTGTTGCTGGTATCATGTATATCATGTTGTGTACGAGACCAAACATCTGTTATCAGTGAGAATTGTTAGTCGTTATCAATCAAATCCTGGTTTATAACTTCGAATTGCAGTAAAGCACATTCTCAAGTATCTTAGAAGAACGAGAAACTATATGCTTGTTTGTTCAAGTGGAAACCTAAATCACACTGGATATATTGATTAGGAATCGGATAAGTATAATCAAAAGTCGATGTCTGGATCGTATACTGAGGTGATCTGACTATTATAGAGATAACGTTAGATCTGAACCTGGCTGACCCATTTACCAAGACACTTCCTTCGAAATCATTTGAGGGTCATATGCGCAACATGGAGTTGAGAGATGCTACATTTTCTTTAGGGCAAGTGGGGGATTGTTGGGGTTATGCCCTCAAAGCATATGTATTGACATTTTAATATCAAATTTAATGAATTACATTTTTCTTATGATTGTTATTTAAAATTATTGTCGAATAATTTATATAAATATATGAAAATTTCATATTCATTAATGAGACTATGATCATGTATTAGTATGAGAGGATTAAGATTATAGATAATGAATAAAATTGTCAGTAACATATTAAAGTATGTAATCTTTAGTGAATAGTTGCTAGTACGGTTCATTAAACATTATGAATACAGGCGATCTAGATCCAGACCATTGATGTGGATAGACATCTTAGTGAATGTACTTTATATAATACGATTATATATGACAGGACTGATATGAATTAATATTTTTATTAACTTCCCGTTATCATATGTAGATCAGTCTGGATCTTGAGTAGTCATGAACTCATATACATGTCTACTGGATGTTTTGATTCACTCGTTAAGGTTTGTTTCTAAAACAGGCTAGTAACTTTTATTTTGGAGATTCAGTGATATGGATGGCTGGGAACATGATCATACAAGATTTGGAATCAAAGCTTTCCTAACGGATCATATATTGGTTCCCTTAAGTGTTAATTCTGAATCTAAATAGTTATTGAGTTCATATTTATAATACACACTGGATATACTAATTAAGAATCAGATAAGTATAGTCGAAAGTCAATGTCTGGATTGTATACCTAGTTGATCTGACTATTATAGAGATAACGTTGGATCAGAGCATGACTGACCCATTTACCAAGACACTTCCTTCGAAGTCATTTAAGGGTCATGTGGTAACATGGGGTTAGGAGAGATGCTACATTTAATTTAGGGCAAGTGAAAGATTGTTGGGGGTTATGCTCTCAAAGCATGTGTATTGACATTTTAATATAAAATTTAATGAATTACATTTTTCTTATAATTGTTCTTTTTAATTATTTTTGAATAATTTATATAAATATATGAAAATTTTATATTCATTAATGAGACTATGATCTTGTATTAATACGAGAGGATTAAGATTAGAGATAATGAATAAAATTGTCAGTAACATATTAAAGTATGAGATCTCTAATGAATGGTTGCTAGTACGGTTCACTAAATATTATGAATGCATGTGATCTAGATACAGATCATTGATGAAGATAGACATCTTAGTGAATGTACTTTATTTAATAAGATTATATATGATATGACCGATATGAATTAATATCTTTATTAACTTGTCGTTATCATAAAGATTTAATACACATCAATCTGATGATCACTAGATATTCATGTGATTAAAATAAATATTTAATTTGCAAAAATCATCACATGTCAATTACTGATTGAGAATCAGACATTGACATGGACTACTGTAGTGCCACGTGGCACTATAGTTAGGCGTGCATATTGTAGTGCCATTTGGCACTGACAGTAGTGCCATGAATTACAGTGTTGTGACGCACTGTGATAGCTCACGACACACTGAGTGTCTTGTGACACTGCAGTTGTGCACAGTTATAGTGGATCCCACCGCAACGGCATGTTTGTGATTAATTATTATTTTATGTATATCCCTAAGAATCTGGGGTTCCTAGAAATATATATATATACACTATTGGCCGCAATGCTAGATTTTTGTGTGCTAACAACACAATTGCTTTCATGGTGAAACTCCCTGAGATTAAAAAGTTAATAAAAAAGCTATGTGAGATTAATCATTGTATTTTCTCAGAGATTAGTCCCACAAAATTATTCATTCTCAGAAAATCTCTAGATCACATGTGTTGAGTACGTCTACAGATAGAAAAGTGGCATTGATATATTCTACATGCTCACACACGTCTTAGTGTGTGTGAAGATTGACTTGGATGATCTTAGTGTGGATCTCGAAGTTCGTTGTTCGTGAGAACGGAAGATCGTTGGTTTACGAGGACCTTGATTAGACTACAAGATGTATATATTCTATATCCATGTATATAGATTTAATATATAAATATATAATGGATCATATTGAAAAGAGTTTTCAATAAAAAAAATTTCTTTTATCGAAAAAGATTCATTTTTTATAAATTAAAAAAAAACTCACGGTAGAAAAGCACAAGTTCGTGCTCACCACCCCCTGTACCCTTGAGCCTGTTGTTGAATTGACTCAAGAGGAAAATGATTTTAATGCTTCTTGGTTGCATTCTGATGAGATCGACAGATGCTACATCTTGGCTTTCTATTAGCAATATGTTGTAACAACTGCATAAGAACATGGAAACTGTTTCTTATATGATGTTGAACATTACCGAAATGTTCAGAGATCAGGATCGTCAAGCCAAATAGGCAACTGTGTAAAATTTCATGAACTGGAGGATAAAACCTGGAACTCCTGTCAGAGAACATATGATGATGATCATTAGTCATCTGAATGAGATGTAGATCATAGGTGTTGAGGTACTTGGTGAGACCCAAGTTGACATAGTCCTTGAGACTCTGCCTGATACTTTTGAGAACTTCAAACTTAATTATTTGATGAATAAGTTGAGGTAATCACTTCCTGAGCTGATGAAAGAGTTGCAAGCTGCTAAGACCTTATTTCTGAAGGGCAATAGGAAGACTGGAAAGGCAAACTTTACTGAAAGAAAACCTTCCACCTCTGGCACTAAAAAGAAACACAATAGAGGTCTGGAGAAGGTTAAGAAGTAGAACTCAAAAGTTGCGAAAGGCAAGGGCATTACAAAAGTGGTCAAGTCGAAAATGTCATCTTTATGGAGCTGTTGGTCATTAAAAACCCAACTGTTCAGACTGTCTCAAAGAGTTGAGATCTAAAGATATAATACTTGTTACTGAGGCATGTTATGTGGCTTACTCTACTTTTTCTTAGATTGTAGACTCTGCAACTACTAACCATATCTGTTGTATCCTGCAAGGGTTCAAGGAAATTAGAAGGCTTGACGAGGGTGAGTTCAGCTTCTGTTGGGGAAAAAAGCACTAGTATCTACCTTATCTATGATATGTGACACTGAAGTGAATTTTGATTCACAAATGGATAGTAAAAGGTTGAAGTCTGACTCATGCCTTGGGCATATTAACTTGGACAAGATTAAAAGACTTGCGAAGGATGGTCATTTGTAAACTTTAAGTGTGGGATCACCACCCACATGTGAATCCTGTACAGAAGGTAAAATGACTAAGAGACCTTTTTCAAAAAAGGGGTGAAAGAACCACTCAATATCTCAAACTCGTACATGGTGATGTATGAGGGCCATTGAATATCCAAGCAAGAGGAGGTTATAGATACTTTATAACCCTCATTGATGACTACTCACGTTTTGGTCATGTTTATCTAATGCACTAGAAGTATGAAACTTTTGAAAAATTCAAAGAGTATAAGGCTATAGTTGAGCAGTAATTAGAGAAACAAATCAAAACAGTACGACCTGATCATGGCGGAGAGTACTTGCTAGGAGAGTTCAAAAACTTTTTAAAGGAAGAATGTATTCTTTATCATCTTACAGCACCTGACACTCCATAACAGAATGACGTGTCAGAGAGAATGAATCGAACTCTAATGGATATATAGTTAGATCCACGATGAATTCATCATCCCTCCTAGATTCATTCTTTGGATATCCTTGGAAACAACAACATACATTTTGAACTAAGTTCCGTCGAAGACGGTGTCTGGCACGTCATATGCAAGATGGAATGGTTGAAATCGTCTGTTAACCACTTTCGAATATGGGGGTGCCCAACACATGTTCTGAATAGAAGATAGGCAAGTTGACTAGTCGAACAGAATGATGCATGTTTGCAGGATATCCCAAAGGAACGAAGGGGTATGTCTTTTGTAGTCTGACTTACAAGAAAACATTTGTTAGCACAAATGCACGTTTTCTTGAAGAAGACTATATAAGAAGTGTGAAGCCGAGAAGCACTCTTGTGCTAGAAAAATTATTAAGTGGGAGGACACCGACTCCCAAATCGAAATTTGTTCCTGATTCAATAATAGAAGAACCATAGCTGGGGCCAGAGCCTATGAAGCCTCGGCGTAGTGGGAGGGATGTAAGACACTCTGACAGGTACATGTCTTATGGAGATACCTTAACAACAATTTCAAATATGGATCATGATGAACTTGTCTCCTACTTACAGGCCGTGGGTGATCCTGAAGGAAACCTATGGCAACAAGCCATGAACGTTGAGATACATTCGCGGACTCGAGTGGAGTCTGGAAACTTGTAGATCCTCATAAAGGGGTGAAACCCTATAGGGTGTAAATAGATCTATAAGATAAAGAGATTTCTGAATGGGAATGTGGAGACATTCAAAGCTAGGCTAGTAGCCGGGGGCTACACCCAAAAGGAAGGTATAGACTATGATGATACCTTGTGGTCGGTTTCCACACTTAAATCCATCTGAATCCTCATGTCCAGTGATGCTGCCCTCGATTATGAAATCTTGCAGATGGACGTCAAGACTACTTTTCTGAATGGCAATCTTGAAGAGCTCATTTATATAGTTCAACCAGACATGTTCATGGAGAAAGGCCAAGAGGGCAAGTTTTGTGAACTGCTGAAATCCATTTATAGATTTAAATAAGAGTCACGATTGTGGAATATTAGATTCGACGAAACTCTCAAGAACTTTGGTTTTGAATTGTTAGTGAACAAACTCTGTGTGTATAAGTTAATACATGAAAGGAAAGTAGCTTTTCTAGTCTTGTATGTAGATGATATTTTACTTATCGAGAATGATGTAGGAAAATTATCTGATATCAAGATTTGGATTGCAAATTAATTTAATATGAAGGATCTTGGAGAAGCTGTATTTGTCTTAGGTATTCAGATCTTTCGAGATAGGAATAACAGATAATTGGCACTGTTTTAGGTATCTTATATTGATAAGGTGATCGATCGCTTTAGTATGCAATCTCTAAGAAGTGATATCTTCCTTTCAGACATGGAGTCAACCTATCCAATGAGCAGTCTCCCAAGACTCCTCAAGAAGAGGAAGACATGAGAAAGATTCATATGCATCAGGCGTAGGAAGTCTCATGTATGCGATACCTTGTACTAGGTCAGGCATTTGCTATGTTGTGGACATGGTGAGTCTTTTCCAATCTAATCCTGGAATCGGGCATTCGAATGCCATCAAGCATATCCTTAAGTATCTTATAAAAATGAGGAACTACATGCTCGTGTATTCAGGTATTGACCTGAATATAACAGGGTATACTGATTCTGACTTCCAAGAAGACAATGATTCTAGTAGGTCAACTTTAGGATCGGTGTTCATCATGAACAATGGAGCAGTTGTATGGAGAAGTATCAAGTAATCTTGCATTATTGATTCTACCATGGAAGCTGAATATGTGGCAGCTTGTGAAGCTGCAAATGAGGTTGTATAGCTTAGAAAGTTCTTGAAGACTCTGAAAGTTTTTCTAAGAGCTGGCAAGCCCATGAAACTTTATTGTCACAACAATAGGGTTGTAGCAAATTCTAAGGAATCAAAGAGCTACAAAAGATCCAAACACATAGAGCGTAAGTACCACCTGATAAGAAAGATTGTTCAGCATGGAGATGTTATAGTAACACACGTACCGATGGTCAATCACTTGACAGATCTATCCACGAAGACTTTAAGTAGCAAATTCTTTTATGGTCATCTGGAGGGCATAGGGATACGAGATTGTAAACCCCCATTTTAGGTTAGGGGAGATTGTTGGAATTATGTCCCTGAAATAGGGTGTAATAATTATTTATGAGTATGTAGTTATTTCTCAGACATTTTATATTACTGAATTAATGAATGAATGAAAGTTTTTCGATTAATTAAAGTGTGTTTATAATTTACTCAAGTCATGAAACTATTGTCAAAGTAAGAAGAGTAAAGACAAAGGGTCTTCCTGACAAACTCTTCTGAAGTATTTCAGAACGTTATTCGCAGTCTTAGGATCGATTGGAAAATCAAGTCTGATTATGATTGTTAGGTTGAACCAAAAGATCCCGGTCTAGGGGCATGAAAGTGGAGAATCTAACGATTGACCTAGACATGTCATGAAACATGTTGAATAAATTAGTAAGTTTAGAGCAAAGCCGCTTTATCTAGCTCTAAATCTAATTGTTACACGTTAATGGCGTTTTCATAATTACCTTAATCCTAAGGTGAATACGAAACTTAACCTAGTTAGTTATGATTTTTTATACGTCAAATGAGTGAGTTTGAATTGCCGAACAATACATCGGCTGTTGGAATCGTGTTTCAACTATGTTGGAGTTGCATGATTCACATATATGAAAATTTGTGGTTATATTAAAAATGCAAAAATATCACCTTATGCTTTATTGATGGGTGTGTGAATAAATTAACCTGGCCAGATACTCGATGAAATGAACCATTGAATAGGACATGGTGAATTGTTCGAGACAATTCACTATTATGTCTTCCTTATTCACAGTCAATAAAAGAGTTAAGAAAATAATAACAAAAGGGTAAAATGATAATTTTACATCCCGCTCTTGTTGCTGATATTCACGAATGGTAATGTGCTAAAATGTTATGTGAAAGTGAAATAAAAGAGTTTATTTACACAAACAGAAGATGTAGCGCGCATGAATCAAGGGTTGATTCGGCATCGAACCTATAGTGGAATCGTACGATGTCAGGATTAAATAGGTCAAAAATGGTATTTGAATTTTATAGATTTATTCACGTTGGTCCATTCAGTCTCAGGAGTAGCTCATGAGGAGAAGAATAAAAGAAAACAACATCAATTGGACCAAAATCTGTTTTGGGCCAAGATGTATTTTTTGAACTCATATGTGATGGATATTGTCACTTAATTAGTGAAAAGTAATTAATTAATGTTTAAATTAGTTAATTTTTTATTTTCTAATCATTAGATAATTAGTAAATAAAAAATTAATTAATTGATGAAAATCAATTTAATTTATCAATTTGGACACAACAATGACTCTAAGAGAATGTGGAACTTTTCGGCAATGGAAAATAATATGAGGATGAATTTTGAGCAATTTGGCATATAGGGGTATATGTGTAAATTTCATAATTTATTAAATAAGGGGTAGCATTAGGGTTGCCTCTGTAAGTGTGTTGACACAACCCTAATCACAGATAGCAAAAAAAGGTTTCTCTCCCCCCTCCTACTGTTGCCCTCGAAATCATAGAGGAAGAAACAAAATTTATTCCTCAGTTAATTTGAAAGCCCACACTCATTATCTAAAAGCACCCTCTAGAGATATACTTTTGAATCCAATGAGTGGTTGTTGCCGCGTAGATAAAGTGAAGTTCTTGGATTTGAAGATCGAAGAACGCGAAACACTTAATAAGGATTCCACTAATTCAGAAAGTCTCTGATACAACGAAAAGTTATAAATCGATTCTACCTCATTCTAAATATGTCTAATCTAAATATGCATGATCTGTAGTTTGGTTTTAATGTTCAATACGATTAAATTTTTTTGATATTCTGTCCACGAACCGTTCGTGATTCAAAAATATTTTCTTTAAATTTCAAAACCCGATCCAACATGCCGGGCATCCCCACATCCTAAGGTTGTTTACGGACGACTTTCGTCCAATCCATCTTTCATATGGTGTACTACCCACCATCTTTGACAGAACTTGGTTCAGAATATATGTCGCTGTTTCCAAAGCATATCCCCATAACGATCTGGGATGGATGAGTAACTCATCATTGATCTAATCATATCCATAAAAGTTCAATTCATTCTTTCTAATACAGCATTATATTTTAAGTGCCAGGTATTGTAAGCTGAGAATGAATACATTTTTTCTTAAGAAAGTCTTCGGACTCTCCTAGCAAGTACTCTTTATGATGATCAGATCGTAGCATTTGGATTTGTTTCTCTAATTTCTTTTCGAGCATAGGCTTATTCTCTTTGAACTTTTCAATTTTATGATTTTTGGTGCATTAGTAAACATGTCTAAAATGTGAGTAGTCATCAGTGAAAGTTACAAATTATTTATAACCTTCTCTTGATTGGATATTCAATGGCCCACATATATCACTATGTACGAGTTCAAGGCATTGAGTGGCTCTTTCACCCTTCGTTGAAAAGGATCTCTTGGTCATTTTACCTTGTATACATGATTCATATGTGGTAGTGATCTCACACTTAAATTTTGCAAATGGACCATCTTTTGTAAGTCTTTTTATCCTGTCCAGGCTAATGCGGTAGTGATTTCACACTGCCATGTGCCTGCTTAGAACATTGTTAAAACAATTATATAGTTGGTAACATATAGTTAACATGATGTCAACAATATGTTTATATTGTTTAATCATATTAAAAATGAACAAGATTAAAGGTTTAAATTCTGGTGATTTCATAGCTAGTCTATGTTTTTAAAATTATTTGATTCCTTTGTGTTTGTAGCCCTGAGTTATGCCCCCTGTACTAGTGTAATATTTTTGGTTCAATATAAATTTTTTTGCCTTTGACAAAAAAAATGAACAATTGTTATTTGCATCATTTGCAGTAATGGGCATTGTTGATCCCCTTTAAGATTTATGAGTTTAAGTTAACGTTGCTGGAAATTTAGACAAGAGAAAAAAAGATTTTGACCGAGACTGTAACAAATAAAGTAAGCATGTACATATTTTTTTACATCACGTAAGAAGTCTCTCTACATAAAATATAATATGTTTTTTACTGTTTTTCAGTATCTTAGTTCTAATTATTTAAAAACATAATTTTTTGAATCTACTATGGATTGTATGTTTCTTTTTTAGTTATGTCATTTTAAAAGAAAAATCCCTATTCTTTTTAGTGATCAATATTTTTCTTTACTCATTTTTAATACTTGTTTTCTGCTTGTTTTTAGATTGAAGTTGCTGAAAATTTGGAGAGGGGAATAGTAATCCATATCGAGGATACAATGAATGACGTAAGTGCGTAAACAATTGTTTTTACAGAGTGTAAAAGTTTTTGTACTATTGTTCACTGTGTTTCTAATTTACTTATGAATTAAATACTTATTAATATTTTGAATCATTGAGTGAAGGAAAACAAACCAAAAAGATGGAAGCTTGTGAAACGGTACGAGAAAAAGAGATATCAATTAAAGAGGCTAATAAAACCATCTCTCGTTTTAAACCCTCGATACATGACTGCTTTTGGGTCAACAACTGGCGAGAAGAAATCAAAGCAACAACATGACAAGGTCGAGCCCCCTATGCAACAAGTCCCCATAATTGATCCACCATCCTTCGATATTATTCTCTACAAAAGATAATGCAATACCATATATTGAAAGATGATTGATATTTATAGAAAGTTTAAAAATTTTACATAACTTTTTGAATATTTGGATGTATGATGAATGTTTAGAAGTGTATCTGGATGGTAGATAAGAATTAGTCGAGGTAGATGACTAGTACTTCATTGATGTTTTGTTGAAGCATTGGTTTTGAGATGCTCGTATATGAAGTTTAACAACACGATTTATATGTGTCCTTAATGTTGCATCTCCATAATCCATATGTTAAGATACGTTTTCAATTTTCTAACATATAGTTAATGAAATATTTATTGTTGAAATATCCGGACTTGACAAGTAAAATATATGTTTGTGACTCGTAAAAATATATATTTAACCATACACATTTTTTATTCAAAGTAAGAGAGATAATAAGAGTATGTAACATATAGTTCTCCAATTTCAAGAATGGTATAGAAATTGTCAAAATAAAGCATTTTCAGTGAAAAGAACTAGCAGCTAAATTTTAAACAAGTTTTCAATTTGTTGACATAATTAACGAAATATTTACTGTTGAAATATCACGAAGATAATATCAAAATTAAGTACAGTTTAGTAAAATCTATATGTATTTCAATAAAAAAAAATATAAAAGACAGTAACAAATATGCAGCAAAGTATATTGCATCTTCAGACTCAATAGGTTAAAGATATGCTTACGAAATTTAACCAGACATAATTTGTATTCAAAATAAAACGGAGAATAAGAGTATGATCCAGATAGTTGTCTTATTTCCAAAACAGTACATAGGGAAGGAAAAAAAGGGTCTCTTTCCTCGCTCATGATGGTAGAATGAATCAGAACTTCTTCTATCTGCCCCAAGAGAACATCTGTTGACTTATCGCCCGGAACGTATTTGCTATTGTATAGTCCTCATCTCTCTTTTATAAGACTCGTGTAGTCCACCCCAAAAAGAACTCCACTCCAATCGAGGACAATGAGCTATTAAATTCAGATGAAGAACTTGACACATGTTCAGCAAAAATTGGGTTTTCATCCCAAAGAAGAAGAGCTAGAGGTGAGTAATCCTATGGACGACCACAACTTATCCAATTAATAGCCAATTGCGGAAGTAAAATCGAATCGATCGTTTGGAGAGAAGGCCAATATGGGCAAAAGGTTTTAAGTTGTCGACCGCAGACGAGGGTAAGATCTATCATGAATTCAAAGCCGAGAACAAAATTAATTACAACTTAGTAACATTTATATGTATTTCAAGAAAAAACATAAAATGCGGTATCAAATATGCAACAAAGGACATTGCATCTCCAGACACAATAGTTAAATATATGTTTACGACTTGTAAAGATATATTTAATCACACGCATGTTTCATTCAAAATAAAGAGACAGTAAGAGTATGCTGCAGTAGTTCTTCAATGTCCATTATACAAAACAACGATGAAGATTGATATAATTTTTGCTGCAAATTGATATAATTTTTACAACTAAACCTCCTATAACACAAAATCTACAAATAGTCCATGATATAATTTAATTAGCAAGTTTCATATAGATACAAAATGTTTAAACTTAAACATGATCATTTTTACATATATCTAAACTAAGGGTCATTGTTGTTAATTATTGAATAAATAGGGTTATATACTACAATTTCTGTTAATTATTTTCCAACATATATAATTGTTTTGTTGCTGTTAAGATTCTCTGTTCAAAATCTTAAATCTTTTTTTACATTGTTTTCTTTCTCCAACAATTTGTGGAATGGTCAGCAAGAAGAAGAAAACAATGATTTATCCTCAGAAACAACAATTCATTTAGGGAGAAAAGAAATGGAAATGAGAGAGTACGCATGAAGAAGCATAATGATTGCTTGATGGATAACATCCAACCTCGTATGAATCATAATAATCGATTTCGTTTTGGTGATTGTTTCGATTTATGAAAAAATGAAACATTTCGGTATTTTAGTGAGTCATTTCAGAAAATAATTTTGGTAATTTAAAATAATGTTATAAAAATTATTATATATAATTAAAATAAAATCAATAAATTATATCATACAAATGATACATAATTATCATTAAAATTCAATAAAACATTCTATTATATTAATGACGTTAATATTCAAAACATCTCCAGTATTACCCTATAGTACATTAGCTTTAGTCCAGATTTGATTAGATTGCATCAACGTGAAATTGCTTAGAGCAAACATACTTAGGCTAGATGTTATCTTTTCATTTTCCCGTTTCTTTTTTTATTTTATCTCTTTTGATTTTTCACTTTTATTTTAAATATAATCTAATGAGCTGTGCTGATCATATAATTAAAGATTGTTAGCCCAAGACCCTTGCGAAAAGATATAACGATACTAGGACGCCAATCAGTTTTTTAACGATCCTTAGATTTTTCTTTAAGCTAAAAGACTAATTTGCCCGTTCTCTTAAATTTGAGCTATTTCCCCAATCCAGTGCCAAGCGAACCCACTACCTAGTGTGAAACTCATCTCCTTCGCTTCAATTGTTGACCGCGGGCAACTGGCAGCTATTATGAGTAGGGCTCGTCGTGATTTTTGGGGATGAGTTCAAGCTGGCGCTCTCGTCTTTGCTCCGCCACTGACCTGAGCTTCTATCGCTGACCCGAGCTTCTGCCGTTGACCCGAGCTTTACCACAAGGTATGCTATCATCACTACGATGAATATTACTTGCGAAATTTCAAGAATTTGAGTCTCCTTCCTCAAGACTTCTACCCGAGCTTTTGTTGTTATTTGCTCAATTACTTCGGTGTTTGAGAAATTTCTATCTGCCTATCCCATCTGGAGACCATTAGGGTGAAGGAGATGAAGGATATTGAACGGGAAAGAGAGAGAGAGAGAGAGAGAGAGAGAGAGAGAGATGGCGACTCTTGAGGAAGTCTCAGAGAAAGAACAGGTTCCTTTTCTCCATCCCTGGCCTTATCGCCCCAATCCGTGGTGGTAAGATCGGCGAGCTCAAGGATTTGGGCACCAAGAACCCCATTCTCTACCTCGATCTTCAAACCATAGTTAATTCGGGGACCGCAAAACTACGGAGTATTATTTCGCATGTATAATTCGAGAATTTAACGTTCAAACATTCGATTAAAATTCGATCAATAATACATAATACGTAAAAATTCAGATACGAGTTTTAAATGATTATTATACGTTTTCTGTTCAAAAATTCGGTATTAAATATACGACTTTAAAATTTATAAATAAATATTAATATAACAGAATATTATAAAAAATATCAATCTATAAAATTTTTAAACATTTTCATAAACCAAAATATATTGATAAATTAATATTAGTTTATTCAATCAAAATATAGTCATTAATCCAAAATATTCAATCTATAAAAACTAATTGAATTGATAAAAACTATCAAATAATGAGATCGTCGGGTGGTGAAGTTTCATCAAAACAAGATTCGTTTGGGGTACGAAATAGTTCAGATCAGTTGTACAAGCTCATGTCATCTAAAGTAAATGGTTCTTCTTCCAAAAAATATTCTGGTTCTTCTTTAAATCCTTCTATAGCAAATGGATTGATCTTAGAAAGATCAATATGTGTCATATCCTTATACATTGCCATCATCAAAGAGTTCATTCTCACGTACGCCAAATCATCCAACATTGTCGGTGTTAATCTATTTCTCTTTTTTGTTTGGGATGCTTCACGATCCTTATACATTGCCATCATCAAAGAGTTCATTCTCACGTACACCAAATCATCCAACATTGTCGGTGCTAATCTATTTCTCTTTTTCGTTTGGGCTGCTTCCCATGCACTCCAATTTCTTTCACAACCTGACGAGCTACACGGTTGACTCAAAATTCTAATTGCAATCTTTTGCAATACATGGAATATTGACCGTTAAGCTGCCACCAAATACCTATAAATACAACTATTTACATTAGGAATGAAATCAACATAAAACATATGAAAATCTAATTCAAAACTAAGAAACACTTACGAGGATGACTATTGTTTATCATAGCAGTGGTTGTACAATTGAACAAGGGCAGAAACTTTAAACAATATTTAACCAGTTCAATTACCAGCTGATCTCTTTCATCTAAAGAACCCAACTGTTGAACGAGATATTCGACCCATTCTCTAATATCAATGTTGTCTTCTTTGTACTTCTCACTAATCATATAAGTTGGATTAAGAAGTGTAACAGTAGCATGTATCTTATGGAGAATGTTCTTCTCTTCTCTGCTCAAATATTTTCATCATAAGAGAATAACGAGATGGATCTTTTACACAATATTGATTAAACGCTTCTCGTGCCCTCTCCATAGCATCATATAAATATCCCGCTGTAAATGCTTCACCATCTACTAATCGAAAAACTCTCACCAGAGTCTCAACAACATTCACATAATCTTTTACATCTACCCAGAAAGACTCGTTTTGAATTATTGAAGTCACTAACTTAGCATGTGCAGTCTTAGTAAAATTCAAACCCCTCCATTTAGAAGAAGCAACCAGAATTCTCAAATTGTTTTCACGATCAATTATCGATTGAAGCATAAAAACGTTTGAAGCAAATCTAGTCTTACACGGAAATTTTAACTCCCTATCATCTGTATATTTTCTCATCAATTGCAATACCATATGATGCTTATACATGTAATTTACTATTTTTTTCGCATCATCAATCACACTTTTCACCCATTCAATTTGATTATAATGATCTTTCAATAATAAATTAATACCATGAGCTGCACATTTAATCATGTATAATCGAGGATATTTTCCCATCAGCATGCAACCAACAGACTCATAATTTGAGGCATTATCAGTAACTATTTGCATAACATGTTCAGGACCAATTTCATCGATGATGGAAGAAAGAATGTTATAAAGATACTCACCAATCAATCTCTCCTGTGAACATTCAAACGATTTCAAAAAAATAGCACCTAACGGTGAGCTAGCGATAACATTAACCCATGACCGCCTTCTTATATCTGTCCAAGAATCTGACATAATAGTACAACATGACCTAGTCCATGATTGTTTTACACATGCAACATAAGTCTCAACATCTGTTCTTGCCTCAGATACTAACTTAGTACGAGGCGTTGAATAACTAGGTACAGTATAACCACAACCAAAATCACCTAAAGCTTTACTCATGTCAAGAAATGACTTGGACTGAATAATACTAAATGATATGTTGTTCATGATGAAAAGCTGAGCAATTTTTTTGTCAACATTGCTCTTCTCTTTCTTAGCAGAGAATTCTGGGATTGTGGTTTGAGTCTGATTAGATAGACTCAAAGAGCAAGCGTTCGATCCTTCGTTACTTTAATTAACCGAATCATTTTTTCTTTTCTTACTAGAACTAGAACTTGAATCTCTAACTAAAAAATACGCTTCAGCTTGAACCTCCTCCGGTATTTTACTACATATATCAATATCACGACCACTAATTCCAAATAAATGAGACTTTACTCTAGAAATTCCTCCAGCAAAATCTCTCTCACAAAATTTGCGCTTGAAACGATTATTTGGCTATTCAGCGTAATCTCAAAACTTATCTTTTTTCCTCACCATGATAATCAAACTTCAGAAAATCTGAAATAGAATCAATAAAACCTATAAACAAGACATAAATTGAATTAACAGAAACTAAATTCAGAAAATATGAATTAACAGCACAAGTCCAATTCAGTTCAGAGAAGTTTTGAATTAACAGCCCAAGTCCAATTCATTTTAATTTTTTACAATCAAATTCAATTCAGAGAAGTCCAACCAGAAAAGAATTTACCTATCATCTTAAAACCTTCGTGAAAAAACAGAATCAGTTAGGGAGGTCTAAGTCTGCTTCTGACAATTAAATTTCCAGCCTCAATCAAACTAACAATATTACTTGCAAGAAGAAATTACTATGACTAATTTTATCCAAGACCAAGACTATAAGATGTTATATATCAGAGACTGAATTATAATTTCTACAATCCAAACAATGGAAAAAGAGTTTGCGCTTAATTAAGTTTATGGTGGAACTCAGACTATATTTGTAATTCTTCAGCAGAATCAGACATAGATAATTACAGATAAAGGAGAAGAAGGAATAAATTACATATAAACAGAACACACCAGAGATCAAAGAGCAAGGCTTCAACAATGGAGAATCACGAAGAACAGAAGAACTTACCAGACCAAAGAGCGAGGCTTCAACAATGGAGAATCACGATTCACGAAGAATTAGAGCTTAAGAAGATAACAGACCAAAGATCAGAGATGAAGCAATTTGGGGATTAGGGTTTTCTGAATCTAAATTCTGAAGAGATCAGAGATCGTGAAGAACTTACCAGACCATAGAGATGATAGAAATCGCGAAGAACAGAAGAGAGAGGCGTCAACAATGGAGAATCAACAATGGAGAAGAAAGATGCCGAGAGAGGATGGAAATCGCTGGAATGGAAGCAATAAGCAGGACCTTCGCGAAGAATGGGGATTTTGCCCATTTTAGTCGTTACGTTTAATACGAATCCCGTATTAAACATGTATTATACGGTTGAAGCCAAAACAATATATATTATTCTATATCTTTCAATAAAAACCAAAAACGACCAAAAAAATGAAAAACACAAAAAATACACGTATTAACTAACTACTGGACCATTTGAACCACCGGCTCTCTCTGTCTCTCTATCGGATTTGGTGCGGAATTTTTTCGGTGCGTTTCTTTTTTTTTATTCTGTCTCTCAGTCGGGCCCTCCTTTTATTTCCTCAAATAGGTGAGAACGGTGTCGTTTCTTGTCTACAACGGTGCCTTTCCTGGAGTCTTCTGGAGTGACTGTTCTTCAAAAGCAAAGCTCTACGGAATTGATTCATCTTCGTGTGTTGCTGTAAACAGGTGGGAGTCGGAAGCTCAGAGATGGCTTGCTTACATGACCATAGTTGTCAAGATCACGATTGTTCCTCTAATTGGTCTCTCTACAACCACATAGACCTCTCCAAAGTCTCTCTCTCTCTCTCTCTCTCTCTCTCTCTCTCTCTCTCTCTCTCTCTCTCTCTCTCGCCATTTCTTGGTTTGTTCTATACAATAGTACCTAAATGACAACATTATGTCCACCAGTGCCAGTAATTTTGATACTGTACAACGAGCACTTTGGGTGACCCTCTCAGATGTGTAAATTGTTAATTGATTTGCAATCCTTGATTTTCCTATTGCACTCGCAGTCACGGTGCTAGATATTAAGCTGTGTTTATGGTTTTCTTGACTGTCTGAGTAGAAGGAAATGAAAACAATACGTGATTGCTTGAGATGATAGAAAGTAGAGGGACAATCTCGTCATGTCATCTTATAGCTTACTGTCTGTTATGTTAAAGCAATTATATAGGCGCTTAGTTGTTTGTTAAAATGAAGCAGCATGTTCTGATGTGTAATGCTGATGGATTTTCTGTATGATGTTGTTGTTGATCTCCTATATATCATTGATATGACAATATTTTGAGTAATCAGGAAGTTGTCGCCTGCAAATCGAGTTTCAATATTTTACTCTCAAAAGCTTTGAATTGTTAAAGATTTCGAGTGGCTTTCTGTGATTAATTTTCTCAGATGCTCCTTTATAAATCAATTTACGACATACGCACTTACTCTTAATACTTCTTTTTATTGATCCGTAGGTGTCTGCTTTGAATGAGGCAGTTCCAGGAAGCGTTAAGTCAGTCTTTAAAGCTTGGGAACAACGGCTGAGTTCCTCTGGGGTAATAGGCCTTTTACGTCCCCTTTGTCTTTCTATTGAGAATCACCTTTTAGCCGTGCTCAGCATTTCTATCAATAAAAGAATGCTTTGTTCTTGAATCCTTATTGCTAAACATGATAATTTCAGTGTAATCTCAGAACTCAGGAGTATGTGAATGATGTAATGTTTTTTTCTTTGCGGTTCACTTTTGTCATATGTCAGGAACACTTGGAAAGCAACGATGGTGATCCTGAACTACTAGTTTTTATTCCGTAAGGACCCTTTATTTTTCCAGATCCTGACATTTATCTCACAACATGGGTCTTGTTTATGCATTAAATATGTGTCTGTGTCAATCATTCACATCTCTGGGCAACTTTGCTACATATTGTGTAGTATCAGCCCAAATCATATTCCCCTGTCTAACTGAATTCTCCTTACCTTTTCTAGCGACATTCTTCTTTTGGCTTTATAAACACGACTAACTCCTGTATGCATTATCCATATCTCTATAGTGCCTTTTCTTCGTGTTCTTTCATGCTATGAAATTAACTTTGATATCCTTTCTTACCGAGAAATCGCTTCTATTTGCATACTGTTTTGGGAAGGCGCTTGAAACTAAAATCTGAGTCTAGTATTTTGCTCAGCAGTCATCAACTCAATTTGTAATTCTTTGTTTAGTTTTCTGATAAAAAAATTCATTTTATTTCGTGGACTTTGTGATAGATTTACTTCAGATGTTAAGATCAAGGCCATATCAGTCGTCGGTGGTGCTGATGGCACAAGTCCTTCTAAAATGCGAGCGTAAGTGGAAGTTTCAATACAGTAACATAATTACAGTTTGTTAGCTACAATGAGAAAGTCAGCATTTAGTCACTCTATAGTGCCCTTACTTAAAAAAAATCCTTGTACTAGAGTTCCGTTTTACACTTGAGCATGGTTAATTTAAAGCTCGTCAGAAAGTTTTGATCTCTCACAAAGACTCATTTCCTATTATGTTTGTATCATGTTTCTAGCAAATTTAAATGTTGGCTATTGTGTCTTATTTATTTCTCTGCAATTTTAATGATTTCTGTCAGCTACGTATATCTGTCCAATTGTTTGGTCATTTTAACATGCACTACGTTCTTAATAGAACATACATGAATGCTTATGGTAACACTCCACTTCCCTCATTTGTAACCAACTAGTTAATTAAGCATCACGTGCATCACCCGTGTGGCTCGACGCATATGATTTTTAAATCATTCATACATTTTATTCACGTGAGGTATTTAGAAAGAATATAGTGTAAAATAGTCTTCTCTCGTTCAAGATTCAAACTCTTTTACAATGTCTGCTGAATTAAGCTACCGGAAAAAAAAGCATAAATATATAATTAGCATAACTTTAAAAATTCTATCAGTAACGGAAGAAGTGGTAAAATAAAAAATGATAATAAGCATTACCAAATTTTATTGAAAACGATTAATAATTTGTTTTAAGATACTTAATTATTAGTTTGAGGTTAATTTAGAATTCTAAAAAGTAGGACAACTTAGGAATTCAATTATGTAGTGGGGATGAATTTGTCCAAAAATGGTTTTCCTGACATCCTCACATTTACATAAGTATAGATATAGATGTGGTACACATCCTTTATTCACTGTATGACTTCAATTGACATTTCCTTTTTGTCTTTTCTTTTTTGGGGGGTGGGGTGGGGTAAAACCATATACAGAAACTTTTAACTACTGACACATTAAATTGAGAAAGCTAAGCTAATTTTGTGACTTGCAACCTGAATTAGGTTCATCAACCGAGATGGCATCGACTTTTCCGATGCTCAAAGCATGCAAGCCATTCAGGTATCACCTCTTGTTAATTTTTTTGGAAGCTTCTTCGCCGGTTGAACAACTTGCTCTTTATATCATTCTACAGGAGTGGGATTTGGTTGAAAATTTGCAAGGAGTGTTGGAATACCAGACAAGGTAAATCTACCATAGATCAAATCACATCTGTTGAAAAAAAGGCATTTATATTTGAGAAGAGATTATATAAATCACGTTATCTTTGTAAGAGAGTTTGTTGATAAAACATGGTAATGACACTACAAATTTTGGACATCAGTTTCTCTTCATTTGAGTTCTATTATATGTTATCATTGGTCATTTCGACTTTCTGATGTTACGTCGGTTTAATTAGATATTCTAAATTTCAAAGTGTTGGAAGTATCACGTTGCACTTTCCAGATAATTTTGGTGGTGACACAACTCGGATACGCTACATTGGCTTCAAAGGCGAAGCCACCCAGGTATGTTTTCTTCAAAAGATCAGTTTGATGGGTTGTTTTGCTTCCAAATTAATTGGTGTTTTTGATCAACAGCTGAAGAGGGATGTTGTTGCTACAATTGTTTATGAGCTTATGCCAAATCCTTCAGACCACAAGTGAGTCTTGCTTGTCAATATGAGTTGTTTCCATGTTATGTTTAAAACGAAGTAAATTTAAGGCAATCGTTTCATATCGAGCTTGATTGAATCTTCAGAAGGCTTAGCTATCCTGGTTGAGTGCTTCTGAACGATATTATATTCTCTAAACTGCGGTTCCATACAGGACTCGGGCTGAAGGTGGGAGTCTTTCGCATGTAGAATGAACAGCATATGTTATATCATGTTCAAAGAAGCATTCTCATGTTCAGATACTGAATGGTGAGCAAACCATATTTAGGTTCATATCTTAACTGCCTTTCCCCTCTTTCTATGTTCTATGGCTGAGAATTGTGCTACTGTAGTCTGCCGAGAGGAGGAATCTGTAGTTTTCATTTGGACATCTGAGTTTGAGAAATTCTAAAGCAAGCTATATCTGGAAATATTTCTCTTTTTCTTTGGGTACAAGCATCTTGAAATTTTAGGACTGAGCTACTGAGTTGGAATTTTAGTTTCCCTTTACTGGCTATGGCTTGTATTACAAGTATCTCAAAAAATTCTCTTTTTTATTTATTCTAATCTGCTGAAGTTTTTTATCTGCAAGTCTAATAGAATGTGGTATGTTGTTTGTGTCTTCTGTACTACCCCTTGGGTAGTACTCAATTGGTCATTTGTCAAAGCATGAGTCTACATATCAAATCATCAATCAGTACTCGGTTAAACTAGTAGGTTGTTTACGGTTTTTTTGTGAAAAATCAAATTCAATCGTTCATGATATAAAAAAATAAAATTAAATCAAACTGAAAGTTTCAGTTCAATTATCTGGTTTGATATTATTGATAAAAAATATTTTTTAAAATATTTTCAAATGATATTATTGAAAAAATAATATAAAATCAATGATTTTGTTTAGGTTTGATTGAATATGAAATTATATATAAAAAAGAAAAGAATAATAGAAATTTAAAGTTTCGTTTTGAAAATCACTGCAATTTTGATTCTTTAAATATATTCAATTCAGTTCGATTCGAAAAAATTAAAATTTCATGTTTTAATTTTTTTCGAATCGAACTGAATTGAATATATTTAAAAAACTGATCAAATCATTCATTTTTTATTTAGTAAAATTTCGTGTTTTAATTTTTTTGAATCGAATTGAATATATTTAAACAGCTGATCACATCATTCATTTTCGATTCGTTTGGTATAAAATTTTTCATCCTGAAATTCTTGGGTCCCGCACTAGATCTGCTCTTTACAAAGGATTTGAGGATTTGAAAACGGGTCATAAGACCAAATTAAAGATTTAAAGAGAAAATGAAAGGAAGTGAAACAATTTTTAAAAAAAAGTTATTAATCTTGTAATACAATATTTGAGAATGTTTTAATATAGATTTTTAAACTTGTTTATAATTTATTGAGATTGAAATACTTGTTGATAAAATTTTGAGTATTTTTTTAAAATTTAAAAAAACCAAAAATTTACCTAACAGGACTTGATTATTTGCACTGTTGATATACTGCTATGTCATTGAGTTTTTCCCTTTTCTTTTAAAGTGGGAATGTTTAGCTCATCATTATGTGCTATCTATTAACAGTAAATGAAAATACTACCATTTAATTGAATAAAAATGTTATGGTGTTCATTAAAATGTATATAATCTTATATCGCGTTTAAAATATAATTTATGCGTACTTTTATTGTGAAGATTAGTTCGTCCTCACCTGGTCATCACCTATAAAATTATCATAAATTTTAGTAAATACATTTTTTTCTGATAATTTAAGTTGACGCAGTAGATTAAGTTTTCACATTTATACCTTAGAAATCGTGTGTTCAAGTAATATTCTCTCATTCCCTTTATAATTTGTAATATAACTTTGATAAAAAGAATTTTTTTCTAAGGGTAAGTTATGAAGTTGATCTAAAACAAATACAAGTAAATAATTGATCCTTTAATATATTTAAAATATGAATAGACATGTATTTTTTCCACCTTGCCCTTTCACACTAAAATTGACAAAGTTAGAAAATTTAAAATGAAACTTAAAATTAGAAGAAGTTATGACTTAAATAAATATTTTTATCTTAAGTAAGCATTAATATAATATTATTTGATATTAATACTATACTTATTCAATGTTAAATCATTCTAATAATTATTTTTATCATATCATTTGATTGATGATGTACTGTTAACGTTTCTATCATATACTGAATAAATGTTAATATACGATAACACTCTATTTATATTGTATTTACTAACTATTAATATAATTCTAAATAAATGTTAATATATATTATCTAATCGTTAGTATATTGCTTATGTTTTATCATAATATAAATACTATTTATAAATTTATAATAATAAAATGTTCACTTAATATTATATTCATATTTAATAAATAAATATTGTCATAATCACTCACTGTTTAAAGGAGTTACTATATTTAAATTTAAAAAAATAACTAAAAAATCTTTACAGAAACATTGGATAAGGGCATTGATGATAAATAAAAAAAAAATTCAGTTAATCAGAAATAGTCATTCATATAAAGGTAGCTTATTATTAAGGATGTCAATGAGTAGGGTATAGTATAGATAGTGTCATACTCCACCCCATACCCATTAACATCTTCAATCTTCATACCCATAAAAGTTTTATGGGTATGGTATAGGGAATACCCATTTGTGAAGGAGTATCTAGTACATTTTTTCTACCCGTGATTTATAATTGACAATAAAATTTAAAACAGTTTGAAACTACTTTCATATATTCATTTCAAAATTTCACAATAATGTTTCAAATTGTGAAACTTAAAATTAAACGTAATTTAAAATACAAATAAATCTTGTAAACTTAATCTTGATCATCGTATTTTATTGATTTCTAAATTTAATATCTATATAATATTTTCAGATATGCGTGTCAATGTGTGCCCGCATTTGTATATATATAGAAATAAACGACGATAGATAAGTCGAAACTCATATCTAACTCACTCTCATGAATATTTTTTTATATACTAATACCCAACCCAATCTCATTATAAAATCTTCATACTCTTTCCATCAGGGCCGAGTACCCGTAGATATCCAAAATAATATTATCATCCCATTTTCTAAAAAGATATTGAAAACATTGCCCACGTTATACTACTTCTCCGGCAGCTAACATATCGAATCAAAGTCACGTGATACGCGAGTCCTCATGGGAAGCTGGTGAGGTCGCAAACAGTTTAAGTTACTTCTTCCCTTCGATCCTGCTCGCCGGGATCAGAAAATTAGGGTTCAAGGGTCAAGGTGATTCAGATTACAGTGTTTCTCCGAGTGGGGGTAAGCCTTTTAACTGTAAAAATCGATTATTTTGTCAAAACTGTAAATTCGATAACTTTAATAAGTACGCTGTTCGATTGCACTAATTTGATGTTCGTATATTTTCCTCCTCATTTGTTCACTAGATCAATAATAATTGATGCCAGACTTCTGACTCGTTTCCCCTTATATGGAATATACTACGAAGTACGAAGCCCCTATTTAGGTTTATGAGAAAACTTTGGAGAGAATAAAAAGAAAGAAAATCGTTTCCTTTCTGTTTATTTTTTAGATTTTTATTTAGGTGAGCGATTTTTTTATATAATCTGAACTAGTTTGGGAATTCAATTTTGTGGATGATATGCTGTTTTGATTTAGAGAATTAGTCTTCGTACTAAAGGTTGTGAGGAATTTTTTTTTTGTAAAATTCGTTTGGATGGTGAGAGGTTGGTTTGGTTTTACATTGACAATTGTTATTTCATTTAACAAAAATATTTTTATGGGGCAGTTTTATTTAATGCCTAAGAAGAAATCTATAAAAACACCTGCAAAGGTGCTAGAGAATTCAGCTGTAGAGGAGGAAAAGCCCTCATCTGTTCAGAAAAAACTTGGAAGTGAGATTGACGAAATTTTCGCTGGAAAAAAGAGGAAGAAGCCAAAAGAAGAGAAAAATGAGAAGTTTGAGATAAAAAACCAAGATCCTACTGAAAATCCGATGAAAAAGAAGAAAAGGAAGAATGAGAAGGGGTCTGAAGATGATGGATATGTGAATCGACTGTCTCGTCCGAAAAGGAGAACGAATGATGGTTTGGCAATCTACACGGAAGAAGAATTGGGCATTAACAAGGCAGATGCTGGAGGTACTCCGCTTTGCCCATTCGACTGTTCTTGTTGCTTCTGAGGATATTATAATATCATGTTTTGCAAAGTCATTCCATTAGTCTGCTTATTAAAGTGTACCTTGTAGTAAAGTTGCTTTAATTTGCAATTGCCTTTTTTTGTCGCAGATGGCAATTTATACAAACAGATATGGTCGACTTTGTAACTTTGCTCTTTCATAATGAAAATTGAAAAGAAACTATGTGATGGTTCGTTTTATCTGCATAATCTTATTCTATAAAGTTCATTTCACAAAAGGATGAAGTTTTCACATCGTTTAATATGAAATAGATGGTATAGCTTGCATAAGAAACATGTTCACATAATTTGGCAAGCCTATGGATTTCGGATGACATTAAAATGTTCTTTTTCTTTTATTAATGAGAGTAGATTTCTTGGCTCATGTGAGCCATACAAGTCAAGACGTTAAGTCAATTAGAAGTCAGTAGTTTCTGATAAATACAACCAATACTTCTTCAAATTCTGAGTGGACTTAACCATTAGGGGGTGGCCTAGTGGTTGAGCGGGCGCTGCGACCTATGCGGTAATATATGAGGTCATGGGTTCGAAACTCATCCTTAGCGTCAATTCTTCAGGGTCATTAGGGGTTTACCCAGTCGTTAACTTTAGGGCCCTTAGGAGCGTTTGGTTCCATCGCGCATTAGTTGGGGCAAAGCCCCGGATACCTGCGTTATCAAAAAAATTCTGAGTTGACTTAATGTGATCTTCTAATTGAATAGTATTTGGAATGATCAACGTCGATGTGCTAACATTCATTTCGGCTTTGGTGCTTAAATTTATTTAATCGACCCGGTTCAGCTTTCTATGCCATGTTAGCATTTGCAGTTGAATTGGTTATTTAGTTTTCTTTCTTCTCTGAATAAGTTTTTCATGGTATATTGGCTTGTCAAACATGTTTTAGTTTGTGTTTGGCCATTTTCAGAGCCTTCATTGTTCTAAGTCATGCTTAGTTTTTCATGGTTTATTGGCTTGTCAAACATGTTGTAGTTTGTGTTTGGCCATTTTCAGAGCCTTCATTGTTCGAAGTCATGCTTGGTTTATTCTTTTCACATTTTTCTCTTTAAGTTCGTTAATGAAACATTTTTCTTATAAGATCTATTTCTTTCACCACAATTGCTTCAGTAGCTTCCATTTTAGATTCAAACATCCGTATCATCTCATGAATCAAAACCTTTTTGGTTTGATCTCCCATGTTAACTGGCCCCGTGCACATTTTTTGTCAATTTGCCTCGACTCCATGCTATAAAAGGATTACAGTTGGAAACCCAATTGATTATAATGAAGTTGTATCTTTTATCTTATCGAAAATTTATTTCACACAAATTTGAATTTTCCCGTGACAAAAATCTCATGCTACAAAAAGACACTGGAATTCTCTGTAGTGAAGAAAAGTGGTGGGGTTGGGGGACGGTTGCCTTCTTCTTTTGTCTTATTTTGAACAGAAGAGAATGGTTGCTTGGGTTTGCCTAACAATAACTGCTACACATCCCCAAGAGAAGATCCATGTCCGAATCTCCCTCCCCTGATGTGGATCATCAAAAATGGAGTTAAGCAAGGGAAAATGAACAGGGAGAAGAGATGAGAAAGGCAAATTTAAGAACAATCATTTACTCCTGCTTAGCTGCTATAAAAACTCACCTTAAAAACAATACATACATTCTCCATGAATTATGTTACCAGGAAATAAAGTGTATACCAGTTGAAGAGGAAAGAAGTAGGATTCCTTCTACCCAATGAGAGGAAAAAAGAAAGGGAATTTTGCATAATAGACAAGTTAGGAGGATTGTTTTAAGAAATAATAATTTTTTAATAATTTTAGATAAATAGTAGGTTTCATAATCTGTCAATATTTTTTTTACTAAAATGACTATATCTATATATGGTGTGTCTGATATTTTTTGAGTATATTAGAGATATGTAGATATATCGATTTGAAATATGCTAGAATTAAGGATGTAAGTAATGCTCGAAATTTGAAATTTAAAATACATAATCTATATTGGTATGTTTGATGATTTTACGGATCTATCATAGGTATATTGATTTGAATTTTGATTTACCATAAATGTTCAACAAGAAACATACTGACTTATCATAACTATTAAAAATTTGAAATTTGATATATTGATGATCTTTCGGGTATGTCAGAGGTATTGATAATGTCATTAATTTAAAAGAATATTTCCTAAACAAATTTTAGCCGATATTAAGGAAAATATAATCAATCATTAATTATCCCCTAATTTAAGTAAAAAATAATGGAATAACATTTGAATTAAAAATCATTAATTACTGAATTTTTAATTAATTAAAAAGACCCATCAAATCAGATTACAAAACTTGTATATTCAAGGATAAAATCGTTAAACTTTAATTTCGTCAACAGGTAGTTGATAACGTGGCAAGACAATTTGTCTATTTACCTAAAGATTGGAAAAAAATTGTTATTCCAATTTTCCTTAAATTAACTTTCAAAATTTATCTATTTTGTGTAATTACTTAAACAGAAATCCTAATCAATAGGGAACTTAAATGGTGATAAGTTAATAATTGGAATAGTAGTGGGCAAATGGCCCTTTTTATATTTGATTTGTTTTAGAATTTTTAGTTGGTCTAAAATGCCCATTATTTACTTATTATCCCAATGGTTTCATTTTTTTAATTTAATTAGTGTAATATGTTAAAAGAGCATGACTTCAGGAGATTTTTTTCATGGAATCTTTTAAGTTATAATTTAATGTATTATTTAAATTCTCTATGTTATATGAACCATTATCCAATCAGATAAATTTGTTATTATTCTTTATTTTATGTTAAATATATTAACTAATTATTAACGTGATAATAATATAATATTAATATCTTTTATCGACGCATTAGTATATTAACACATTGTGATCATTTGTGTCAATAAATATCGGTAATTTGTTTGTCAACGTGTTAAAATATGTACACAATGTGACCATTTGTGTTTATATTGTTAATATATATGTTTTACATTATGTAATAATAAATTAAATCGTAACGATATAATTATCTCGTATTCATAGGAGTAATTATAGAGATTATTGATGATTTTATTTTTTCATTTAAGTGTAAATTTTACCATTCAAAATTTTTCTCAAACTTAGGTTCCGTCTCCATTTCATTAAATTTTACCGTTCATAACTCTATTAAATAAATAATAATACAATATTAGAAGTAGTTGTGATCTTAAATAAACGTTAATTAATATTATTTGATGTTAATCTCTATTCATTCAATATTAAATCATTCTAAATAGTTGTTAATGTCATATCATTTTATTGTTAATGTATTTATTAGCGTTTACAGTATATCTTGAATAAACGTTAATATCATAGCATGCGTTAACACTATAAATATTATATCATATACTGAATAAACGTTAATATAATATTGTGCATTATCTAAATAAATGTTAATACATATTATCTTACCGTTAATATATTACTTACGTTCTATCATAATAGAAATATTATTTATAAATTTATAATAACAAAATGTTCACTTAATATGAAATTCATATTTAATTAAATAAATATTATCATAACCACTCACGTTTAAAGAAGTTACCATATTTAAATTTGAAAAATATAACTAAAAAAACCTAAGTAGAAACATGAAATAAGAGTATTGTAGACAAATCATAAAAATTTAAAATTATTTAAATAGAAATAGTCATTTATTTACTTTAATTTTATTTAGACCAATTATTAACTTACTATTATGAAGGTGGTTTATCTATGCCATTTTAAAAAGAAGACAGAGGGGGAGGAAAAATTGGGCTACAATATGGGCCAAACACTGATCATGAGCCAGTCAATTTTTAGTTGTTATGAGGCTAAGTTTTGAGAGAACTGTAAAAATAATAAATTTTCCATCTTAAACTGTAAAAAGGATCGAATTTTTTTTTTAAAATGGCCAGAATAATGTAAACAATTTATTTATATCTGTGTGAATAATTTTTGACCATTTTTACCATAAAAAAATCAATCATTTTTACAGTTTGATATAGAAAGTTGACTTTTCTTATCTATGTACTCAGTTTTTGGGATAGTCAACCCAAAAATATAAGAGATTCTAAGAAAGTTACAAAATTAATTATCTAATCCATTGTTTATATAGTATACAACTAGTGTACAGTGGCTATTTATAGATCTTCCATATACGTTGTTTCCTTGGATAATGTTTATATATTCGAATATATTTCTTCCATATACGTCGAAAAGAAATGCACGTAACGGGGACACGTCACACAAAGATTCAGTGATGAGTGTATGTGGGTGTGGGGGGACAAATTCTTTATTCTTTTATATTTGACTTTTTCCAATTTTCTTCTCTCTTCAGCTTCAAGGTTTCAACCAAATTGTCAGCAATTCAATTCCCATTTTCTTCACCATTGTTCTCCTCTTCTCGGATTCTCGTTTTCTTCTCGATTCAAGCTTTTCTTGTACTTAGGCGCTTTAGGGGTTCTAAGTGAGCTTTTCTCCACGTCTTGACGCCATGGATGCAACCACATGCTGCGGCCTTCTTCCCCATCCCAAGCTTCCCGGTTCGAATCTTTTCGATTCGGATATGATATTTTCGACGTGAGCTCTATGAGTATCTTACAGTTCCTCTTCTTTATTGTTTATTTAATAACGCATAATTTTTGTTTTGCTTGAAACTGGTTGTCCAATCTCTTAGGACGTCTTGTTGATAGATCATGGTAGCTGAGACTTGTTTGGATTTCTATTCTCTCTGTTTGGTAGTTTAGTTTGATTTGAGGATAATATTTCGGTATAGTATGTTCATTTCTGCCTATTATGTCTGTCTATTGATCATTTGAAGAGGGCAATTCGGCTATGAGCTAAATGCATGATATAATCAATAATGTACACAGATGGTAGAATGATTGTAATCTTAAATAATTCAACAATTTAGGTAATTTTGGATGTATTATTATCAAACATCAAGAAAGCGTTGAAAGGTAGCCTAAAGTCATAGAAAACTGAAGTGATGACCCAGCGGATAGTGCGCAGTTATTGTTGTGATTTTAAGGTAAAGCTGGGTAATTTTTATACGAAAGTTATACACTCCGTATTAACTTTTAGCTAGAGTCTTAGAGTGTAATTAACTTAAAGAGTTTGACTGACTGCATCTTATTGCACGTCTTGCTCTTTGACCAAATCTCTCAAGTCTGTCTCTTGCCATTCATGTGGGAGATTACCAAGATTTATGGTTTCTTGTTCAAGCTCCAGTGAGAAAAGAGATGGCATGCTTGGAGAATTCTCTTTTTCTGGCCCTTCTGAGAAGAGAAACTTTCTGGGGCAAGCATTTTGCTCGGTGGGAGTATATACATATGGTGGTACTGCTGTAGGATCTCATTCACACGCACTAGAAGAAAACGTTGGTGTGCTTCTACTGAATCTAGGAGGACCAGAAACTCTTAATGATGTGCAGCCATTTTTATTCAATTTATTTGCAGATCCGCTATGTCAGTCTACTGTTCCACGTTGCGACAAATTTATGTCACTGTTGAGCAGGTTTCATTTCATGTTGTATCAGGACATTATCCGTCACCCGAGGTTGTTTCGCTTTCTTCAGCAACCATTGGCACAATTAATTTCTGTTCTTCGGGCGCCCAAAAGCAAAGAGGGATATGCTGCTATTAGGGGTGGCTCACCTTTGCGTAAAATAACAGACGAGCAGGTAGAAATTCTTCACAATTTATAGTCTTATTTTATTGTTCGTTATGTTAAATAGGGTCATTGTGCTTTTAGTTTCCTCAATATCTTGGTTTTAAACTTTTAAAATAAATTTACTTTGGTTCAATGGTGGAAAGTTTGTTATGATTTTCGGCACTTGTTGCAGGCGCATGCTCTTACAATGGATTTGGAAGCAAAGAACACACCTGCGAATGTCTATGTTGGAATGTGCTACTGGCACCCCTTCACAGAGGAAGCAGTTTGACAAGTTAGTCTATGTTCTTTTTTTCAGTAATAGAGTTAAGTAATATTGACCAAAAAAGAGTTAGGTAATAATCATAAAGTGAGTCTTTAATTTTGAAATGCAATTAAGATCTTTGGCTTGGATTCCCGAATGAAAATTTTGGACAGACTTTCCATGTGTTAACTCGTGTATTTTTCTTTGTTTGCTCTTGTCTTCGATTGATCTTAATGAGTTTCTATCCAAGCATTGCATGAAGTCCCGTCCCAATGTTCCCCATATATCTTCTAAAGGGTTGAGTCATATTGTTAAAAGTAGTTTTTATTGTCTATAATAGATTAAGAGGGATGGGATAACAAGGCTGGTTGTGCTACCTTTGTACCCTCAATTCTATATTTCTACAACTGGATCTAGTATTCGCGTTCTCCAGAGTATGTTCAGGTGTAGTAACGCCAGTCATAATTTTTGCTGCCAGCAGTATTTTCATTAATCTTTCCCATCTCGAATCTCGATCAATCTCATTGAATCTGAGTTATCCATCAGGGAGGATGCATACCTTTCAACCTTGCCTGTTTCTATTATAAAGTCATGGTATCAACGGGAAGGCTATGTCAAGTCAATGGCTGACTTGATTGAGACAGAGCTACGGAATTTTTCAGAAGCTGCAGAGGTAAGCCTTATACTTATTCCATTTAAGATACCAAACTGATAACATATCTTGATTCAGGTTATATGAAGTTCAACTTCTGCAATTACTGTATTTTAGGTCATGATTTTCTTTAGTGCTCATGGGGTTCCAGTCACTTATGTGGAAGATGCAGGAGATCCATACAAAGATCGAATGGAGGAGTGTATCTGTTTAATCATGCAAGAGTCGAAGGCTAGAGGAATAGAAAATGAACATAGCCTTGCTGATCAGGTAGATTATGAGTCTTGGCCTCTTATGTTTTGATGCAGTGATTGAAGCCCTACCATCAGCAACAACTATGTATACTCCTAGGAACTCTGAAGCAGCTGATCATGATCTCCTCATATGCTATCAAAAGGTTCTTTGGTTCCTTCCTAGCGTTTATTTTGCTCTTCTCACCAAAAATGTTTCTGGCGTTGAGGAACAACCTCTACTAAAAAGGATAGAATAACTATTAATCCATGTTATGAAATTATATGAACTGAATTTAATTGTCGAATTCGTGGTTAAATGAAATACGAAGGATAGGAATTTGGGAGTAGTTTATATTGAAAGTTGAAGTTTTTTTTACGAGTCGTGCTCAAGTACTGATTGATAATTTGATTTCGATCCCTATTACTTCCTAAAAAATAAAAGATTTTGATCCTTATCAAATGCAAAGAATTGCTTTTGGGTGTCGTTATTCGCTTCTTCTCATTTTATGACCTGATATTGCGTGTTATGGATCTGTGATTGCACTAAACTTCACTGCATCAATCTTTTTAGTTGAATGCAAAATTGCTTCTGGGAGCTTTCTTCATTCCGCCGCTGGTTACATATTCCGTCTCCATTATTATCATCGAGCAAAATTTGAGAATAATTGATTTCCAGAATCAGATTAGTGAAGTCATGGTAAATTTCTCTATTTGCCCAAGTTTCGTGCTTAATTTGTGTGCACCATTCAGTATTCCCTCAATTTGTAGGAAAATCAGCTGATCCCTCAACAAGCTCATAACCAAACCAAAACCATAACGGAATGAGATGCTCTGCCCATGAAAATAAAGCTTTTGATGAGATAGCTTGGTCCATCCCACCAGAACATCTGTGGTCTAAGGATTTCGTGCTTCGTCTTTGGTTCACGAAGATGAGGTGAGGGATAGTTTGGGTAATATAAGAAGCTACGCATTAGAAGACTGAGTTGCTGAGCATAAAAATTCTCTTAATTTAGGTATCTTTACATTCCAGGTAAATCAAAATTTCTTCAATTTTGATAGTGAACAGGGTCATCACTGACATTCCATACCAAACACATCCTTTACGACACTGACATTCCACGAATTTGCGAATACAGAACGAACAGTGACAGGTGATCAAAATCTAGAGCCATCAAAGACAACAAAAAAATTTGAAGACTTGAGGTGTAAAATGAATCAGCCGCTAGTCAGTGATTAAATGGGAAGATGCTTTGTAAGCTTTTGAATGAAAACCACGTTTACAAACAAAAATACTAGTGCACAAGAAGAGTTTTGTGGTTGTAGCACGTAATACCATGTGCACGTTGAATATATACTTGATGATTTATCCGGAAAAGCCATTTCTCAGGAGTGGAAATCACTTTTGTTTCACTGAGTTTCAACTGGGTTTGATGTGCAGATTCAACAAGCACTGGATTTCAAAGACAACTTCGCATCATTCTTAATCTATGCATCACACCACTAAAGATCATAAGTTTAACTGCTCGCCCTCACTGCCGCATGAGAGCAAAGAATTTAAAACATCACATAAATGGAAATATGTCCGGTACAGAGATTACCAATCATTAAGAGTATCGTTAATGTCACCGACTCACCAAGCTTGCAACAAAGAAACCACGAAAGAAGACGCACAATTCTTACAAAATTTTTAAAGCATAATCCATAATCTTAAAACCGATATTCAAGATTAAAAATAACACACTAACCCTACTAACTAAACCAAAATCTGGGATACATTTAACCAGTAACCAAGTGCAGAAATGTCAATACCACAGACATAACGATAAGGTTTCAACTCTGAGGTGATGTTTTCACGCCACCTTGTGCAGTCTGAGAGGCTGGTGCTGTATCATAGGTCCCCCGGGTGTTTGCACCTGCATTCCCATCAGCTGAATATGCCGGTGGCTGTGTATAACCACCTCCATAAGAGGTGTTATAAGGTTGGGGAGCCTGCCCATAACCTAGCTGACTGGCTGGTGATGCACCATAAGGTGGAGGCGCATACCCTGACTGAGTTGCTGGAGGACCATAAGCAGATGGTGGGGCACGTTGTGAACCAGAGTCTGGTTGAGCATAGCCAGATACAGGTGGCTGAGAATGGGAATATCCAGGCTGTGGAGGAGCAGTTTGGCCATAGCTTCCTGGAGTGCTGGGCGACTGAGTAGCCTGTCCGTAAACTGGGGGATTTGCAGGTGGTTTCTGAGCTTGAGGAGGTCCATAACCAGAACCATAACCAGCTTGATTCACATAGCCAGCCTGAGAAGCTGGGGTCCCATAACCCGACTGACTAGTTGACTGAGGTGGATAACTTGACGGGTTGGGGCTAGGTTGTTGACCAGTACCATAACCTTGCTGGCCAACCGAGGCAGGCTGACCAGGAGGCACTGCCTCCCCCTGGGACCCGTACGAGGAAGTGTGCCCCTCTTGTGTAGCGTTGGTTGTAGACCCATAACCCTGTTGCTGATCATATGGGGGTGGCTGGCCATAACCAGACTGAGGGGGCGCATGATAACCACCATAGCCATCTTGTGAGTAACCTTGCTGACTGTAGGCAGAAGATGGTTGCTGATTGTAACCATAACCAGTGTTATCTCCTGGAGCAACAGGACCTCCAGGTGTCTGCTGCTGAGGAGGTGGCTGTTGGCTGTAGTAATCATAACCACCACCTTGAGTAGCTGGCTGACTTGGTGGGGCAGTTGACTGGTCCCAGTTAGAGGCATATCCACCAGATGTTTGAGGATAACCTTGGTAAGGAGGTTGAGACATGTTATACTGGGGGGGACCAGAATATGACCCCGGCTGCCCATAGCCATAACCTGGTTGTTGCATTGGAGGGGCCCCAGACGGTGCCCAGTTTGTGGGGGGGCGAGATTGGTAACCTTGCTGAGAATATCCTCCAGTCATTGCTGAATTCCGAACACGATTCTGCCAAAAATACGAAAGTTCTCATAATATCAACTTAGAGTAAACCAACGTGGCTGGATTACATAAGAGATACCAATATCACAGAAGTTACATCCAAAAAAATAAAAAGATCAAATCTAAAATTCAGAAGACACATGAAGTATATTTATACATCCATTCATAGACAGAAGCATCTTATACTGTACTAGAAAGGGTATAAAACGCCAAACATACCGTACTGGCTGTGATGGAATATTGAGTTACTCCAGCAGAAGCTCACCCTCTCCCTATTTGAAGTGTGAATGGGTACAAAGAGAACCAGAAAACTACAAAAGTTCTTGCATAAAAGCAGATATGAACTCTATTGCCATGAAAAGGCAAAGAGATCATAATCAAGCACAAAAGAAACAATTCACAAACTATCCACAAGATATATATGTACTATATTGAGACCCAATAAAACTCTAAAATATAATATCTCTAGATTGGTGGAAAGAGGTAAAGTTTGGAATACCTTCTTCAACAAGTTATAATATATTTTAATCAGGAATCAAACAGAAGAAATAAAATGAGAATGGTAATCGGTACAATTATTACGGAAGAAGCGAAGCTGCATGTTTAAGGAAGTAATATGTATCATACGTGCCCGAAAGACATGACGACGACCAACGGGATCAAATGCAAATATCTTTCATCTACCACAAGTATCTATTTAGTGAACCATATAATACTGACATCCAACTCAAGTATGCTCAGATAAAATTTGACAGATCTGAGGAGAGAAGTTTAGGCGAATACAAGGACTCCAGAAAGAATCAAAATAGATATCAAATAAGAGAAAAATCAAGTTAGAAGTATTAAGAGGATGCTAGAATGCCTCGACAAAAGGGTTAAAACACTGAACATGAGAGATCACTGAAATCAGAATTAGGATAAACAAAATGCATATAAATCCAAGTAACAGAATTAGTAGGAAAAATTAACGGTGATCACAAGAAGCTTAGATTTCACACAAATAATTATGCAAAAACGCTGAATTAAAAATTACGGCTTTAACCAAAGTAGAAAAGTCAGATCAAGTAGCCAATCAACTTCAAATTGAGTAGCTTCAATATGATTACCAAGAGAAAAGTTAGACATAAAGAACCAGACTGCCTTCCTCTAGAACTAATACACCGATAAACCACCAGAAAATGCAATGAGGCAATATGAAGGCATTTTCATGGAGTTGCTAAGACCTTGTATTTCCATCAATTATAAGCTGCACTTCTCTCCATTACATCATTACTTATATATCAGAATATGGGATTTAGAACCATACCAGGGCAGTGCTGAGGGAACACCAACATAAAAAATTCCATGTTGGTGTCACCAGTGGTCCAAAATTATCCTAAACCTACAATAGTGCCCAATAAGAACATCAGTCGTAGGATTATAATTAATGAGCACATTTGACGGATGAACAAACTATAATCCTGTACTTATTCACTTAGACATCCAATGGACAATGATTGTAATACTTGACCAAAATAATTGGAATTAGGAAGAATATAGTGTACCTTGATAACCTAACAAAAGATATATGATCTCGCAGACTAATATCTAAAAATAAATCAACTTAACACCAAGGCACCATTAATGACAGTATAATCATTCTTCACAATATCTTGATAACTTAACTACAAAAATTTCACCTTTCCAATCCTCAGACTCATCCTTCATCTACGTCAACTGTTATACACAGAAGAGACAAATGCAGATATACAAGGAATCTACATAATTTAATGGTTCATAATCCATCTAATGAACAGTAAAGACTTCACCTATCAGAAATGAGAAGTTAATTAAGTGGTGCCCATGTTACCACATGATCCAGGTCCTAATCTGAAGCTAATACAAATAGAGATTCATTCCAGCAGATTGCGTTAGGCACTGTAGAGAAGCTCTCTTCCAGAGTTCGTTTGCAAACTAAAATCTCCCAGAATACTTTTAAAATAATGGAACAGGCTCCCAGTCCATAGTGGTAAAGAAACTTACAAGATTAAAACATAACACATCTGGGAAGAGTAGTAATAGATCAGAAATGACAACAAGATTGGAGAGTAGCCTATAATAAAAGGAGAGTTGAAACTTTTTCACTATTAACCATAACCAAGATATTTTATCCTGCAGAAGCCACATGTAGTGCAACAATACAAGCAAGAATTGTCATTGTCGCAGGAATTGAATGCTACAAAAGAAAGTGTGAAGGAGTCAAACTCAAAGAAGCATGAAATCAGTCAGCATTGTTGAAAAAAAGGTACACAGATGAACAGCTTAAATGAGATTTCAAATGAGATGGAGGTAAACATTTTAGTACAAAGCACCGAGTCATTTAGGTCACCACGTAATACGTAATTAAAAGTTTAGCTTGTAACATAAAAGATAGGGAGAAACGATCACAACAACAGTAATAGAGCTAAATAAACCAGGTAGAATAATACAAACACGTCTTCCTCATACTGAAAACTATAATTTCAGAAAAACCATGTCTACACTAAAATTATATCCTAAAACTGAAATTTAACTGAGCTACGGCAAAACACAGCCAAGGAGTTAGTCGAGGCTGATATCTACCAAGATGAGAAAAAACAAACATACCTCACTTATGACTTCATTAACCAACTGTTTTGCAGCCTCAATCTGTTCACTTGAACCATCAATCTGCACGGTCCTCTCAGTCGATGTATCACCAGGAGGAAGATGCAACGGTATTACCTGGAAAGTACATTATATTGCTGAGTAAAGATTTCCCTTTCTATATCCATTATTTTATTATCTGATTCTACAATAAAAGGCATTTTAAAAAAGACCATTGAGGCTCGCCTGTATACAAAAATGACTCAACGTTTTAACCTCAATATAGAAGAAAGACGCTAATGCCGCCCGATGGTGAGGGTTATGCCTTTTAGCCTTACACCTTGAGGCTAAGCCTCAATTATTCTAATGTGTTTTAGCATTACCAATTCTTGAATTAAATCTTGATTATTTACTGTCATTTAGCATTACCAATTCTTCTAAATCATTCTCTATTTTAATTGCATGCGTGCCTTCTAATTCGTGAATGAAAGTGAAATATTATACTCCAAATTTGTACTTTTTGTTTTTTTCTCATATCCTTCTCCTTCAGAACACACTCTATCCATTTGTCAACAAAAGTTGGTAAATCCAGTTCCTCACTTCTTATAGATCACATTAACATCAAAACTATCAACAAATCATGTAAAGAATTATGCTAAATTTTGTATAGGAAAATAGCACCTTTCAAGTTAAGAAACCAATATGATAGTTCTTCTACCTCTTTTTATTCTTAAGATAATTTTCAGAACAAAATACTAAACGTTATCATCAGCTGATTTAGTGGCTGTGCAACGGCTATGATAACAAACTAGAGATGATTAGTATCATTCGGATTGTTTTAATCCTCCATTTGCCTCGCCTCCCTTTAAGATAAAGACTTTAACAACTATCAATAAAGTTCAACGTGTTCTTCTCTAAAAGAAACTACGAAAGGAGGAGTATAAATATGGTGCTGCAGAAAAAAAAAATAAACCTGAATACGAGCTCCAGTCCTAGCTTGCATATTTTTAATTGTTTCCCCACCTTTGCCAATTACAAGACCAACCTGGGGAAAACACACTTAAACCAGCGTAAGCATCAGCAATCAAACAGGATTTAAATATGTAATAATTATTAAATACCTTGTTATTTGGAACTTTCATAACAAACTGTTCAGATCCACCAGGTCCAGTTAACCTTCGAGACACTATGCCAGAACCCCCAGCCTCAGCCTGGTCCAAACATTAACGAAAATGAACCGTCAGCATTCATAAGAGAGCAAAAAAAAACTCTTTCATCCATTCACAGTTAAGTAATTAATTTGACAACATAGTTGTAGTAGTAAAAAAAATATAAAAACAAGTATATTTTTAATAATCCCAAATTATTTGACAGGAAAACTCTACATAAAAGTGCCAATATGGCTGTCAAAGAAGGCCATGATGCTAGAAGACTAAACTCATCACTCACCTCAGCAAGAACATCGCTTATTAACTGCTCAGCTTTAGCAATTTGTTCAGGAGTACCCATGAGCTCCACCAGCCGACTTTGAGAATGGGGATCCGCGTCCATGTCCCGCGTAACTTGGATTTTTGCCCCAGACTGAAGTTGGAGGTACTTGATAGTCTCTCCACCTTTACCAATAATAACACCGACCCTGCCATTTGGAATTTCAATCTTCTTGTTCGACCCCTGAAATCCATATGAGACGGGTATCGCTGAAGGACCCGAGTTCGAAGAGTAAGAGTTCGTCTCTGCATAAAACCACATCTTTATCACAAATCTCCGGTACTACTAAAAGAACATGTAGGATTATCAACTAGATAGTACAAGTCAGTCAGCAAATACTAAGAAAAGAAAAAATGTATTTAGCTATGCCAGAATTAAAACCTAACACCCAAGCCATTACGGAAACCATGTAAACGAGAATCTCGATATAAAACCCAAACTAAGATAACTAAAATAGTGAATTGCATGACATCGTGTCGAAAAATGAGATTCATGGCTAAATGTTTAGAGTACTGACCAAAACCCCTAATGAACAGACACAAGGAAAGAGTAAGTCGAATGAAACGATTATGGGGCTAACCACTGGGAGCAGAGCTAAAACCCTTGTCATAGGAATCAAATCCACCACCATTTTCAACCCTAGGACGCTTGGCATCTACCCCCACACCAGCAGCAGAACTGGATATAATCAAGCGGGAAGCGATCTCCTGCGCTCGCTGCTTGGCAATCTGGATCTCGTCCATAGGAGGCGGTACGTTGTTGTAAGATGAAGGCGGGGCATGGCCGGAATCGGGAGATGCAGATGTAATCGGTCCAGAAAAGCCGGTCGGTCGCCGAGGAGCCGGTGGTGTCGTCTGGTCATCGTACTTGCGCTTGTTTGAAGCGGAGTCCCCACCGGATGAGTACTGCGCTTCGTCGGTCATTGTGACAGTGAAAGAGAGAAACCCTAGGAGATAGAGAGGTAGAGAAAGAAAGGCGGGGGGACACGGGTAACGTTTACAAGATTGTGGCGCAGGTGTAGTAGGATATATATACTGCCAGCCTCCTCCATAGATAAGTCTCTTCCTAATTGGCGCTCGCGGAAAAGGATTTATCAATTTTATATATCCTTAAAATATAAAATATATTTATGTATTTTGATGTAACTGTAAATTATATTTTTTTATTTTAATTAAATTATAAAATATATTTATTCATGATCTTTTTTAGTTAAATTCAATAAAAAATTAATTCCATCTGTTTCTCTCACTTTCTTCCATTATTTCTCTCAATTTACTCTCATTTTCACTTTCAATATATTTTTCAGATCTCGGTTTCTTTATTTCCTTTAATAAAATTTTTTTACTTTATTCTTAAAAAAATCTTCTTTACCCTTATAAAAAAATTTCCCTTCATACTATAATGAATTTTGCTTCATTGTAAAAAAAATCTACTACTCAAAAAATGGTTCATCATAAAAAAAATATGCTACTAAAAAAATTTTCATTGTAAAATTTCAATAAACTAAGTTATATTGTTATATTTTTCCAATCATATGAATAATAGATTTGTAATTTATTTCTAATAAGAAATCATTGAGACTTTAGTTTTAGTTCAATAAAAAAATTAAAAGATGAATAAAATGTTTGAATTACATTTGACATGTAACAATCTTTACTACCTGTCATGAATTTTTTTAGAGAGTCAAATTCCCTCAAATCCTATAGAAAAAAATGTCATTAAAAATGAAGAGTTTTGTTATATAATTTGAAAAGGGAAATAAATTTTGGATAGGACATAAAGAGATTACAAAATTATAGTACAAATGAATTATAAATACAAAAAACTCTCTCACAAAATTCTCTACGATTGGAATGATCCAAACTAGAAGTAACTTGTAAGTAGAACTACCCACCAAAAAACCTCCAAGTAATAGGGATTATTATGTTCTTAATCATACGAATTAAGCAGATTTTTTTAAGAATAAAGCAAATCTTTTTAAGAATAAAGCAAAAAAATCATTAAAGGAAAGTGAAAAAATTAGATCTAGGAAATATGTTGAAAGTGAAAATGAGGGCTTAAAATTAGGGGGAATTGATGAAAATTGAGGGAAATAATGAAGGAAATGAACGGGAATAGATGAAGTTAATTTTTCTGTTAAATTTAACCCAAAAAGTCGAGGAATAGTATATTTTACAGTTTAATCAACATGCATGGGTATAAAAGTATGAAAAAAGTGTAAAAATATAGTTTACAGTTTCATCAAAATGTAGGGATGTATTTTATATCTTAACCGTTATATATACCCAATAAAATATCCAAGCCTTTTCTTTAGCAAATTACAAATTGCAAAAAACACAAAATTTATCTCAATAAACACCTTTTTCATTAAAAACGGAAATGACAGAAAATATAAGTTTAATGATGAAGTCAAGTAAACGACCACTACATGTTTTGTAGAAAAAGACCATATTTTCATAATTTCCACGTGGAAGCATGTGACTTCTTAATTTACATTTTGTTTTGATAAAATAAGATAAGAATCGTGAAAGAGATTAAGGAATACTCGGATCTATCAATCAGACTAAACAATTGTCCTTGAAAATTATTCTAGATATGATATTCTTTTTAACTTTTTCTAATTTAAGGATCACAAATCTTTTTCATAAAAATGAAAATAAAAAATAAATAAGGTTGTCAATGAATTAAAATATAACGATAACAATAATAAGAAAAGCATTTTTTGGACATTTTTGTTTATTGTGGCAGCTGAATTCACTCTCTTCGCTTTCTGGGCCCAAAGCAGTGTAGCATTTCGTGGCCAAAATCCAGGATTTGGGGTTTCTTGCTACGCTGCTAAGAAATCCATTCTTTTTTAGCAATATATTAGTGTATATATAATAGAAATATGGATTCATCCATCTATCCTATCCGATTTTTCTTTTGATATCTAAAAAGGACTCGCGCTCATTCAACGTTTGATTCAAAGACCCGCATTTATCCCCATGCTAATGAAATGGCCATGCTGCGATGAATGGTAGAGGGTCTGTAGTACCCAAAGCACTTGAGTGTTCCAGTAGCCGAGAAGGGGCCAAGAAGTGTCTATTACGACACCTCATTACCCTTGGCTCTATACATTTACAGAGCTAACCCCTAAAGAGCTTAGAAGCCTCCTCTAGGTAAAAACACTCGCAAACAAGGATTCAAACTTTATTCGCTGAGATAGATTAAGTGAATATTGGCACTACGTGCTAAGAAACTTGCAATCGCAAGTAAAATGAGAGACAATATAATAGATTACTGGAGTTTGAATTGAGGAATCTTCAGCTTCGGGACCAGTTGATTCTCTTTTCAAAGCCAAGTCACTATGGTATCTCTTACTACAGGTATGGAGCTAGCTAAGCTTGTAATTATTGTACTTCCCTATTATCTCATATGACCTCAAGGTAGTACATGTCTTTTAAAAGCTATCACAATCATTAATAGGAGATTACAGCTCCGATACACCGAACAAATTCCCTAAGACTACTATAACTCGCATGATAAACCACAAAAAATATAAAGGTGAACGATAATGAGATACATACTTACCCTCATTAGCATACATATAACGGAGAAACCGACCTCCTTCAACATCTCTCATAATGTGTTATTGCGTTGCCAACAACTACGGTCATTATTGGCTCCTGCTAGCAGGACTAAACAACTGGACCATTAAGTAACTGTTCTCTAAGACTACTGAACGACTCGTCTGTGGGGCTATCTTACCATTGGGGGTAATGCCCTCAAAACATGTGTATCGACATTTTAATATGAAATTTAATGGAATTACATTTTTTTTATAATTGTTCTTTTAAATTATTGTTGAATAATTTATATAAATATCTGAGAACTCTATATTCATTAATGAGACTACGATCTTGTATTAATACGGGAGAATTAATATCACAGATAATGAATAAAATTTTCCGTAACATATTAAATACGAAATCTTTAATGAATGGTTGCTAGTACGGTTCACTAAGCATTATGAATTATGAATGCATGTGATATAAATCTGGATCATTGATGTGGATAAACATCTTAGTGAAAATAATTTATATAATAAGATTATAAATGACAGGACCGATGTGAATTAATATATTTATTAACTTATCGTTTATCATAAAGATTTAATACACATCAATCTGATGATCATATGTAGATCAGTCTAAATCTCGAGTAGTCATGAACTCCTATACATGTCTACTTAATCTTTTGATTCACTTGTTAAGGTTAATTTGTAAAACAAGCAAGCTAGTAACTTTATTTTAGAAATTTAATGATATGGGTGGCTGGAAACATGATATTACAATATTTAAAATTCAAACTTTCCTAACGGATCTTATATTGGTTCTCTTAAATGTTAATTTTAGAATTGAATGGTTATTGAGCTCAAATTTATAATACGATTATAAATTACTCATTCACTAGTAAATTAATGGTACTTAAGAATCAATAGATGATTAGAAGGATAAAATGATAATATTGATCAGCTCTGATTTACGAACCAGACAGAACTACATGAAATGATTATATCAATGGACTGCGCGATAATACTCTACAAATACATTTTATAATCTCTAAGAGTGTAATTTCATATTTATAGCGGAGTTTTAATGGAATTAATAAATAAGATTATTTAATTAAAGAGTTTAAATAATAATCTGATTTATTAGAGCTTAGGATTATAGGTTCATGGTCTTCAAGCCACATTTGTACTACACCATCTAAGATGTAAATATTTCAGGATATAAGAAAATGACTATCTTGCAAAAAGAATTATATTTCTGGGGCAAGTACATCATTATAAGATAATTATGTGTGATTAATTAATTAAGAATTAATTTATTTATTTATTTATATTAATTTTTTATAAATTATATAAATAATTATATCGATTATTTTTTTAATTATCGATAAGTAAGACAATATATTTAATTTGTGAAATTAGATAATGTTAAATTATTATTAAATAATAATTCAAAATTTGAATCAACTAAATCTGTTATTTTCTTTCATCGAAAAAGATTCATTTTTTTATAAATTTTTTAAAACCAACGGTTGAGCCGCGTGAGCACCGCGTTTCCAACAATTGGTATCAAAATGACCATTATATATATATATATTAAATATTGTGTGAGTGTTCTTGCATTATTCATAATATATTTTGACATGTATGAATGATTTGATGGTTTGTTTTAATTCCAAACAAAATTCATTAACAGTAAACATGACAACATCAAAACTTTAACCCATTACAAAAGCACAACACCTTATGTATCTGTTTTATAGAGAAAACGTGTAGAAGATAACATGAAGAGCAAGTGAGAATAGGCAAACACGTTCATTTCTTTAATTTCATGCACATAAGGACCAAATTACAAAATACTTTCTCTCCCCGCCCCTCTCTCTCACAATCACCAACAATATTTAAGACCCAAGAAAATAAAAAGATTTTCATAAGCAAAGCAAAATGCTATATTAAAAAATAATTATATCTATTTGATGAAATGCAACAGAATATTAAAAACAGACAAGCTGTTTCCGACGAAAACAGCCAAGCTGCAAAGCGGTAGACCGCCATGCCCACCATATTCGATCAAAACCACTTTCAATAAAGATTGCAACTTTGCAAGCAACAATTTCATAAAACAGATTCGGCCAAATTTTGTTTCAATTACAGGAAATCGTCTCTCTCTCTCTCTCTCTCTCTCTCTCTCTCTCTCTCTCATAATCAAAGAACAATGTTCAATAGTTTCGTAAATCAATCTCTCTTTTTCTCTATCATCAACATTGAAACGAGAAGTTGCAGAAAAAACGCAGAAATTTAGTAAAAGACAAATTGAAGTTCATACCAAATGAGGGCAAGTGAGAAAACGCAGAAGACGACAATGAAAGAAAATTACCATTTCAAAGGAATATGATGGCAATGTATCCCTTGAAACACTGTCAATAACCACCTGTCCACGAACTCCATTTTTCAAGCCATTACCACAACCCACGAGTGAAAACTGAAAATAAATGAAGAAAACTTAACTCAGTAACATTATTATAATACACTATGCATAAATGGTTAAACACAGTAATTTCTTTTTTAATTACGTATGGTGCATCTTTTCAAGTGGTACGGTCTTTTAAACTTTCAAGGCCCAGTAACCTTGACAACTAGGCTCAATTAAGGAAATAGACAACTATAGGAAAACAACCGAAAGAATGATTCAAAAAGTTATAATTTAAATAAATGATTAAATTTTATAATTGTCCATCATTAAAATCTTAAAAAGATAATAAATAGATGAAAATGCCCTTCTTCGCATGGCAAATCTCAGTGCAAACCAACAAAAACACCAAGAAAGCTCTTAGGAGAGGGGTGATTGCGCGAAACCTAGCAACGAAATTTACATCTTGAGCCTAAATCGCACCAAATCGCGATTGTATGTGTAGTTTTTATCATCATTCCATTGTATGACAAAGATTTTCATTTTAAAGTTATATACAGTTTGAATGTGAGATTATTGACTGTGATTTTTGTTTAATATGAGTTTTCTGAGTTATATACGGTTTGATATGAATATTGAATCATAGTTATATACGGGTTGAATATGAGATTATTGACTGTGTTTCTTAATGCATTTTTATATGCATTTTCATTATGTATATGGGTTGACCCGCGTTTTCGATATACGATTTGAATTTGAGTTATATACAGTTTGATCTGCGCTTTTTATGTGCATTTTTGAAGTGCGTTTTTATCTCCGTTTTCATTCTGTATAACTTTAAAACAAGAGTGTGTGTTTTATCTGAGATTATTGACAGTGTTTCTGTCTCTCTTGTGTTGTATACTAGTCAATATTTAAATGACATCGGTATATAGCCATATATATATATATATATATATATATATATATATATATATATATATATATATATATATATATATATATATATATATATATATATATATATATNTAAGATATAGTCATTTACTGTTTATTAGCATAGTTATGTCTAAATTTACACATAGTTATTCCTGAATTAGTACATGTCTATTTACTCACAATATATAAACATTGTTCAAACAGAAAATACAAATGAAACCAAAACACATAGCCAACAAACCAAAATGCCCCAATATTAATAAACATAGATAGAAAAAGTTAAACAAACTCATGAAAGCCGTTGTTATGCACTAAACTAATGTTGACATGTTCATAATGTAGGAAAACAATAAAAAGAGACGCCTTGTTAGAGCAGCAGTAACTTACGTAAAAAAGTCACAATGACTAATGAAAAAGAGCAGCAACCACAACTAGCAGTGCCCAAAAAGACAGCAGCTCCGAAAAAGACAGCGTGCCGCCAATTGAATCAGAAATTCCTAATTTTAATTTATTTTCACATCCCCTTCCTATTTTTGATTGATGAATTATCTTACAACTGTTGGATAGTTTTCTTAGGATATTAAACTTGTTGATATTCTGCTAGATCACATGGATGATACAATTTTTTATGACGTTATGCTTAATTGATGGTATATATAGGTAGGTGGTAGTCTGCAAATAGCTCACTAATGTTGAAACTTTTGATGGAATTTGATATTATTGATCATTTTGGAAGATATGAAAAATCCTTTTGAAATTTTCTGGTTTGATTAGGATATACAGGGAGTAAATACTAATATACGATAAGTAGATATTCAATTCCTAAAATAGTCTGGTTTGATTAGTGTAAATACGAGTGAGTAGATGATAATATACTATAGGTAGATATCCAATTTCTGACTAGTCTGTTTTGGTAAGTGTATATACAAGTCAGTAAATTTTAATATACTATGGGTATAATACAATTCCTGAAATAGCATGGTTTGATAAAGTTTATACAGTTTAGTAGTTTTAATGTACTATGGGTGTATATCCTACCAATAATGTCTTAATCCTGTAACCAATGTAATTTCTTGCATCATCCCACTTTCCATAATAAAAAATAACAATGGGAATATTCACCATCATACCTAAAAATAATAATAAATAAATAAATGACATAAATAAGACTGTAAATAATTATATACTAGACAATATATAGTATTATAAAAACTGAGATGACAGAATCTGTTGAACACGATTCAATAATAATGACAATATGAAATTAACACAATATATTATATATACCACATAGTATTTGTATATATACTATAAAAATTATAGATAAAAAACTACATAACACAATATTTAAATTTATATCATAGTGTATATGTATTTATACTATATAACAAATGATATACAATATTGTATAACACAATATGTAATTATATACCATTGCATACATGTCTATATACTATACTACATAGATTCCAAAAAAAACTACATAAGATAGTATATTATTATACATCATGGGTATGAATCTATATACTACGTAAGATATATGAAACGAACACTAAAATAGAACGATTCAGCAAAACATTTTGCTGATATACTCCATAATACCATAAAAATAGAGAATCGCCTAATGTATTAAGAATCAACAACGAAAATGAATTGAAAACATACACGCAACTCAAACCCTAAAATCTATATAAAAAAATGCAATGAGAAAACAAGAACATTAAATGAGATTATAAAAACCGTATGAATCTAATGCAAAAAAAAATGAAGGATGAAAACTATTACAGAGAAAAAAGATGATAGATTCACTAAATCCAATTGTTGATCAATTCTAAAAAAATGAAGACGTATTCACCAAATTCCCCCGAACAAAAACCAAAATCAATTCCTATAAACTGTTAAAACATTACCGAGTACATAACCATAATCAATCCAAAAAAAACTTGTTATTGATGTTACAGATTTCTCGGAAATAAGGAATGGAGATGGAGATGAAATACTGAAAACAATAATGCTAAAAAATTAACAATAATGGCGCCGCCGGAGCCATGGAAGAGAGACTAGTTGCGGACTGAGGGAAGAGAGACTAATTGCGGGAAAAGCATTAAAAATAATAAAACCTAAAAGAGACAATTAGTTATGATAAGGGCAAATAAGTAAATTATCATATAGAGTCGTAACAAACTAAAATATTTCCCCTAAAATCTGACCATATCTGTAAAAAAAAAAATTAAGAGACATAATATAAAACTTAAACTTAAACTAGCTTAATTCCCAAAATTTTCCCAACAACGACAGGCCCAACTTCTATCTTTCTCGACAGTTTATGTTGGACGACTAGATGGGTTGATGTCTTCTGATCATTATTTTATCCTTTAGAAATTGTAATTATAACCCTTCAAAGTTTTAAACGTAAAAATGACTCTTATATTTTTAATTTATAAGAATAATTATTTTTAATATTTTGCATTAGTTAATTTATTTTAGTTAAAACAAACATTTTTTTAAATTTTAATATTTCACTCATTATATAATATTAGTTAAATGATTATATTTGCGTCTAATGCTTTTGAAGTGTTATTTTTGCCACTCTTGCCAAAGTCCTTTCTCATTTGTACTTTTTTCCAACAAACACATTTCTTAAACTTTTAGATCTAACAAAGATATTTTTTCCCACTATACTTTGAAAGTAACTCCTAAAATCCTTGAAATTGGTACATCAAGAAGACAACCATTTTCTTAGGAGTTGATTTTTTTGTCAAAATTATATTATAAATTTTAAAGGGAATGTAAGATATAATGTGAACCAACAAACTCTAAAGTATTAGTGTGGAGGTTAAATCGACTACGCCATCTCATCTCGTCTCTTAAAATCTAATATGAAAAAATGCACTTTATAGTGTAGAATCAATTAAATTTAACCATTTCAAAAAATACATGATTTTCATATGAAAATAAGATGAGTACATGATTTTCTTACATTTTTAGCATCCTCTGTCTAGCTAGATCAAAACTAACAGAGCATGTAGTATGTTTATCAAAGTTGAGGAGATTGGAAAGTTTTTTCAAGGTTCATGTAGTGAACTTATGAATGACATGAAATTCTTGCTTATATAACTGTTATACACACTATCATATGCGTAGAGAGTGAATGCTCGCTTGAGAGTACTTCTCATCTAAGCTATGTATACCATAAGAATGGAAATCACAAAATGAGCTTGTATGAATGGATTCTATAATAATTTATGGTGTTTTAGATTAATAAGTAGAAATCCACAGTGCCAAATTTCTAGATAAATATTCAGTTTGAAATTCAATATCTTACTTTATTTGTCTAAATTACGACTTAAATTATTTAATTATTACTTAATTAAATAATAGCGTAAATATAATACGTTGAAATTCAAAATTTATAATTAGTTAATCCTGAAAAAGCAATATAGGAGTCATAGTTCAAAAAATAATTAACAAATAATTTTTGTACAGATTGTTAATGTGATAAGTTATATAGGAAACTTAAAAAAGTAGGTAAGAAATATAAAAATAAAAAGAAATATATTGATTCTTATTAATTTTTTAAAGTCAAAATATATGTCAATGAAACTCGCAATATTTTTGAATTATGAATCATATTTAAATTAATTTATGCTGAATGTCAAGCTCTTTTTAATATATCTTCCCTCGCCTCTCCATCTCGCCATTCTCTCTCCATCTCACCCCTCTCCATTGTCTCTCTAAGTCGTCTCTCTCCGTGCCTCTAATTCTTGACTCTCTCCATCATCTCTCTTCTCTGAAATATCTCGCCATTAATAAACTTCTTGTGACTAACGGCAGTCAGCTCTAGCAATCGATGAAGACTTTGTGTTCATCTCTTTCATATCTGAGTCATACCTCACACGAAGCTTTTGTATTTATCTCATACAACTCTCGTAGAATGAGAGATTTTTCTTTTTTTTGGATGATTTGGTTTGTTCTTTTTTTTTTTTCTTTGAGAAACTTCGATCCATTACTGTAAAGCTTTAATTTTTTTTTTTTGCTTTTTTCACAATGAGATTTGATATGGGTGTATTAGATTTGTTTGTTTTTTTTGAGATTTTGATGTTTTCTAGAATTTTCCTTGAATTGCAGTGAATCTATTGGTCCGGTCCAGTTTTTTCAGGTTTAGTTTATTTTTATGGTTTCAGTTTGATCCGGTTTGTGTACATTATTCGATGCGGTTTAGTTTTTTAAATGCAAGAACCGCAGTTACGGTTTGGTTTAATAATCTCTCCTAAACTAAGTCGAGCCGAACCTCTTACATCCCTATATCGTTATGTGTTCTGAAGGGACAACAATATTAATTTATTATACTTTATTAATATCAAATCTTCTTTTTTAAAACTTAAAAAAAGTCTTCTTTTTAAAGCCTATTGTGGCGTGAATTTTTCATTCTATATGCCAATTATATATATATATATATATATANGTAGTGTGTAATTCAATGTGTAAAACAAGAAAAATTCGGGACACCCCTTGAGCAACATACTGGTCCGCCTATGTCTATATGTGCATTAGAAAGATGAGTTTTGTTGCGACCCATCTATGGGCATTAGAAAGATGAGTTTTGTTGCTAATGTTCTTGCACTTAAAGCACAATGACTTCATTACTCTCTCTTGCCCTATCTATCTCTAGCACATAAACCCCAGCCCCCCATTTTTACCAGCCGTCTATCATGGGGACAGCTCATATCCTCCCCTCCTATGTTTCTTGGCTTCTTTTCCTCAAATCCTTCCGTCCTCCCCCTATTTTTCCTTCCCATCTTTGCCCTCTCTGCTTCCCTCTCATCTTTGTCCCTCCCTTTCATTTTTGTTTTTCTATGTCCCTTAGGTATGTCCGTGGCATTTCCAGGCGTTGGTCTTTCATTTTGGAAGCTTTTTGTGTCCACCAGTTGTGTAGACTTCAGTCCACCGGATCTCTATTCCGTGGTAATTTTCTCTCTTCAAATTTAGCTTTTATGAAGCTTGCGGGGCTTGTTTTGCACAGATCTCAGATGAGTTTTTCAGATTTGTTCGAGATTGTCTTGTTCTTCTTGCATATATGCTTTTACAGTACTAGTTGACCGAGTTAGGTGTGGATGACTTGTGGAACGAGTCGATTACACTCTATATTTGTGTGCAATCTACGCATGCAATTCCCTCCCAGACTTTAGTAGGTGTTTACTGGTCTTATCCGATACTTGTAATAATGTAATTGTATTTAGATCTGATAATTTTTTTTCAGATTCTGGAGATGTTTGTATTGTTGTTTCCTTTTGAAATGTAATGTTTTCATTAAAAAAAGTATTTAATGACTATATAGTATAGTAGAGTGATTAATTCATAATTGTTAAAGCCTCAAAAGTTTAAGAAAGTGTTTGTGTGAAATTTAGAATAGTAGACTTGAGGTCTAACTAGACTTAACTTTCCAAGAGTTAGAGAGAGTATTTACATTGGATACGTACACTCACATTTCTTGTTCATAAAGTTTAGTGTGTAAAAAGTTGAGTATATTTTACCATGTTCTATTTGCCGAATATGGCTCAACATTAAATATCATTATCTCACGAAAAAGAATTTGCTTCTGACACGCAGGTAGAATGAAATACCAGTTGGTGAATGTGATATGAAATATTTTCTTCAGTGGTAATGATTAAGCTGAGCTATAATGGCCGGTCTGGCATAATGAAATGTGAACCCCTCACACACAAACAGAGGCAATCAATCAAATGCCTCACACAGATTTGATGTTGAGCGCAACCATGTGATTCCAAAGCCAACCTGACGAGACATACCAACACTATCTTCCTTCTAATGCTCCGACACACGTAGTGTTGGTAAGAGTTTAAGATTTTGATAAAAAGAAACTGAACCGTGTCAGGTTCATGGGTAGAATTTAAAAAAAAAATTATACTAACGTTTAATCTAATTAAATATAAAATCATTCAATGGACATGCATAATCATATAAACGTACCGAGAAAAGATTGTAACAATTTATACATTTTCAATTAATGGAGAATTTCTGATTTGGCGGGATCAAATTTATAGCTTGCGTTCTTCGTTCATCGTAGATGTAGTAATTAATATTCACACCAACAACCACTCTTTAAAGTCAGAAGTAAATCTCTCAAGGATTTTCACAGGAATTGAGTGTGAGCTCTCAAAATAACTATTGAATGAAAAAATAAATTTTTTTCTCTTCTGCTACTGTGAAAATCGGTGGCAACTTGTGTTAGGGAGGAGAGAGAATCATTTTTCTTTTTTGATTAACACACTTAGGGATAAGGTTAGCGATAGGGATAATGATGCAATCCCTTATATGATAATTACAAAATTTTCATATATATCCATTTATATTAAATTGCCGAAAGTTATCTCCTGTCCCTACACTACGATGTGTGATTTTTACATCTCCCCTAGAGCTAAAATTGTGTCAAGATTTATCAATTTAAGTTGATCAAGTAAATTGAACCCTATCAATTAATTAATTTACTAATTATCCAATAATTAGAAAATAACAAAATAATTAATTTGAACATTAATTTTTCTCTTCGCTAATTTATTGATGACATCTATCTCATATGATTTCGGGAAGTGTACCTTGATCCAAAATATAATTTTTGTCCAACTGTCGTTATTTCTCATTCATGTCCTTATGAGTTACTCTTGAGATCGAATGGAAGCACATGAATAAAGCTATAAGATTCAAATACCCGGCTAATTTATCTCCATAAATTCCTGACCTATTTAAGAGTGGGATGCTAATAGTATTCTCGATTCATGCACGCTACATTTCCTGTTGGTGCAAATAAACATTTACATTTCAGGGTCCATAAAATATTCTATTATATTACTCCTAGTGAATATCAGTAACAAGAGTGAGATATAAAATTACCATTTTACCCTTTTAATTATTATTTTTTAACTCCTTTATTGACTGTGAATAAGAAAGACATATAAGTGCATTGTCTCATACAGATCATCAAGTCTTATTCAATGACTCATATTATCGAGTACCAGGTCTGATTTATTTATTCACACACTCATCAATAAAACATAAGGTGACATTGTTACTTTTGCAATCTTACAACGAATTACATATATGTGAATCACGCAACTCCAACATAGTTGAATCACGGTCCCAACAGTCGAGGTATTGTCCGACAATTCGAACTCACTCCTTTGACATATTAAAGATCGTAGGTAACTAAGTAAAGTTTTGTATTCACCTTAGGATTAAAGTAATTATGAAAATGTCATTAAGGTGTAACAATTATATTTAGAGTTATATAAACGGCTTTGCTATAAACTAATTAGTTAATGGTCTATTCAACATGTCTCGTAACATGTTTAGGTTAATCGTTAGAGTCTCCACTCCCATATCCCGAGACCGACATCCTTTGGTTCAACCTAACAATCATAATTTTACTCGATTGCCCAGTCGATCTTAAGACTTTGAATAACATTATAAACTATCTTAGAAGAGTTTGTCTGGAAGACCGCTCCGTCATCACTCTTCTTACGTTGATAATAGTTTCAAGACTTAAGTAAATTACAATCACGCTTAGCTAAAGGAAACTTTCATTTATTCATAAAATTTAATAATACATAAATGTCAATAAATAATTGTTTACTCGTAAAAAGCTATTACACCATACTTTATGGATATAATTTTAACAATCTCCAACTTGGACTAAAGTAGGCGTGTACAATCTCGTATCCTCATGCCCTCTAGATGATCATCAAGGACTTTACTACTTAAAGTCTCCATGATGTCGATATGTGTGTTACTTTAACATCTTCACGTTGAACTATCTATATGATAAGGTGGTACTTCCACACTATGTGTTTGGATCTTTTGTGGTTTCTCGTTTCCTTCGAGTTTGCTACAGCCCCACTATTGTCACAATAAAGTGTTATAGGTTTGTCAGCATCTGAAATGGCTTCCAAAGTCTTTAGGAACTTTCTAAGCCAGGCAACCTCAATTGCAGATTCACAAGCCGCCACATACTAAGATTTCATGGTAGAATCAACAATGCAAGATTGATTGATACTTCTCCATACCACTGCTCCACCATTTAGGATGAACACTGATCCTGATGTGGACTTCCTGCATCCTTGTCTGCTTGAAAATTAAAGTCGGTATAACCCGTCATAATCATGTCAGTACCTGAATACACAAGCATATAGTTTCTCGTTCTCCTAAGATAGTTGAGTATATGCTTGACAACATTCAAATGCTTTACTCAAGGATTAGATTGGAAACGACTCACCATGCCTACTGCGTAGTAAATATTTGGCCTAGTATAAAACATTGCATACATGAGACTTTCTACGACTGAGGCATAATTTTTCTCGTCTTCCTCTTCTTGAGAAGTCTTGGAAGACTGCTTCTTAGAGAGGCTGACTCCATGCCTAAAGAAAAGATATCCCTTCTTGGAGTTTTACATACTGAAGCGACTCATCACCTTATCAATATAAGATGCTTGAGACAGTGTCAATTGTTTATTCTTCCGATCATAAAAGATATGAATACATAGGACAAAAAGCAGCTTCTCCAAGATCATTCATATCAAATTGTTTTGCAAGCCAAATCTTGACATCAGATAATTTTCCTACATCATCCCCGATGAGTAGAATATCATCCACGTACAGAACCATAAAAACTATCTTCCCTTCATGTATCAACTTATACACACATGGTTCGTCCACTAACTGCTCAAAGCTGAAGTTCTTGACAGTTTCGTCGAATATGATATTCCACGATTGGGACGCTTACTTAAGTCCATAAATGAACTTCAGTAGTTCACAAATCTTTCCCTCTTAGCCTTTCTCCATAAACTCGTCTGGTTGAGTCATATAAATGAACTCTTCAAGATTGTCATTCAAAAAAGCAGTCTTGACGTCCAGATGTCATATTTCATAATTGAAGGCAACAAAAATGGACATGAGGATTCAGATGGATTTAAGCATGGCCACCGACGATAAGTTATCCTCATGGTCAATACCTTCATTTTGGGTGTAGCCCTTAGCTATAAGCCTAGCTTTGAATGTCTTTACATTCCCATCCAAACCTATATTTTTATTAAAAATTCATTTACACCCTATGGGTTTTACCCCTTCAGAAAGATCTACAAGCTTCCAGACTTCGTTCGACATTGATTGTATCTCGATGTTTAGGGCATCTTGTCATAGGTTTGCATCAAGACCAGCCATGGCCTGCAAGTAGAAAGTAAGTTCATCATGATCCTTATCGAAGACTGTCGTTAAGGCATTTTCATAAGACATGTACTTGTGAGGTTGTCTCACAATCTTCCCACTACGTTGAGGCTCCGGCTCCAGTTGTGGTTCTTCCATTATTGAATCATGAACATGTCCTGATTGGGGAGTCAATGTCCTCCCACTCAATAATTCCTCTAACACAAGTGTGCTTCTCGGCTTTACACTTCTTATGTAGTCCTCTTTAACAAAACACGCATTCGTGCTCATGAATATTTTCTTATCGGTTGGACGATAAAAGATGTATCCCTTCGTTCCCTTGAGATATCCTACAAACATTCATAATTCTTATCAATTGGCCAACTTTCCCATCTTTGGTCTTAGTATGTGTGTCGGGCATCCCTATATCCTTAGGTGGCTTACGAACGACTTTCATCCACTCCATCTTTCATATAGTGTACTAGGCACCGTCTTTGACGAAACTTAGTTCAAAATATATGCCGTTGTTTCTAAGGCATATCTCAAGAACGAATCTATGAGGGATGATTAACTCATCATGGATCTAATCATATCCAATAGAGTTCGATTCCTTCTCTCTAACACACCATTCTGTTATGGAGTGCCAAGCGCTGTAAGCTGAGAAATAATATTTTATTCCTAAAGAAAGTCTTTGAACTCTCCTAGCAAGTACTCTCCACCACGATCAGATCATAGTGTTTTGATTTGTTTCTCTAATTGCTTCTCAACCATAACCTTGTACTCTTTGAACTTTTCAAAGGTTTATACTTTTTACTGCATTGGAGAAACATGTCCAAAACATGAGTAATCATCTATGAAGGTTACAAAATATTCATAACCTTATCTTCTTTGGATATTCAATGGTTCACATCCATCACTATGTAAGTGTTCGAGGTATTGAGTGGCTCTTTCACCCTTCGCTAAAAAATGGTCTCTTGGTCATTTTACTTTCTATGTAGGATTTATACGTGGGTAGTGATCGCACACTTAAAATTTGCAATGGACTGTCTTTGTGAGTATTTTAGTTCTGTCTAGACTAATGTGACCAAGACACAAGTGCCACAAGTATGATAGATCGATTGAGCCAGACTTCAACTTTTTACTATACCTTTATATATCATTGGAACTTTTTGTTTTACATAGAGTAAGTTATTTATCATACGTGCAATAGTAATTAAGCATTCATTTCTAAAAATACCAATATCATTATCAATGAAATTCAAGGAAAATCCTTGTTCAATTAAACTAGCTACTGAAATGAGGTTTTTCCCAAATAATGAGATATAATAAATATCACGTAAAACCGAATAACTTATCTCAAATAACAATTTAATAGTTCCAACTGATACTGCCGATACTAGTGCTCAATTTCCCCAACGGAAGGTCAACTCGCCCTTATTAAGCCTTATGTTATCCTTGAACCCCTGCAGGGAACAACAAATATGGTTAGTGGCTGCAGAGTATACAATCCATGAAAAAATAGAGTCAACCACATAACAGGCTTCGGTAACAAGTAATGTACCTTTAAATTTTAACTCATTGAGATAATCAAGCCAGTTGCATTTTCAATGACCAACGACTTTGCAATAATGATACTTGTCTTTTGACTTGTCCACTTTCACAGGGCCTTTGTCTTTCACAGCTTTCGAGTTCGCCTTCTTAGCCTTCATCATGCCTCTCTTGCATTTATTTTTAGCGTCAGAGGTGGAAGACTTACTTTCAGTAAAGCTCTCCTCTCAATTCTTCCACTTACCCTTCAGAAACATGGTCTTAGCAGCTTGCAACTCATTCACAAGTTTCGGAAGAGAGTACCTCAACTTATTAATCGAATAATTAAGTTTGAATTTCTCAAAAGTATCCGACGGGATCTCGATGATCATATCAACTTGAGTCTCGCCATCTACCTCAGCTATCATGATCTCCATATCATTCAGATAACTAATAATCGACATCATATGTTCTTTAACAGGAGTTCCGGGTTTACTCCGACAGTTCATGAAGTTTCTCACATCAGTCTGTTTGTCTTGACGACCCTGATCCCTGAACATTTCGGTGATGTTCAACATCATATCAGTAACGGTCTCCATGTTCTGATGCTGTTGTTGCAATACATTGCTAACCGATGCTAAGATGTAACACATGGCTATCTCATCAGAACGCAGCAAAAAAACATAGGCATCATTTTCCTTTTGAGTCGATTCAACAATAAGTTCAAGGGGATAAGGGGTGGTGAGCATGAACTTGTGCTTTTCTCGCGTCAGATTACATTTCCATTTCACCAGTGAGTTTGTTTGCATTCAAGATTGTTGAGAGTGTGGATAATGACATGATTATTGAAAAGAATAAATGAAGTGGTGTAAATAAATATTTAATCATTTAGAAAAGTATGATGCATGATGCAAATACTTAAATATTTAAAAAAATCTGACAAAAACATATTTCTTCCATGATGTTACGATCAACAACAATAGCTCGTCTCACCTAGGGATAACGCCCAAACTACCTCCTATCATATCGAGACTCTTCTCGTTTGGTTAACGCTTATCAAGATGTCACTACATTTAGCTCAACCAATCACCGATGGTTTTGGTCACCTTAGCCCCACTGACTAGCTCTTATGAGAGATTCCAATGTGCTTCTGACTAAGTGTTTAACCAACGCATTGCCTTTAAAGCTTGCTGTGAACTAATGGTTCGTCTAGGGACGGTCCCGCCTCACCACTTCCTTTACAAGATTTAGCTTCTCAAGCAACTCGATGACTCAAAGTGACACGATTCTCTAGGTTCTCCCACTAAATAAAGGACCGGTAGGGTGGCTCTAAACCATTTCTCGTACCATAATCAAGTTTACGTTAAGGACATTAGGAACGTTTCAACGTAAACGACCCTCTCACTTAATTTTTGAAAATTAGATTTTTCTTAGCTTTTTAAAAAATCATAACTCTTTATAAATTTGAAAAACAAGATTTACAAATTATAAACTTTTATAAAATGTGTATTGTATTTAAAATTATAACCCATTATAAATTTAAACTACAATAATGCATGTACATGCAACAGTGGCAATTTGATATTGACATATCCATATTTTTATATGGCATGTTATATGAGAATGCGAGATTGATAATAAATCATACGTTCAAAATTAACCTCTCTATGGCTCATTTCTAATTACAATCCATAAAAATTATAATTAAATTACAATAATTTAAATGCTACTCTTCATGGCGACTGTAATTATCTTCTTATCACCTTCAAGTTTTGATAAAAACCCTTTTAATTAAGAAAAACTATTTTCTTAATTGAATAATCCCATTAAATATCCATTTTCAATTAATTAAATTTGATTAGTCAAAAAAGGAAAAATTTAATGACTTATCAAATTTGGGTGAAACCCAATCAATTAATTAAATTTTAATTTTTAAAAAATAAAAATTGATAACTATCCTTTAAAATTCAAAATTTAAAAGATAAAAGATAAGATTAGGGTTTTCGCAAAGTATCAAAAGGATAAAGCAACACTGTATCAGAACATCTGATCCCTGTACCCAAGCAAACACAAGGATTGCCCCTGGCGGTGGCCGCGGGACAATCCCACCACCACCGCCAGCAGACACAATACATGTGACGTTAAGATTCATGTGACGATATGATCGGAACGCGTTCACGATGGATTTGCATGAAATTCACGATACAAATCTTGTAAAATTAAATTACATAAAATCCCAATCCATAATTTTGGCATACATCAATTCTAAAATTGAAAATAACACCTAGAGCCATCGATCGAGATCCATCATAAAACATGCTTTGAATCTACTATACAAAAATTATATGTCAATATCATCATATTCATCCATGTATAGGTTTAGATTCAGAATATGAATATTCAAAACCCATCGGCTCTAAAATCAATTGTTTGTTCGGGGTTTAGATTTTGAAGAAAAATAAATGAACCGTGACAAGTTTATGGGTGAAATTTAAAAAAAAATCATACAAAAGTTTAATCTAACTAAACACAAAACTATTCAATGAACATACATAATCATATAAACGTATCAAGAAAAGATTGAAATAATTTATATATTTTCAATTAATGGATGATTTGGCGGGATCCAATTTCTATCTCGCCTTTTTCGTTCTTCACAGAGATAATAATTGATCTTCACACCAACAACCACTCGTTAGAGTCAGGAGTAAATCTCTCAAGGATTTTTGTAGGAATTGAGCGTGGGCTCTTAAAATAACGGTTGAAAGAGAAGAAAATAAATTTTTTCTCTTTCCCTACTATGAAAATCGACGGCAACTGTGTGTTACGGGAGAGAGAAAAGCATTTTCTTCTCTAATTAACACACTTAGGGATAGAGTTAGCGATAGAGATAATGATGCAATCTCTTATATGATAATTATAGAATTTTCACATATATCCCTATATGTTAAATTACCGAAAATTATATCATCTACATGCACTGAGGTGTGTGATGTTTACATCTCTCCTAAAACCAAAATTGTGTCCAGATTCATCAATCCAAATTTGATGAATTAAATTGATCTATATCCATTAATTCATTAACTTCTTTTATTTAGTAATTATCCAATAATTAGAAAATAACAAAATAATTAATTTGAACATTAATTTTACTCTTCACTTATTTAGTAATGACACCCATCTCATATGGGTTGGGGAAGTGTACATTACTGCAAAACACGTTTTTGGTCCATTTGTCGTTGTTTCTCATTCATGTCCTTAGGAGCTACTCCTGATACCGAATTGATCCACATGAATAAAACTATGGGATTCAAATACCCGACTAATTTATCTCCATAAATTCTCGACCTATTTAATCCTGACATCGTACGACTTCACTGTAGATCCGATGCCGAAAGCACTCTCGATTCATGCGCGCTACATTTTCTATTGGTGAAATAAACATTTATATTTTACGGTCCACATAATATTGTATAATATTACCCTTCGTGAATATCAATAACAAGAGTGAGATGTAAAATTATTGTTTTACCCCTCTAGTTATTATTTATTTAATTCATTTATTGACTGTGAATAAAAAAGATATATCAGTGAAGTTTCTCATACAGATCATCATGTCTTATTTAATGACTCATGCCATCGAGTACCATGCCTGATTTATTTATTCACACACCCATCAATAAAACATATGGTGATATTGTTACTTTTACAATCTCACCATGAATTTCATATATGTGAATCATGAAACAATCGAGGTATTGTCTGGCAATTCGAACCAACTCCTTTAGCATATCAAAGATCGCAAGTAACTAAGTCAAGTTTCGTATTCACCTCGGGATTAAGATAATTATGAAAATACCCTTATGGTGTAACAATTTGATTTAGAGCTAGATAAACGGCTTTGCTCTAAACTAATTGGTTACTGGTCTATTTAACATGTTCCATAACATGCCTAGGTCAACCGTTAGAGTCTCCATTCTCATTCCTCGAGACTGGTATCCTTTAGTTCAACCTAACAATCATAATTTGACTCGATTGCTCAGTCATTTCTAAGACTTCGAATAACATTCTGAACTATCTCAGGAGGATTTTTTTAGAAGATCGCTTGGTCTTTACTTTTCTTACGTTGATAATAGTTTCAGAACTTAAGTAAATTACAAACATACTTCAATTAAAGAAAAAATTCATTTATTCATAAAATTTGATAATACATAAATGTCAATAAATAATTGTTTACTCATAAGAAATTATTACACCCTAATTTATGGACATAATTCTAACACTTAGCTCATTTAAAAGCTATAAAAAAATATCCATACTCTTCATCAATAATTGGATTTAAAAATTTCATCCAACGCATGAACTTTTCATTTAAAGGTTGTCTTCCAAAGACACATTACTTTATCTATGGCAATGAAAAAATCATAGAACATAATGTGACCAAAAGACATTTTCCATAGGACACCATTACTTCATCTCTCTTTTTTCTTCTCTTTTGTTTAGGTAAATGAATAGTCAAAATCTCACATGACAGATTGCAGGATCTAGACCGATGACTCCATCAAAGAGAAGAGAATCATAACCGTAGAAAAGATCAGACGATTATGATCAATTCGGCAGTTATAAGGAAATACAGTCAACAAAGCAGTTTAAAAAAAAGCAAGATATGGGCCCCGCTTAGGAAAATCCCACAAACACGGAAGTAATCCCAAAAAGGGTGGTCATGCCTCTAACAGTAGAGGAATGGTGGCCATGCCTCTAACAGTAGAGGAATGGTGGTCATGCCTCTAACAATAGAGGGATGGTGGTCATGCCTCCAACAGTGGGGGAACGGTGACCATGCCTCCCAAAAGTAGGGGGAAGGTGACCATGATGATTTGCTAATATTTTATAAAGGCCTATAAATATAAGTTCAATGTAAACAAAGAGGGGGAATACAATCCAAGCAAATCTTTACTAAGTGCATTGCCTTTTCACTCTTCTCTCTCATTACATTGTCAAAATTCTTCTAACGTACAGGAAAAATCCTTTACAAGAGGCATATATAATAATATAGGAGACACATACCTACATGAAATACAAGAGAATATCATAGTTATTCCTGTGAATTTTCTCCCATTTAAGGGTTTTTCACATAAATTATGGTGTCTTTATTCTCTCATTCTCTCTCTAAATTATTATCTTTATTATTCGGTCATAAATAGTTCCCATACCAAAAAAACCCTTAACATTTTGGTGCTTTCATTGAGTGTGAGAAAAAAACTCGAGAAATCCCTTTTAAAACGTCAAAACCCAAATCAAACGCCCCCTCAACAATGAAAACGGCAATGGGTTAGAAGCAGAGATGGAAATGACAACAAGTACAAAACTGAAAATGGAATGAAAAATGGTAAACTCATCTCAGGAAAGAAGAGGAGAGAATTTATTTGATTTGTGATAAACAAAGTCTTAACAATGGGAAAAAATTGTCTTGACAACGGGAAAAGTCTTGAGAATGGGAAATGAATTGTCTTGTGGGAAAGAAATGTCTTGATAACGAGAAAGTCTTAAGAACGGGAAAGAAATTTATTGACAACAGAAAATGTCTTGACAACGATAAAAGTCTTGAGAACGGGAAAAGTCTTGAGAACATGAAAGAAATATCTTGGCAACAGGAAAAAAAATGTCTTGACAACGAGAACAGAATTATCTTGACAACGGGAAAGAAATGTATTGACAATGGGAAAAGTCTTGAGAACAGGAAAGAAATATCTTGCAACGGAAAATGTCTTGACAACGGAAAAAGTCTTGACAACGGGAAAGAAATGTCTTGACAACGGATAATGTCTTGACAAGGGGAAAGAAATGTCTTGACGGTGGGAAAAGAAATGTCTTGACGGTGGGAAAGAAATGTCTTGACAACAGGAAAAGTCTTGAGAATAGGAAAGAAATGTCTTAACAAAGGAAAATGTCTTGACAACAGGAAAAGTCTTGAGAACGAGAAAGAAATATCTTGACGGAGGAAAAGAAATGTCTTGACAATGGGAAAAGTCTCGAGAACGGGAAAGAAATGTCTTGAGAACGAGAAAGAAATTTCTTGACAGTGAGAAAATAAATGTCTTGACAATGGGAATGGAATTGTCTTGACGTTGGAAATGAAATTGTCTTGACAGCGGAAACAAGAATTATTTTGATGGCTATGAAATATGTACATGATAGTCTGTGTACCTATCGTGTAGCTTACAAGAAGACTATACGAGGTTAGTGTAATCAGCGTGTAGACTACATGATAGCTACACGATGTATGTGTACCTATCGTGTAGACCACACGATGGTTACACGATGTTGGTGTAATCAGCGTGTAGACTACACGATGGATACATGATCCGTGTACCCGTGTAAACTACTTGATTTTACGCTATGTCAATGTAACCATCGAGTGGTGACTAGAAGGATACATGATAAGTACACGATGTCTGTGTACCATCGTGAAGTCTACACGATGACTACACGAGGTCAGTGTACAAGAAGAAGAAGGGTACAAAGTGATTTTGAACACACCTTCCCAGCTGCTACTGATCTCCAATAGCTTATTTGTTCTTCCTCCTTCATAGGGACCAAGGAAAGAACTGTCAACTAACAATGCAAGTAATATAAATTAATATAAATTATGTGCAAGTAATATAAATTAAGTTGTCAACATAATTCACAACTTACGTTCTCCTTTGAAAAAAATTATGTTTGCAAATTCTTAACCGACACCATTGTTGTTGGACACCGCTTGAGAATCTAGTACCTTGGTCAAAACCTAGTTACCATACAAACTACCCACCAAGGGGATAGTTTCAAATACTCATGCCTATATAAAGAAAAGAGAGTAATTTAGTATTGCACACATAAATAAATCAAAACATCACCATATAAAATTGAAATAAATTTACTTAGAAGGCAAAAAGAACATCCATTCAGTAAAATATCCATGAACATCAGCGAGGGATATCTGTGTTTTTTTTCCTTGATTAAGATCACAAAAAATAGTATTTGTATTGTTCACATATAATAGTGATTTGATTGTTATGGAGAAAGAGATGTCTCTCCACGGATATTGGTTGAATGCTTCTAGGTCATCAACCAAACCCAACCATTTCTTCTCAATTTAGGTTTGGCTCTCCGTCCCCAAAAAGAAATGCTCCAGTAAATAAATAAGAGCAACCTTGACAACATCATAATCTACCTTAAAGTTACTACTTTTGAACTTCTCCTTTAACTCAGCCATGGTTATAACCTGGGTTTTGGGAAAGTACAAGTCAGTAAATCTGTTGGGGCCACGGGTCTTCTTCTCATCCCGAGCTTCACCGAACTTTAGTCCGATCATCAGTGAGGACTGCTTCTTTGAAAAGCACAGTGGCTCCTCATTGACAAGAAACTATATTTTCTCCTTAGATGGAGTGCTATCGACATATTTAGTCTCCGTGGCTAGCACCTCGTGGCAGACAACGGCTGGAAACTTCAAGGATGGGAGATCCACGAGATGGCCAAAGCATGTCTCTCTAACTAGGGAGAGTTGAGGAGTTGTCAGCTTCTTCATGATAACATCTATCACGTGGGTATTGCACTTTTCATTTACCATTGCTTTGGGGATTTTTGTAAGGTTATGGACGTATCGTAGTTGCATAATTGATGAAGCCATAATGTAACGCCTCGATCCCCGAGGGTTAAACATACGTGTAATTTCACAATTTGAAATCTCCAATTCGAAATAAACCCTAATTTTGAGAAAATTCTCAAATTGAAAATTCTTAATTTACCCATGATGGAAAACCCCTGACCTTAAATAGCGAAAGCATTAAACTTATCCATAATCAAAATCTTAATCAATAAATAGCGGAAGCGATAAAGTGTCTTAAATGCATAATTAATAAAACCTCGAAGAACTGAATTAAATTCTGAAATAAAGTCAAAACTTGAAATCCATAATTCATGAAACTTTCACTCATCATAATTCTTGAAAATCATAACGTAAAATCAACTACTTAAATAACCAAGTCTAATAGAAATCATTTTCCTAAGTTTTAAATCAAATCATAAACTGAAAACATAAATTCCTCTGATCTAACTGATTATGGCAGTCTCTTACTCATGTTGCTCGCCATCACCACCTGCATCATAAATAACTGTGGGGGAATGAGTATTTTAAAATACTCAGTAAGCAAACTCACATAATAACATGCATTCACATGTCATAAATGCAATCATGACATAACTGAACTGAACTTGACATATAACATAAATGAAATAATGTAACGTACTTGATAATGACATGGCTTAACATAGCACGCAGATAACACGTGTCTCAAACAGAATCATTTAACAATTTTAATCATATCTTGGCTTGGCATATCCTTTAGTTAACAACCTAATCAGAACTACTCACACGTTAGCTGAAACACATCATGACGAATTGGGCGACGAAACAGATGGCACGCATCGGGCGACGAAACAAATGACACTCATTGGGCGACAAAACAGATGACACTCATAGGTGATGAAAAACGTGAACAGATGGCACCTCATGAGTGACGGAAAACATTTACAGATGACACCCAATGAATGACCAAAACATGAACAAATGACACCATATGTATGACGAAAGCATGAACAGATGACATCCCATTCGTTTAACAGAACATAACGTGAACAATCCTGATTTCTTGTTAACTAAAGTTCATGCTTAAGTTCATATTTTTCTTAATTACCACTTGAATGAATTAATCTCATAACTTGCAGAATCTAACGTATGATAAAAATTAATCATATAATGCATACTGATACATATAACAGAATCAAACACGATAACATACTACACAAAATCAGTCATACTCAGACATTTATTTCATGATAATCACATTAATAACTGAATAGTAATCAATTACCAAAGTGTTAACGAAATATAATAATTATTGAAAAATGGTTAAACATATAATAAATATATGATACAATTATAACATCAGAGTCACATCGTTATATAAGTCAATTTACACAAACATATATATGAAAGTAACATGCTTATAGACAATTAAAGCTGATGAGAATAACACATATTACATTTATCACATGTCGGTACATTATAATGTAAATTCACTTACACAAGCATATATATTTATCACGCATGGGTCACATTACGACATAAATTCACTTACACAAAGCATACACATTTATGACAACATGAGTCACACCATCATGTAAGCCCACTTACTCGAAGTGGAAGAATGAATTAAACAATTAATGACCTGAAATCTAAAAAAATATAATCACTAAATTGTTTTGAAATAAATCAATACAAACACGCTTTAAATATAATATAAATAGAAAATAGAGATTTAATTAAAACAGTGCAAAACGGGAAGAACGAGGTCAGAAAACAATATATCGGGTCCCAAAGTCAAATGATAAAGCTTTGGGTCAAATAGTTTAGACTGGGCAAGTTCAGGCGGGGCTGGATTGGTTTTATCTGATGGACCGATTCAGGCCGGTCCGAGTAAACTGAACCAGTTCATGGCAGAACCAACCTGCAGAATGAGAAAAATGTAAGGAATGAGCATGGGAGAACGACGAGAAATAGAGGGGAAGGGAGAGAGAAGCGTAGGTAAGAGCGAGAGAAAAACAAAATGAGAAATATGAAGCAAAAGATGGAGAAGCAAAAAACAAAAGAAGGAAAAAGAAGAGAGACATGGGAAAAAGGAAAGGAAACAGAGAGAGAAAGATAGACTGGGTGAAACAGAGAGAGGGGGATGAAGAGAAGAAACAGAAACTCACCGACGTGATAGAGCTGGAAGCAGTCCATGAAGGTGGCGAAAGACTTCCACGAAGTGCAGAGACGAGACAAAATCAAAGATGAAAACAGAGGGGAAAGGAGATAACAAGGAGAAATAAACAGAAAGGGAACCAGAGAGGGGAAGAGAGATATGGATAAAGAGAGAAGTAAATAGAGGCAGGGAGAGAGAAAATGAGAGACAATGCAAAGATGAAGAGTCAGCAGAAGAGAGTGAAATTGAGAGAGAATGAGAGAAACAAAGGACGCGAGAGAAGGAAACAGAGGGAGAGAGAAAAGACAGAGAAAGAAGAGAAGAAGAAGGAGAAAAGAAGAAGCTTACCGGAAGAAATGACGACAGAAGGCTTTCACTGGGGCTGCTAAGGGGGAGAGAAGGAGAAGGAGAATCACTGGGTTTTTCAATGGGGTTCGCAATAGAGAGGCTGCACGAGAGGGAGAGCTGGGAGAGCTGGAGATTTGGATATATATATATATATAATTAGGTTAGGGCTAGCTTAGTGTGTATAAGCATATAGTGTGAGTGAGTTTCAATTGAGGGGTAAGATTGCCGAATCAAGGACAAAATAGGATTAGGGTAATACTAGGGTCTATATAAGCATATGGTGTGAGTGAGTTTTAAAATCATATACTAAAACACTTTTAAGATTTCTAAAAAAAATCATTCTTTGAATAAATCTTATCTAATTAAAAATAGTTTTACAAAAATACAATAATCCAACTTTAAAATCAAGTTTTAAAATTACTTTATTTTTTAAATCAATTTTACGAAAATGCCCGTTTACGAAAGGTCGGGATATTACACATAACCTGTAGAAAATTCAAGGAAGACATAAGATCAGAGAATTAAAGTGTACACGATCATCGTGTACACATCGTGTAATGTACATGATGTATTACACGACGATCGTGTAGTTTTCTTGTACACTACAAGGTGGGTACATGATGACTATACCATCATTGTATACCCATCATTAAGTGTACATGATAGGGTACACGACGACCGTGTAGTCATCCTGTACACTACACGATTACTACACGTTTGTCGTGTACCCCATCGTGTAGTGTATAAGATGACTACATGGTGTCTTCGAAGATGACAATCTAGTCATCTTGTACACTACACGATGGGATACACGACGAGCGTGTAGTCATCGTGTAGTGTTCAGGATGACTAAACCTAGAAACCATAGGAGAAAACTTAGAGAGAAAAACACAGAAACCTTAGAGAAACTACAAAGAAACCCACAAACCTACAAAAATCAGAAACTCAAAAACCTAGAAAAAAGCTCATAAACCCAGGAAAAAACTCAGAAACCCAGAAAAAACATACATTATGGGAGATGAACATTTAAAGATTTTCAGGGAGAGAAAGAGAGATACTTCGACTTCGAGAGAGAGAGAGAGAGAGAGAGAGAGAGAGAGAGTAACTGTAAAAGAAAAATGAAGGAAATGCAAGAATATAGGAATAAATGGTGAAGAGGGTACACAAATGGGTGAGTTTCGTGTATGAAACGTTACACAAAAAGGTAACATAATTTTTTTTTTAATTTTAAACTATCGTTTGGAATTCTGAAGGGGATTTTTGGTAACTTCATAAGCTTCTTTTGCAGAGCAGGTGGGCCAGGGTTTATGGCATGTAAAAATTAGTTCTTGGATATAATTCTGCAAAATCTGTTTCCAAGGGGTATAGTTCTGTAAAAAACCCATTTTTTCGGTATTGGGAAACCCTTTTACGAATGGATAATAAAGATAATATTTTAGAGAGAGAATGAGAGAATAAAGACACCATAATTTACGTGGAAAATTTTTAATGCGGTGAAAAACCTTGTTTTTCTGAATCTGTAATGTCGAATGCAATGTGATAGACATGGTTGCTCCCATCCTTCTATGTTGCAACAAATAATACACCTTTGTAATTGGCTTTTAAGGAAGTTATGTCATTGGCCACATGCCGTATACAGTTGAAAAATCCATAAATAGATGGTCCAAGAGCCATGAAAGGATATTTAAAACGCTCATACTCATCGGCCTCTATGTGTGTTTCTATCCCTGTAAAATATTTAATATTGTTGTATTAAAATTGCCTGAGTATATAGTTTACACGATAGGTACACGGGGTCCGTGTACCCATCATGTAGACTATACGATGGGTACATGAGGTCCGTGTAGTCATCATATACGCTACAGGATGGTTACACAGTCATCGTGTAACCACCGTGTAGTGTACAAGAAGACTCAATGAAGTCAGTACATGATGGGTACACTACATGATGGTTACACGCGGTTAGTGAATCCTACAGTTGCTTCAGGTGACCCGTGAACTAATTTCAAAGCATACTCCCTAGCCCTCCATGCCTTATAGTAACCTATGTTGACACCGAGATCAAGCCAAACATCTTCGATTATGTCTTTTGGCATATATACACGTCCAACACTCGTGTATCTGGACCTTATAATAGACCAATGAATATGGATGTAGCCTGATGGTGTTCATGTCTAAATACTTCAAATGTGTGTGTATGTGTATTGATGCTCTTTATACAAGTACCAATAATGAATGTGTTGACTTGAAGATCCGAAACTCAATATTTCTCTAGATGTCCATTATACGAGCAACCATAACCACCTCAGCTTTATCACTATACAACTCATCCATATTTATTGTGTCCGATACAAGTTGATTTAAATCAACTTATTGCTCACTCGACCCAGGACGTTGTTTATTCAAATCAGCTTGTGATGGCAAAAAATAAGTGGTCTCGGGTTTGGGACAGTATTCAAGCTAGAATTATTGTATGGTCGTCTCCACAGATGGCTTCATTCATGGTCATCTCCACGGATGGCATCATCATACCCCCTGATCAAATTCATCATAACCATCAACATCCCCATCCTCGAAATCATCATTATCATCACCAAAGTCATGACCAACAACATCATCATAATGATAGTTCCTTTCAAAATGATCATCACTCTCAAAGCAAGGAATGCTTTCATGTAGTGATTGCTATGATGTTGTGGTTTCAGGAATGCATATTTGATAAAACTCAGTAGTTTCAGGAACCAGAGGTTGTTATGACGTTGTGGTTAGAGGAACCCAGCTTTGAGATAGAAAAAATTTAGGCTTGGTACTTACAGATAGTGGGGTTCTAAGTGATTATGATCCATTCTCATTAACAAAGAACTGCAAATCTCTATCATTTAAAATTTCAGCAGGAGGGAGGGGACCTGACTTCTATAAAGAAATTTAATGGACATATCATACTTTAAGAGGTCTATTTATAGTTTTTCATGTAATATGCCTGGTAGCTCGTGGTAAGTGCAGTTTGTTGATATCTCCAATAATTTGGTATTCTCTCCATTAAAAGACCATGTTGAACCATTTCGGCCAATCTCCATAATGGATTACAGAAATGTGAACTATAGACATATCTGTATGCACATCAATGAAGGAAGTCAATAGAAGAAAACTACAAAATGAAATGGAATATTATAGGATGATCGTGTAACCATCTTGTAGTGTACACGAGGCCTATATGATCATCGTGTAGTATTCATGAGGCCTACATTATCATCGTGTAATGTTCATGAGGCCTACATGATCATCGTGTAATGTACGTGATGACTACACGACCATCGCGTAGTGTACAGGATGACCACATGATGATCATGTAGTCCTTGTGTACACTACGCAATGGCTCTACACGATCATCTTGTAGTGCTCGTGTACACTACACGATGGTCTCGTAGTGAACTACATGGGAACTACATGATAATCAGGTAGTGTACACGATGACTACACGAACATCCTGTAGTGCCATCGTGTGATGTACACAAGGATTACACGATCATCCTATGGTTATCCTGTACGCTACACGATGACACTATACAATGATCGTTTAGTCATTTTATAGTGTACAAGATGCTACATGATGCTTTTGTGGTGCATCGTGAACTACAAGAGAAATTCTTGATACACTACAAGATGATCATGTAGTGTACACGAGGTCTACATGGGGATCGTGTATACTACGTGAAGTGTACATGAGGTCTACATGGGGATCGTGTATACTACGTGAAGTGTACATGAGGTCTACACAAGAATCGTGTACACTGCATGAAGTGTATACGATGTCTACACGGGGTTCATGTAGTCCTCTAGTACACTACACGGTCATCTTGTAGCCATCATGTACACTACATGAACTTCAAACAACATCCTAAATGTTTGTTGTTGGAACAAAATCCCAGAAAAATCATGAAAAAAAACCTATGAAACTTTAAGCTTTTCAGAAAAAATACTACAAAACTCATACATACAAGCATTCTTTGAAGATGAAGTAGCTTTTCTTGAAGATGAAGAAGACGATGAAAGCAAACTGATTTTGCAGAAGGAAGAAGACAGAAGAAATGACGAAGAAGTAGTTGAAAAAATGATGAACGGAAGAGAAATCAGGGTAATGGAGATGGGTGGGGAGGTTGAATGTTGAATGAAGTTTTTTTTCCAGTCAAAGTGTGTTGAGTGAAGTTGACTTTGACATGTAATTGAACAACATGTAAGAAATGCAATGAGGAACAAACTTGAAAAAAGTGAAAGAAATAGTCATTTACAATTTTATAAAAATCAATTTCCTAAAGGTATGGTTATGTAAATTACCCAAAAAAAATCCTTTACCGTAAATACTTTTTTTTTTTAATTTCTCTTACTAAAACTAAGCAAAGCATCGATATCGGCAGCGACCACGAAAATTAATACTAGTCACGGAAACCCATTAGCTGACGTACAAATGCCACGTCGTCGATAATAATAGTACCATCACGCCTAGATGGGCCAAACCCTTGAACTGACGAACAATGACTAAATCTACATCTGGAAGGAACATTTTGAATTTTTCAATATTAAATTACTTAAATTTGAGAAGGAACGTAATATTTAACATTCACTATAAAGAATGACACGATATTGATTAAGATAAAATATTCGACTAATAAAAAGGGAAACCTATGCATCAAAGAGACCCCAATTCCAATTCCAATATAACAAGTTATAAATATTACTCATTTTTTAAAAATGTCGGCAAGTTTTTTAGGAGTATATAATTTTTTAAAAGCAACAGAACCAATAATGGATCCAGAACAAGAAATAAAAAGTAACAGGAAATTAGACTTGAGACTTTAGAGGTACTATATTGTGCAAACCAGGGAAAAATAATTGAAAATCTGGGAGTTTGGTTCACATTAAATAATTTTTTTCTCTCATTTTAATATGTTATTTATAATCATAACCAAATAAAAATATCAATGTCATTTATGAACACAAGTTTATATGTTATTTATAATCATAACCAAATAAAAATATCTTATTGTCTCGACAATTTTTTATATGCAATATTTTTTATCTAATTTATTTCTTTCAATCATTTATAATATACAAAGACCAGCCAGAAGAATTAAACCAAGATAAACGTAGGAAACTGATATAGAAATATATGAACATAATAGTTATTACATGAATGAATACTACATCTCAAAACTCACTTCTCATAACATTACATTCCAAAAGTCACATTTAATAGATACATATTTGAACACATATTTATTTTATAAATAAATAAAAATACATCATGTGTATTTCTTAAGGGCATTTTAGGATTATTAAAAATGAAAGTAGAAAAAATTTTCTAAAAAATATTATTCCCTACTCGCATTTTTAACGTGATTGAACTATTACTAGATTTGTTTATAGCCAATGGTTGTAAGAATGTGATGTCATTTTCGTCACCGAGGAGAGAAGTTTTTTTAATTAAAATAATAAAATTTTCCTTCTTTCAAATAGGTAGGATTCGACCTATCAGGCTATCACAGAAAAAGAAAGAAAAAAGCTTTTTGAAAGTATCATGGCGATAAATGAGAGAATGCAGTAATAGATTGAGTGTCGTGTCGGTGATAGAAGATGTAAAACTGCAGAGAAGGAGCAACAAATGTCGGCCGACGTAGACAGTGGCCATAATATGCGTATGATTAAACCACTGTGTGACAATCTCACATGCAATCCGTTGACTTTTGGCAGTCTCAGTTAATACCACTGCCTCCTTGAATTTCCCCTTTATCATCAATACATAAAAAAAAAACCGAATCCTTTTCTTTCTCATGAATCATGATATAAGATATCTGATGGGGTTTTATGAGATTTAGTTTGGTCAGTTTTTTTTTGGTACCAGTACCAAATAATTTTACGAATTAAGTTTGTTGTGGGTTGTGTGTGGTTGTTGGTTAGAAGCCACTCAAGCTTGCATTGTTATTGCCTGCAGGTTAATTCTCTTCGACATAGCTATTGTTTTGGTTTGCAGTTTAAGGAACTCGATCCTAATGTAACATCACACAAGAAGCTTTGATGGAGAAAATTAATGGTCTATTTACAGTATCACCCGCGATGTAGCTAATTTATATGCAAATTATGAGATTGACTGAAATAAATGTAAATGTCGATGTTTATCTATATAGTCCAGCTTGTCGTGATAATCACAAAATCATAAATAAAAGGTAAAAGATTCTACTTCAACAAATACACTTTACACTCTGAATTGTCTAGCTCAAATTAAAATACAAAACTCTCTCTCCCCCTTGCTGTGGTATCTATAAATTAGATATGAAATAAAAAGTAAATTTACATCTATAATCTATAATCAATATTCTAGAAAAAATGTTTGGTCCAACAAAAATGCTGGATTCGGTCCAAATTGTAATCTGGATGCCAACATCGAGGAAGTAATCAACCAGTCACGGTTCCAAGGAAAATTTTCATTTAGAGAACATTTTCCTTCAGATATCAAAAGGGTGTTTTCTCTACCATGTAAAAAATTCTAGAAGTTCGAAGGTATTAACATATTATGTGATCTCATGCATCAATGCATATTGTCAGCCATAAAAAGGACTTGAGAGGCACATTTGGTTAATATTCAGGTGAGTGCTAATGACACATACCAAACTTGAAATAAGCAAAAGAGACACCAACAACCATGCAATAATAATAATACCCCACTCTCAGTCCAACCACACGATGTTTTAACTGCATAATTATGTAGTTGAAGCTGACTTTTCATCTCAATTGCCCTTTAAAATTAGACATTTTCCACGTAGTTAATACTCAAGCACACAATATCGCTGGCATAAACTCCGATATAAAAACGTGAACCCAATAGCCTTTTTCTCCACTTAAATCCAATTGAATACATACAAAGAGATGCATGGTAAGATAAATTACATTAAATCAACAAGTGAATGTCACGTAAGTGTGTAATAAAGTTTCTTAAAATTACGGTATTCAATGAGTCAATATCTGTATGAACTAATTGTGTACATGTGAAAAAAATGTTGGTGATGTCCATAAAATAGAGTGTGATAATTATTTATAAGTATTTAGTTATTTCTCAGACATATTGTAATTGTATTAATGAATTCAATAAATGAATGAAAGTTTTTCTATTAATTAAAGTGTGTTTATAATTTACTCAAGTCTTAGAACTATTGTCAACGTAAAAAGAGTAAAGACTGAAGGGTCTTCCAGACAAACTCTTCTGAAATAGTTTAGAACGTTATTCACAGTCTTAAGATCGACTGGACAATCGAGTCTGATTATGACTGTTAGATTGAACCAGATGATGCTGGTCTTGGGGCATGTGAGTGAGGACTCTAACGGTTGATCTAGACATGTTACGCAACATGTTGAATAGACTAGTAACCAATTAGTTTAGAGCAAAATCGTTTATCTAGCTCTAAATCTAATTGTTACACCTTAAGGATATTTTTATAATTACCTTAATTCTTGAGGTGAATACGAAACTTGACCTAGTTAGTTACGATTTTTGATATGTTAAAGGAGTGAGTTCGAGTTGCTGAACAATACCTCAGCTGTTGGAATCGCGATTCAACTATGTTGGAGTTGCGTGATTCACAAATATGAAAGTTCGTGATTAGATTACAAAATACAACAATATCACCTTATACTTCATTGATGGGTGTATGAATAAATTAACATGGTCAGGTGCTCGATGAAATGTACTATTGAATAAGACCTGGAGAATTGTACGAGATAATTCACTGTTATGTCTTTTTTATTCACAATCAATAAAAGAGTTGAGAAAATAATAACAAGAGAGGTAAAACAGTAATTTACATCCCGCTCTTGTTGATATTCACGAAGGGTATGTTAAATATTCTGTGGGCCATGAAATAAAAGTGTTTATTTGTATCAACAGAAAATGTAGCGCTTATGAAACGAGAGTTGATTCGGCATCGAATCTATAGTGGAGTCATACAATGTCAGGATTAAGTAGGTCGAGAATTTATGGAGATAAAATTGCCGGATATTTGAATCTTATATCTTTATTCATGTCGGTCTATTCAGTCTCAGGAGTAGTTCATGAAGACAAGAATAGAAGAAGCAATACCAGTTTGACCAAAATGTGTTTTAGAGTCAAGATGTATTTTCTGAACCAATATGTGATGGATGTTGTCACTTAATTAGTGAAGAACAATTAATTGATATTCAAATTAATTAATTTATTATTTTTAATTATTAGATAATTAGTAATAAGAGAATTAATTAATTAATTGATGGAGATCAATTTTAGATTGATGAATTTAGACATAATATTAACTTTAATGGGATAGACAATTTTCAGCAATAATAGATTATGAGGGTGAATTTCAGAAATGACACATATTTGAGGTGTATGTGTAATTTCCAAAATTATATATATATATTTAGGTGATGGCATTAGGGTTGCCTAATCTAATGTGGTGACACAGCCATAATCACCAGAGGAAGAGAAAATTTTGATTTTTCTTCCTCAGTTGTTTTGAGAGCACACGCTCAGTTCCTAACGACCTCCTTGCGAGATATACTTCTGAATCCTACGAGTGATTGTTGGTGTGAACATTGATTCGAGTTCTATGAAGAACGAAGAACGCGAGACGAATAATAGGATTCCACCAAATCATAATTTCTCCGATACAAGAAATGTATACAATTGTTTCTAACTCTTTTGAATATGTTTAACTTTATATGCATAATTAGATATGTGATTTTAATATTTAATATGATTAAAACGGTTGATGTAAAATAGTTCGTGGATTAAACTAATCTCTCTTTTTTTTTATGAAAATTTTAAGGGTGGAACTAAAGAGTAAGAACTGAGAAGTAGTGAGACGTTAATCAGAGAAATACCTTCTTAACCGTTTTATAAGGAGGAGAGAATTATGGGAAAGTATTAAAATAAATGTTAATTATTCAATAATATAAAGTAGTGAGAAATACAAAGATCATAAAATATCACATGTTTCTCTCATATTGATATTAATAGTTTGTTCTTTGTGTTCACAACTTTAATAAAATATCTATGTAAAACTTAATGTTAGATTTTTATTTCCAACTGATTTGAAATGACTATGGCATTAAATTGTGAGTAAAATATCTAAAAGATTTTATGGTCTCGATCACGTGCACAACACGTGACACTTTATTAGTTGGAGTGAGTATTCCTCTCATTAAGACCAATGAAGACAAATTACGAGGAGTTAATTGTAATTTAACATTTCGTTGTTTATATATTTTAAATAATTTGTCCTGCTATTTAATATCAGTAGAGGTGAACATTTTTGTCTTGAAATCGACGAAACCGATCGAAAATGGCCGGTTCGGTCGATTCTTTTTATACCTTCGATTCGGTTCAGTTCGAAATTTTGGTGATTTCGAAGTGAACCGAAATTTTAAATTCTTATTATTTTTTTTATTTTTTATCAAACCGAAAACAAAATTTTGAATTTTATTATTTTTCAATAGTATAATTTAGAAAATATTTTTAAAAAATATTTTTTTGATTTCAGATCCTTCATGATAAGAGAAACGAATTGAATTGTGAGTTTTAATTTGGTTCATTTCTTTACTAAAAAATTTACCAAATCCACGGTGAACATCCTAAATATTATATTCTTTCCTAAGAAGTCAAACTTAACCGTATAACCGAACAGTAGCATTTTCAAGGAATTTACAAAAAAGAAAGAGAGAGCGTCATCTAAGGTTCTAACACGTTAACATCCGCAGCGCGTTAATGGCAGTTAAGTAATTTTGCGAATAAAAACTGTCGGCCTCCTAACTCTGGTTAAACTAACCATCGTCTAAGGTTAAAGCTGTTCGTGCGGACCGCTCGTGAGGTTACGAAGGAAGGAACGGGCGTCGGTGACTCGGCTCCACTCACGCGAGTCAAACTACGAGTTTAATTTCAGGAAAAAAAACGAAAACAAACAAATAATTTGAGAGTTTGGCGGTATATATAAGCCGTGGAAACAAGTCCAGTCTTTCGTCAAAGTGAGAGGAAATAAGAGAGACAGAAGAGGAAGAAAGGAGGGAATGGGGGATTCAAGCGACTCAGTGTCGGTGGATATGGAGTCGATCTCTCTCGGAGGAAAGGTACCTGCATATCGTACATATTTTACGCATTCATTAGTCTTCGTGATTTTTTTTGTTGAGAAAATATTGATAGTACTGTGTAAGATGGTGGAGAGGAGAAGAGTGTGTAAAGTTGACTTTTAATTAAAGCTGTTTTAGCAGAATGTGTAAGGAAACACGCTTGAGTTGAGGTGTAATTGCGAAGGTAGATATGATGGTGTCATCGTTAAACTATTAGTTTGAATGCGTTATATTCTTCTTTCCAAATATAAGTTGCTAGCAATTAAGCTTCAATTGTTAGTATTTTTAGAAAGTTGCTATTCTTGCATTGCAGTTGAATGCAAATGTGGCATCGGTTAACTTTCTTGAAATGTTATGCGGGTTAAGCAAAAAAAATTTCTTAAATGATTATACATATCACAAGGTCTGCCAATTTAGGAGTTGCATAAATTTGTTATTATGAACTCTTTCTAATTCTACTTGGAGCTGTTTAAAGGCACCAGCTTATTTCTGCTTACTTTCATCTTTTCTTTTTGGTGAATATTTAGATACTACTATTTTTTTTCTAACTAAATGTTAAGAACTATTGTTCTTGTAAATGCTTTAACTTTACGTTATTGTGTTTCTTGGAGTAAGACCATAGTGGTCATTTAGAACATTTTGTTCCATTATGTCTTGCATGTTAAACTGCAAGTATAGGGCTGGCTAGTTTGACTTTGAACTTAAGAAACATAGGCTTTCTCTCTGATATTCATCATTTACATCACGTTTACTAAATTTACTTTTTTTGAGTTGATTATTTCTAAATCATTATCTGCATGGTAAAATCTTCCTGCAGGAGCATCTTGTTAAAACATGCCGTGGGGCTATTTCTGTCACTATGATTGGGGACCAGGACAAGCCAGCTCTCATCACTTATCCTGATTTAGCTCTAAATCGTATGTATATGCTAGCTAAGATTCATCAATTTTGTCTTTCCTAATAAAATTGACCAAAGATTAGGAAATCGTGGGTGTAATTTTTCAAAATGCTTGTTTGTTTCTGTTTCCTTTAATAAGTTTTCTCAATACTATATGGGATTCTCTTTTAGTTATAAATTTTCTACACCACGATGAGACGCTTTACTGAATCTAAAGCTTTTAGCTTTTCTCACCACCTGGTCTGACTGAGGAGTTAAAAAAGAAGAAGGAAAACTTACTGTGTTAGAAAAGGAAAAAATTGAAATACTATTCAGTGTTCAACCTTGCACTGGACTCTTATTTTCCCGTTTTAGTGTTATAGCTGAAAGATATGTCAGACTTTCTAAATCTTTGTGTTAGAATCATTTGCCACGCCAACTCTAATTTCGTCGCTACACTCCATGCTTGATTGATCAGATATGTTCTGCTTTCAAGGATTATTTTTTTGTCCAGAAGCGTGTTCCTTATTGCTCCACAACTTTTGCATATATCATATCAGTCCTCCTGGTCATGAGGTTTGTATTTTACAACATAGATCGGTACCTCAGCTGTGCTTTATTTTTTTTTCTCCAGTAAAATTTTCAATAAATGCAATTTTGTATTCTTATATGGAACTTTCTTCAAGAGCCATTGCAGTTTGGAGCTGCTGCAATTTCCCTTGATGAGCCGGTGTTGTCAGCTGATGACTTAGCGGATCAGATAGCGGAAGTTCTTAACTATTTTGGGTAATAACACTATTCTTCTTCTCTAACGTTCAATAGGGCAAACACTAGCTTATTAAGCATTCTTTCTAGTAGTCTCTCTTTTGCATGTGCACGTTGTCATCTTAGTTTTTTGAAGAGGACTAAAAAGTAGAAACTTTAAATTCATATGATGAAGGCATTTAAATTGTTGCTATTTGTTTTGTTTGCTGTCATGACTAATATCATTATATGGATGTTAATGAATGAGTGCTCTCTCTGTCTATTTAGACTTAATGCAGTGATGTGCATGGGGGTCACTGCTGGAGCTTACGTCCTTACCCTATTTGCTGTAAGTTGTCTTCCTTGGCACAGAGGGCACTGTCCACGTTTGTTCAATTCTCTTTAATCTTATTTGGGGCCTATTGATTTTTGTGCATATTTTGGCTGCAGATGAAGTATAGACACCGTGTTCTTGGATTGATACTAGTTTCTCCTATATGCACAGCACCCTCTTGGACAGAATGGTTGTACAATAAGGTCTTTTGTCTTAACTTAAGTTCTCTTATTGTTGGGTAAAGCTTATTCTAATACAGGGTTTTATGTATATGCAGGTGATGTCAAATTTGCTTTACTTTTACGGAATGTGTGGTGTGGTGAAAGAGTTATTATTTAAGAGGTACTTCAGCAAGGTACAGACCATTCTTAGACCTACCTTCTAAGTATGTATGTTGCCCATGTGGATTTATTGAATTATTGCAGATAAATGCTCTGCTTGTAGGATGTCCGTGGTAGTGCTCAAGTATTTTTGTCTACCTTCTAAGTATGTATGTGCCCATGTGGATTTATTGAATTATTGGAGATAAATGCTGTTTGTAGGATGTACGTGGTAGTGCTCAAGTACCAGAGTCTGATGTAGTTCAGGCATGCAGAAGAGTAAGCCCTTGGCCCTTCCACTTTTTATTCTCTTTCTGCCCATATACATCAAGCTGCGGATGCATTGGGACTGTATAAGATTAACAGGTAGCTGACAAATGAGCATTGCCTGATTTCCATTCTATTCGTGTTGTCAATTTGAACAGTCACTTGATGAGAGGCAAAGTTCAAATATCTGGTGGTTTCTTGAAGCAATGAATGGGTAAAGCTCGTGTCCAACATAATCTATCTATTTCTTTCAACTTATGCATGCGAGAAGTCTGGTAGGTAGGGTGGGGGGAGGGGGGATCCTATGAATTCTTAAGGTCATGATGGATAAGAGGATAACAACGTTTATTTGGTGAAATAGTTGCAGTGACAATAAGCTAATTTGGCAAACAATGAGTTATAGTCATTTAGTAGAGTAAATGCTTGTTATAGTTTGTTTTCATACTCCATAAGAGTATTAATCATAGTTTGCACTAATTCTTTTTCCTTTAAGTTTAGCATGACTGAATTTTGCCATGTTGCAGGAGACCTGACATTACAGAAGGGCTAAGAAAGCTACAATGTCGCTCATTGATATTTGTTGGGGACAGCTCTCCATTTCACTCAGAGGCTCTCCACATGACCTCAAAGCTAGATAGAAGATACAGTGCCTTAGTGGAGGTACGCATCACTATTTCTATTCATATTACCTGCTTGGATTGAGTCACTCCAAAATTTGACTCTGAAAACAAGATTGGTTTATTTGGGTCCGCAGGTACAGCAATGCGGGTCATTGGTGACAGAGGAACAGCCTCATGCAATGTTGATACCAATGGAATACTTCTTCATGGGATATGGCTTGTACAGGCCATCTCGTCTGAGTGTCAGCCCTAGAAGCCCTCTTAGTCCTTCTTGCATAGCTCCGGAGCTTCTTACACCCGAAAGTATGGGCTTGAAGTTGAAACCGATTAAAACAAGAATTTCTAGGGAAGAAGTATAATGAAAGACAAAGCAGGGAAGATTACTTTTTGTAACTACTATTCATGTGATCGTGGATCCTTAAGTGGACAACTTGTTGGATGTAGATATAGTAAAAAGAAAAAAGCACAAGGGATAAGAAGCAGATTGTCATTCTTTCATTAGTGGGTCATAAAGGCTAGATAGGGGGAGGGGGGGGGGGGGTTCTGTGTAAATTCTTGGAATAATTTATTTACCAATTATTTCTAATTATATCACGTTTGTAATAATATGATGGAAAGTGAACTGTGATTTTGTGCTTCCTTTGGAAACATTTAATCCCTATTCTGTACTTATCGTTTATGAAAATACATGAGTGATTTTTGTTGGGAATATGTTGTGTCTGGTTCTCTGATTAAACCAGTGTATACCACAAGAGAAAAATACCATACATCATCTCCTCTATAAGCAAATATTCTTCTGTCCTCGTTTCCAACTTTCCTGGAAAATTAATGAACCATATAGTATGTAAATTTATTCGACACATTGGCGCATATTTGAACGGTGCAGTTGAATACAATGGTGCTGTTGAATACATTAATTAGAAAAGTGAAGATGATGTGATGTTTTTTTAAAATCAGATCTGATCCGTATGTTATTGAACAGATGTGGAGATGTCAACAAACCGGAGAGAACCTCTATCAATTTGAAAGGGGGCACAATTTGCCGAATGTAATTTAACTTGTAACTTCTCAGAGAAGACAAGACACTGAAGAGCATACATACTGAAATAGAACTTGATTTGCATAAATTATAATATAGGAGAACCGAGTCTAATACATGTTGCAAAGTGCACACCTTCCCTTTCTTTTATGGAGGTTTTAGGTACAACACTTGCAGAGCCATAAATAAGTTGTTTCTAATTATCTATTTATCAAGAAATGCTTCTCTTCACATCTACCACATATTTCTCTTATAATTCAACTTCAGTTCATACTAAATCTTTCCCGGCTAATATTTACCTGGTTTCTTTGATTACTCTCATTTCCTTCCTGGTTTCTGCTCGTCTTTCGTCTGTTCATCTCAGCGTACATTTCTTCAATCATCGGTTTCCACAATCGGACACGAGCATTGATGAACCAGTTGGATACCTGCCCATATTTGCACAAAAAATATAGGTTAAAGAAGTTGCTAAACCCGTGTAAGTATTTATTTGAGGGACTATGGAAGTATCTCAGTCGTTGAATTGTACCTGGCTTCTAGTCAGTCCACTTTTTACGGCAAGTAAATGCTTCTCAGTGTCTTTAGGATATCTGAAAATCAGTAATAGATCATGTAAGAACAGAATTATAATCATATATGGTATAACACATGTGGTGTATAAAGAATGAATCTTACGGATGAAGGAAGTTCTGAAACATCCATGATCGTAAAACTGAGACGGATCTTTCCGGTAAGCCTCTCTGTGGTCTCCATAGCTGATGATCTTTTCTTTTTAGCTGCTGAAGTGCCCATTGCTTCTGTATGAAAGAGTTTTCAAACGACCTTTCGTTCTCCATCGTGTTCAAATGCAATCCCATTGCCAGAATTTGGTTGGTAATCCTTTCTCTTAGGTTCTTATATACGAAAGAGATCATTTGGAGGGAGAAATGGATATGTAATTGAGGATCTAGCTCAGTAACAGCATGGAAAGCTGATATAACCGTATGAATCTCGTCCATGCATTGATTATATTGATCATCAACCAATTGTAAAAGATTCAGCAGTTGGTTTTTCTTAAAATCAACAGCTCGTCTATGCAAAGAAGGCTGAGTTTGTGCTTCAGATTGAGTAATTAGCTCAGAAGGACAAAACTGTGACGTTCCCCCACCAACGGTAGATGTTGAGTAACCCATCTGGTCAAGATTTTCCAATGAATAGCTTGCAATTTCCGAAAGTATGTCCTGAAGAACAGAAAGATACTTCGACCCCAGTATAACTTGATCAGATCCTAACCCTGTCTCGTTTAAGCAATTATGGGTAACGCCCGGGAAGCTCATCTCCGAGCATTGGTCCGGGATGTCCGTGCCTGTAGATTGAGATGTAGCTAGACTCAAAGAGAGCTCATTCCATAATTTAGAAGAACCATAAGGATTATCAGTCATCACACTCGTGTTGTTCGAAGATATCCACTGATTCGGATCAAGGCTTCCAATGGATTCATTAGGTTGAAACCCGTTTATTGTAGGGGGTTCCCAACCAAGTTGGAGAGTACCGGGGAACTTGTAGGTTTCAAATGAAGAACCTGAAGGTTGAGAGCAGCCGTTTGTAGCACAAGCTCTAAACGTTTCCAAAGGATAGAATAGTTGAGTGTCTGAAAATGCTAACTCTTTCGGGTTTCCTTGAAGACCACAGCTTGAAGCGAGAACTGAATCGATGGAGACTGCATAATTATGTCTTCCCCTATCTATCTGATCTTGAAACTCAGTGTTACCAAACGATGTAACCATTGGATTAGAATCAATAAGTTTGAAGTGATTATTCGGACGATTTTGACAACCGGGGTCATGGATAGGTTCTCCTTGTAAGGTAAGGAGAGGGAGTCCAACCTCAATATGATTATGGTCATTGAGATCTAGTGGATTGGAGTTGACGAGCGAGTTTGGGATTGTAAGATGAGAAATCCCGCTTACAAGGATAGAACTTTGGCTAGCCATATCTACTGGAACACCAAATGAGTCATTCTCCATCATATTCAGCCTTACCAGGCATCAGACTTCAGCAAACTAACTCAGCTTGTTGCCAATCTGAATACAGCAAAGAGGATCCCTAAATCAGAATATGGCATATTTCATTCTATATGTACACCCTAAAGAAAAAAAAACATCAACAGTCTAACACATTTTTTATTCTAAAGGGCAAAATTTCACTTATCAGCCATTACTGAGGGTATTAATAGTACACAAATACACAGAGAAACCTGTTGAAATTAGAGTAACACACTAACACTTATTAGATTATTGTTTTGTGTAGTGGAACTATTGGGGATTCTAAAAGTATGGATTTCAATAAATTTCTAGATTTTCCACTTGGGTTGCTAAATTCTTGAGTCACAATTGAACATTGCTAAAAAATAAGAAATACAGAGAACTGATGGATAAATGAACAACCAACCTTCAATTCATTTGCTGGGAGGAGCTATGAACCACCAAACTCCAAAAGAAAAGATCTTCTGTGAAGCAAATTATCTTCAGAATTCATCCGAATTTCACCAAACTAATCCCAACACTGAGCCAAACATAATCCATTAACAGTGCACGTTCAGATGCAATGTGCTGCTGCTCTCTGTTTCTCCATAAGAGAAAAAAATTGAAATGTTTGTTTTGATACAGTAGTGAAGAACTACTTCTTTAAACAAGAGAACAACGAGTAAAAGCTTACAAGGAATGAAGCACCATTCCTCCTTACCAGCTTTCTTAAGCTACAAACAATTTAATATCTTTTTTTGCATGAACAAAAATAAAGCAGAATGCTTTTTTCTCACAAGCCCAAAACCCAAGAAACTGAGAATCAGAGGGCCAGAGGCGACCATGATGGCATGATTAAAACACCCAACCCTTTTCCTCCTTTTGTTTCTGTCTGCTCACAAAATTTAAAGCTCAGTTGATTTTCAAACACGACAACTGATATTGTGGATACCCATCTCACTGATAACCATTAAAAGAGAAGAAAGAGAGTGTCAAGAGACCAAAAGAGGATTTTCCGCGGAAATAGAGATGAATGAAATGGATCCATTCATTAAGATAGAGAGAGAACGCAGAGCCGCACAAGAGTAAACCAGAGAGAGAGAGAATGGTCTTTGGTGCAGAACCACTTACTCTTGTTGCAGGTTGAGGAGGGCCCATCCCTCTCTCCCTCCCTCTCTTTCTCTCTCTGAGATCTCCTTTGTCCGGATCACAACCTCCTATTATCTGCTGCAGCACTGCAATCATCACAATCAAAATATCAAGATTCTCTCTGATCAAACTCCTGTTCCTGCCAGGTCTTCTCATCACCATATTTTTTAAAGACAAAAAAAAGTTATTTGCTTTTTTAGCTATTTTAGACAATAACCGATAGGTGATGAGAAAGATGAGTAAAACCCAGTAATAAAGCCTCAAACTTTCTCTTCTGAATCAAACAACTAAGAATTTCAGGTAATCAAATGGAAAAAAACAGAGCAAAGCCCACTGTTTTCAGCAGTGTACTTTTCTCTTTTATGGATGAACAGAGAGAAAATGGCGAAATTGATGACGCATGCAATCCCCAAACTGAAAAATCTGCTGTGATATCTCTTTGACAGATTTATTTCCTTTGGTTACAAATTAAATGACCCATCTGCTTGTTTTGGTTGCAAAATCCAACTGAGCAGCAGCAGAGCAGCTACTTTGGCCCCATTATGATTATCTATATACCAAAGACCCTCATGATGAACTGTACAATCAGGTGTTCCTTTTAATTAATTCTTGGATCATGATTTTTTTCTTATACCTGTCTGATCCACGTCTTTTTTGCCTTTGATCCTGATGTGATAACTCAGTATATTAAAGATATATATATATATATATATNTTTTTTTTTCTTCTTTATATCTTTCTTTTTGTTTTCTTGCCCATCTTTCTCAATCTCTGACCCACGTAGTTATAGAAAATATCTGGTTAGCAACTGAAAGAACTAGTGGAAATAAATGTGTTCTGCACACATCTCACTGCTTCATTCAAACTTTAATATCAGTGAGATGCGGGTTTTATAGGGAATAAAAGAGTGGGACTTGAGAAGAACACTGATTAAACTTAAGTACAATTGTGAACCAAGAACTCAGAGGTGGAGATTTGGTTTGTAGAACAAAAGATTAGGTTTAAAAGAAGCAAAATTCTTTGACAGCACAATGACAAATATATTTTTGGAATAAGTGATCTACCTCACCAACCAGCTTCTTCGTAGGTATTTTTAGTTGGGACCAGTGCAAATGCTCTATAATTTTCTCCAAAAAAAAAAATTAAGCAAAGAAACATACTTTTTACACCATCAAGTAGTACTAATAGTTACAGAGTATGATGCCCGTAAATAATGTTATATTCCAACTGATCACGTTATATTCTGACAAAAAAACAGCTACAGAATTTTGAAAAAATGATAATAGTTACAAAATGATTTTGAGTTTTTAAATTAATAATAATTTTAGAGTAATTAATTAATTAATTTAATTTTAAGATTTGTTGATTATTTATATGTTAATGATTTCTTTTCATACTCACTGAAATAATTCAAAACATTCATTTATAAATGATGTGACATATCACTTAATTAATTACTCGGTAACTATAAAATTATTTTTAAATAATAATCATGGAAGAAAACTCAATGATATTAGCTAGATCGTGAACATATAAAGGAAAATAAAATAAAATTCCTATTTATTATCTGATTTTCGATAAATTAAAGAAGATTAAGTATGGAAAGATAAATGCTTATATGGGAGTTCATGTCCATAATTACTTCCACATATTAGAATAACACTTAAGTTAGTTAGCAGCTACTTTTATATAAATGCAAATTTATTTATTTATATATTTCTTCTTTGAAAAACATGGTATATACAAATGGAATATATATCTTTTATATTTAGAAACATCATATGAGACACTTGAATAAGAGTCGTTAGAAGTGTTTCTAAGTAGCTCAAAAATAGAAATTTGGGGCTTACCTAACTCTACATTTGATGGTGGGTAAGCCTTACTTTTCTTGTATTTTGTCTTGATTAGTTGTCTGATTTTAGCAGTTTAACTTTGTCGCGTTTATATATCTGATTAGGTATGCTCCTAATATAATTATAAATATTTCATAATTAATACACATATTTGTTTTAAGAAAATGATTCCAAATAAAACACTGCAATTTAGATAAATAAATATGAGAGTTGTTGTAACTTTTATATAAAAGAGAAGTGGCTATTAATCAAGTCATTATTTAGTTACAACATGAGATGAAATTAGAGAATTGTCTTTTGTACATAATTTACAGATTAATAAATGTTGTTTTTTGGGCTGTGAATATGTGAATAAGCCATGGCGATTTCAAACGAGAACATCATGAATACATTATTTAAATAATAGTCAAAAATAAAATAAAAAAATAGTTAATCTAATCCTAAAAAATAAAAAATAAAATTTCAATGCAAAAAGTAGTTCTCCACGCTCATCAATGAAGTTTTAAATTTTTATCCTTAAAATTTATATAATATATTATATCAACTTCTTAAATTTAGAGACAGTGGTTATTTTAATATTTTATTTTATAATTTTAACTATTTTTATGATTTTTTAAAATTATTTATCTATGAGCATTACTACATTTCAAACTCGTTTTTGTAACCCAATAATGAAGAGATAGCTTCTTTGGACATGCAACTTGCTTCCCTTCGTCCTTTATTGAACCTTGGAGAAGAACTATTACTCCATCAGGCCCCCGGTCACTATTTACTGAAAATGAGAGTATGTTTAGGTTTCTTGTCTTTTCCTTTTTCACTCACCTAATTTTAAAAATAAAAAATCATTTTCAATGACAGAATATTTGTTTTTTTAATTAAATCAGATTTTATTGAAAAATAAATAACACAGTTAAGGGATTTAAATCTCCATTTGATAGAAACTATTATTTTATTGATCAAGCTAATAAAAAAAGCGGATAAACAAAAATCAATAAGATTAACACTATCATAATCTCAGCTATATCATGCAATAACATCAACAACTGAGTTGCAATTTTATTAACCCAAACAATAGAAATACCTAAAACTTGATTAATCTTGGAATAGATATCTAACCCAAGTTTATGTAATCTCCAATCTAGACATTTTTTAGATAAAGCTTAATCTACAACAATATTTGAATAATATTCAATAGAGCCTCCAACCCACTTTGAGGAGAGAAGTCAATTAAGTCCATGATTAATAACAAGCAAATCACCATGGGCCAGGTTAAGAGAATTGACCTGAAAACCATCCCAAAAAAATCATAATTATATTGATGTCGAACACTTCAACATTGATATTGCATGCAATCCTTTCCCAATAGTATATATATTTGTCTTTCTCTAGCTAAGTACGATCATCCTCCTGTAGGCGAGGAGAACCTGGGGGTGTTTACCCCACCTAAGGACATCTGATGCCTAAGTCAGTATCCTAGTGTTATTTTGACAGAGCTTCCTTATGGGAGAAAATGTGATACCTCTTTCCTTAGTAGATTGAGGTATTTGTACCTGAAATATCACCGGGGGTGTGCTGGGGAAGATTCCTGGGGTACGATGTTTGTCCTAACGTTTGGACGGAGGGGAGGCGACCTTTGACATAAAGTGAGATATTAATTGTCGATGTGCTTTCGAGGTGACATTTTGATGGTTGATCTAACATTCTGCTATGGTGATTGGACCTATTAGGCGTTACTCTCGGTGGGTAATGATGATCACGCACTCATGGTTATCCGAGCTTTATTCCTGCTACCCGAGCTTCCTCAAGACCAACCAGACGAGTCATTTCCTTTTAGACTTTATTAGTGGTTCTCTGTTGTGTGTGTGACACGTGTCATCCCATCATCGATGGTTCGGAGAACACTCATAACAGTTGCCCCCAGTCGAGGACTTTGGTGGCTTTTACTTACCTAGGTTTGAAGACTTCATTATTCGAGCTCTCCGCTCGAGTTTCCTTTGTGTTGGCGACGGACTAACAACATGTCTTGAGTACTTCACACTTGTGTTCAAAATTCGTTCCTCAGAGTGGAGCGCACCTAATGGAATTAATTACCTGACCGTTTTTTGTCGTGATCTGCCTGTTGCGCTTGCATCATTTTACCTTTTTCAAGATTCAATGATCGTTAATTTCTCAAAATGAGGGAACATTAATGGAGCGTGGGTGCACGTAGAGGAGAGTGGGGGCCGTTAATCCGTGAATCCTGACTCCTCGATACGTCATTTCATTCATGACACGTCGTTTCATCCCGTTATTTGGTCTTGCAAATTTTTCTCATTATGCAGTCCTCCTTCTCATTTCCTTCATCCACGCCTTCCTTACAAAATCGAAACTCTCATTCTTGCCCCCCATTTCTTCTCTCCCTAGGGAGAACATTGATCATCCATCTTTCGGGGCCTATTCCGTTGGGGTCCTCCTCCTGAGATCCTCCTGACTTTCATTTCCATGTTTGATATTTACCATTCTGTCGTAATGCCGTGCCTCAAAGTTGTTGACGTTCCGTTCGCGACAATTTTCTTATCATCGATAAGTCTGTGTGGTGAACCTTTTGTTTACGTTGGTTATTGGTTATAGTTGCACAACCCCTCTGTAATAAAACCTTATCCTGAAAAAGGCTTCTAACCCACCCAAAGATTTTGTCCTTGGACTTATAACGAGGTGACTTCCTCGGTTGCATCCCACTTCCTTTTACCACCTCTGTCCTTTCGATCAACCGATCGCTCATTACAACACACATTGAGAGTGGACCAAGAAGAACCCTTGCAATCGTATCTTTCGAGATCGTCTCGAATCATGGGGTGGTAGCTTTCTTCCTTATTCATCTTGTGAGAGAGGTTGAGGCTTTTTTCATCCTTAGCTCAAAATTTAGGTGTTGCCCATGGTTTGAATCCACTTTTAGCCTGACTTGCTGTGGTCCTCAGAGTAAGTAATCGTGATCCTCACTCAGCAAGCGATCAGATCCCTCGAGACCTTAGAAGAGTTCAAGAAAGCTGTGGAAATCCTACGGTCACTAGCCCAGCCATGAAGGGGTATTTTCCTTTTAAGTTATCCTATGAGAGGTTCGCTCCCTTAACCGAGGAGGAGATTTTTCTTCTTTCTCTTCGCTTGTACTTGTAATTCTCTTCCCTTAATAATGAGAATGAGCTTTTATTTAGTAACTCTGACTCCTTCTTTTGCTTATTTCCTTTGTCGTAAATTTTATGAGTCTGATTGTCGGTCTCAAGCTATGCTTCAAGCAACGCACGTTTTGAGTAGAGGTTTTTTTACTTCCCTCGAGCTTTGAGTTGGTCTGAGTGAGACCTTTAACCTTTATTCCTCGGTTTCTCTGAGAATTATGCCAAGTGTTTCATTCTTACTAATCTTCGCTGACCTGAGCTGCGGGATTGTTGTGAACCAGAGCTTAAGTGGGCCTTAAAACAGCCTTGGTCCCTTTTACTTAGACTTGATCCTTTCCAACAGGTTTCCCCTTTTGACAGAGGTTGGGTCATGTGGATCTTCCATAATTTTACAAGAGCTTTTCCGTGTGCTCCTGTTAGGGAGGTCTGGTCGATCAAACCCACTTCAGTTTATGAGTAACCTTTATCGTTTAAGCATCCTTATTTTTGGCAAGTCTTCCCGATCTGGTGTGTTTAGGTCAAAATTCCTCTCCTTTGGTACCTGGTCAAAGGATTTTCCTTTCTTGGTGAGCTAGAGTGCTCTACGTCTAGTCAGGTGTTTCTATTCTGGCTAGATCCCTATTCCGAGCTAAGGTGCTTGGCAGACATCTCTCTTTGCTTTTGGTTTAGCCAAGCCTTTTCTACTTTGGCTATATCCTTATTCTCGTTTGGAGTGCTTATCAGACATCTTTTACCTTGAAGTCTATCCAGGCCTTCCAATTCCGACTAGATCCTTGATCTCGTCTATCGAGCTGGAGTGCTCGCCAAACATCATTTTTTCGTTGATATCTAGCCAGGCTCTTCCTAATATGTTAGATCCTTAATCCTGTGTGAAAAGTTAGGATGCTCAGTAGACATCATTTTTTCCTTGAAATCTAGCCATAATTTTCCTACTTTGACTAGATCCTTAGTCCCTTCTGACGAGGTGGGATACTTGACAAACATCATTTTTTTTCTTTGAACTCTATCCATTCATCCCGTCTGGCGAGCTGCGATACTCGACAGCCATCACTTTTTACTTGATATCTAGCTAGGCTTTTCCTGCTCTGGCTAGATCCTTCATCCCTTCTGGGGGCTAGGGTACTTGGTAGACATCACTTTTTACCTTGAGGTCTAGTCAGGAATGCTTGCTCTGACTAGACTCTTCATCACGTCTGACGAGTTAGGATGTTTGGCATACATCACTTTTTACCTTGATATTTAGTCAAGAGTGCCTGCTCTAGCTAGACTTTTAATCTGGTCTGGCTAGCAAGGGTGATCGGCAAAAATAACTTTTTACCTTGATATCTAGTCAAACGTGCCTGCTCTAGCTAGACCCTTCATCCCGTCTGGCGAACTAGAGTGCTCGACAGACATCACTGTTTACCTTGATTTCTTGCCAGGCGTGTCTGCTCTCGCTCGACCCTTCATCCCCTTTGGTGAGCTAGGGTGCTTGATATACCTCACTTTTTACCTTGATGTCTAGCCAGACGTGCCTGCTCTGGCTAGACCCCCCCATCCCGTCTGGAGAGCTAAGGTGCTTGATAGACATAACTTTTTATCTTGATGTCTAGTCAGGCGTGCCTGCTCTAGTTAGACCCTTCTTCCCATCTGGCGATCTAGGGTGCTCGACATACATTTCTTTTTACCTTGATGTCAAGTCATGTGTGCCTGCTCTGGCTAGACCCTACATCCTGTTTGGCGAGCTAGGGTGCTCGAAAGACATCACTTTTTACTTTGATGTCTAGCATGTCTAGCCAGGCGTGCCTGCTCTGGCTAGACCCTTCATCCTGTCTGGTGAGCTACGGTGCTTGATATACATCAGTTTTTAATCCCGTCTAGTGGGCTATAGTACCACATCAGTCATCATTTTTAATCCCGATTGGTGGGCTAGAGTGTCGCACCAGTCCTCACTTTTTAATCCTTCATTGCACGTTGTGGAAGAGTTGATTTTCCCTTTTATTTGATAAATTTCCCTAAGTACGTGACCTTTGTTGTCCGTTACACCTTGGCGCTGACCATTTAAAAATGAGGTTGTTTCCTTAACTCTGATTGAGGGGGAAAGAAGACCGAGGTAGAGATCTGAAGACGATCGAGCTTCTTATTTCCCAGGTTGCTGCTCTCCATCTCTTATTGGTGTGTCCTTTTTTCTGAGCTTCATCTTTACCTTAATGGTGGGACCCCTTGAGCTCCATATTTTGCTCGTGAACAGATGTCGATTTGTTCTTAACCGCCTTTCTTAGACGCTTTGATGGGAGAAGATTGACCACATTGGGGCTTGGGCCTTCACGTTCTTCCTAGGGGTCATAACTTGGGCAGTGCGCCGACCACAAATCATTTTACTCCTGTGAGTTCATCCGCTTCATGTGAGAACAAGGAAAGAAAAAATTAAACTACCTAACTAGTAAAACCCTCATCTTATCGGAAACCTGTGTAAGGGATCTTGTTACTGTCCTCATCCCCTCACTGTGGCTTTAAGTCATTTTTTGTCTTTGAGCCATGTACCAATTTTGACATGACTTTCGTCATTCCGTTTCACCGGAGGCGAGATGTGGGAGCTAGGTACATTTCAACAGCGATGAGGGAATTACGCAAGGCACTGTATTTCAGCCGAGAACAACCTCAGGACCTTTTATTCGTACAATGCAGGAGCCTTGCAAAATTGCTGTTGGCCAAAAGGACAGCAGGGAGTTGGACATAGGGTGGCCTACTGATATTTTCCCCCATCTTCCGCCGCTGCTCACATATTGCCTTCAGAAGGTCCTTTAGAGGTCTCTGCCTTCGTTCGCTCTTCACCAACCTCGCTCTCCTCCTTCATCTTCCTGGGATGACCCCCAACTAGAACCTTTAAAAATGGGGGCTTGGCCATCTGAAGCTTGGTCTCGTTCTGGTCTTGGTTTTCTCAAGGGGTTGCGACTCCACTAGCGGGCTTTGGATCATGGGGGAGAATCATTCTCATGCAAGAGGTTGTTACTGTTTGAGCGATGACTAGCATGTATTTCCTCCCTCTTATACTTACCTTTGATATTACAACCATTATATCATTCTTCCTTCGTCGTGTAATCATTATAACGACAGAAGGTCTTTCTTCCGCCGGGGAAAAGGGTGAATCCTCCTTTTCATCCTTAACTCTGTCCGCGTATGATGTCAAACTCATCCCCTCCTTGAAGGAGAGAAAGGGGTTTCAAGTAATTTGAATATGAGCAATTTTTATCGTCATCCCCACAGACGGCGCCAACTGTTGATGCTTAAAACTTCAACAGTGATGTTGCATGCATTCCTCTCCCAACAATACGGATACTTGTCTCACTCCAACTAAGTACGACCATCCTCCTAGCTGGAGATTTGTAAAACATGGATAAAGAACCGGAGGCAAGGAGAACCAGGAGGTGGTTGCCCCGTCTAAGGATCTCCGATGCCTAAGTCAGTATCTTGATGTTATTTTGACAGAGTTTCCTTAGGGGAGAAAATGACATACCTCTTTCCTTAGTGGATGGGGTGTTTTTACCTGAAGTCTCGCAGGGGGAGGAGGTGTCGAAGAAGTCTCATGAGCGTGCTGGGGGGGAGCTTTCCGGGACACGATGTCTATTCTGACTGTCCTTGATTGGATGGAAGGGGGGTGACCTTTGACATAAAGTGACGAACATTAATTGTTGATGTGCTTTCAGGGTGACATTTTGGTGGTTAATCTTACATTATGCCATGGTGATTGGGCTTGTTGGGTGCTACTTTCGATGGGAAATGATGATCATGCACTTGGGGTTATCCGAATTTTCATTTTTAGCTTCATTCTTGTTGCCCTGCATGTGCTCGAGTTTGGATGACCCGAGCTTCTTCAACACCGACAAGAGGGTTCAATACCTTCATTCAATGAGGAATCCTACGCACGAATATGAGAGTGACGACTATACACATGGTTAAGAGAACCTGCAATATGAGGTAAAGCAGAGGAAAAGACAACAGAAACATCCATATAAGTAGGGTTAGTAATAGGAACATCCATAGAAGTATGATCAATAATAAGAATAGGACGAGGACACTCCTCAACAGGTGAAATATGAGACCTACGAACGTCAGGTGTGCTAAAGAATGGGGTATCCTCCCAGAAGGTCACATCCAAGAAGCAACCAAAAACTCTAGGAAGAATGAAAAAAAAGCTTTTCAAGATGAAGAACACCTAAAATGAGTCTTACCCCCCCAAGATCCTACTAGAGACCCTATTAATCAAATACGTGGTTGTCAGAACAACCATGTCCCAAAAATATTGAGGAACAATCATACCCTTTAGAGGACATCGGGCCACACTTATAAGATGATGATTCTTTCACTCAGCTACCCTATTTTTTTCAGGGGTATACGGGCAAGTAAGATGCTGGAGAATACCAAGGTTGGATAAATGAGGACAAGATCACTAGTAATGTACCCCCCATTATCAGACTGAATACCACACACTACAATATTATACTGAGTTTTTATCATGGCAAGAAACTATTTAAGCACATTCGAGATCTCAGACTTTTTCTTAAGTAAATAAACCCAAGTACACCTAGAGAAGTCATCGATAAAAGTAACATAATAACGATGTCCATCCACAGAAATAACAGGGGAGGGCCCCCCACATATCAGAATGAATCAAGTCAAACATAGCAGGCGACCTATGCATGCGAGAAATATAAGGTTTTTTACAATGTTTTGAGAGTTCACAAATCTGACATTTAAAATGAAAATGTTTGCAGGCACAACTAAAGTGTGAAATAACAAACAAATGTACTGAAAGTTGACATGTCCCAAACGGACATGCCAAAGGCCTATGTCTTTAGCAGAAAAAGAAATAAGGAAATAAAAAAAAGGTGTGGAAGCAGCCTGTAATACTGAATCTGGTGGCTGGAGAGGTGGTGGGTCGATGAAATTGTATAGTCCGTCTCGCTCATATCCCCTGGAAAAAATCCTCCTTGAACTTAGTTCCTGTAGGAAACAACTATCAGCTAAGAAAGTGACACGTTTAAGAGATTTAGCAAGTCAACTAACAGATAAAATGTTCATTGCAAGTTTAGGAACATGAAAAATTGAGGAAAGGGTAAGTTCAGATGAAAGTTGTACATTCCCCATACCGCTTATACTAATCATAAAACTGTATGCCAAACGCACAGTGCTATGAACAATATCAAAGGACGTGGAGAATAGAGACAACTCACCAGTCATATGATCATTAGCACCAGAATCCAAAACCCATTTAGGTTTCTCAGAGCGGACATGAAAATGAGTGGGAATACCTGAGGCCAAAGTAGTAGGAGGAGCAGCAAAGTTGTGTCCATTTAGTAGGACGCTAGTAACTCCCCCATCGGACATGGGATAATCTAGATCTGGCTTAGTAACAACAGTAAAACCTGAAGATTCAGATATCTCAAATCCAAGAAAGCAACACAAAAGCCAAAAATTTGACGAAGAGACAAAAAAAGATTGTTCACAACCTTCTATATCATGAAGAAGTAAAAACTAATGTGACCAAATTATGGTTTACAACCACAGCAACCTGAAAATATACTACAGAGGTAGGCGATAGTGGCAGTCAAGGGTGACGGTAGTGGTGGGTAGCTGTTTAGGGTTAGGGTTATGGTTATATTGGCTCTGATACAAAATAGAAAAAGGTAGAAGAAAATGTTGTATTGAGTTAACACAAATCTAGATACAATGGGATATTTATACCCAAAGAAGAAAAATAATAAGAGCAATTACTAAACTATCCCTAAATTAAAATAAATAAATAAGTAAAAACATCCTTATATTCAACACATCTTTCTCCATTCGCCCCTTCGTCTTCTCCCTTCATGTCTGCATATTTCTTCTCTCCCTTCGTCTCTGCATATTTCTTCTCTCCCTTCGTCTCTGCATCTTTCTTCTCTCCCTTTGCCTTCATCTTCTCCCTTCGTCTTCTTTGTTTCTTTCTTCTCTGCCTCTTTCTTCTTTCTTATTCTCCATTTGTCTTTCTTCTTCTCCATTCGTTTTCTCCCTTCGTGGTCTATTTTTTTTCCTGGTTTGATGTGTTTTTTATTTTTGATTTTCTTGATTTTGTGGATTTTATCGTCAATTTGTTGTAAGATATTTTGATTTTGTGATTTGATTTATGGATTTTGGAATTCCAATGAGAGAAAGGTGAAGAAGAGGAGGAGGGGATGAATTTGAGTTTGATTTCTGGATTTTTAGGATTATAACATATGATATATAAAAATATATTATAAATATACTATGATATACCATCAACATATCATAATATACCACGAATAATATATAAAAATATATTACAAAACATTGATGATATATTAAAATATACTATGGTATATAAATATATGTCATTGCATATTTTTATATACCATAGTACACCTGTATATAATTTTTCTTTCAATTTTTTTCAAAAAAATGGACAATTAGAAAAAACCGATCATTGTTGCAAATAGAACTTTCTTGGCAATTTTCTTCATTATTTTTCGAAATTTGACTATTTCCCTAAATGAGGTTTCATTTAGATCTCAAATATGTTTCTAACAATACTTGAGTTGTTCAACTTGAAAAAAGATTAAGTTGTAAATTTTCTTGAATTTTTTTATTACTGAACTCGATGTTTGTTAGACCAAAATATTTTGCTAGCGGCGGTCTAAAAAATGTTTATCATGACGTTAGAAATGCTCGACTATGGTATGCAAGTGAAACTTAACTTGCAGATAAAAGTGATTACATTTCATTAAAACAGCGTAAATGTCTAAAAATGATTTTTTAATATTTTTTTGTCGGCTGTCCATTACAATTTCTGATTATCATTTGGGTAATATTTAATATTATAACTTAATATCTTATCTCTCTCTTTTGAAAAACAAATCAAGCTTCAGACTTTATTAAGAAGAGACCATATAAGTATGTGGAATTCAATACATATGAGGGATTAAACAAAGAAGACTATTCTAAACTCTAGTAATTTGTCTAAATTAAATGACATGAATACAAAGATCTGAAATAAGTTAAATTCAATATTTTATTTAATTTTATACACATCATGAAGCATTATTTAAAAAATTTGATGTAACTTGCTATTATAATATTATAAACTCTAAAGTAAGGTAAAAGTACTTGCACGCGTCATATGTTTTAAATGGTCGTATATTGCATAGATTGAACATAACTCTTGTTGAGTAACCTTTTTGACAAAGCTTTACATTGTTTAACATTTAACTTGTAATTATTTTTGGTCAAAGATATAACTTGTTAGTTTAGTCCTCAATCGTTTCTAGGCATTCTTTCCAAAAGGTAAAAAAAATCAAATCTATATGCAATTAATTCAATTAATAATTTTTTATTCAATTATTTTTTCATTATTTTATTAAATTAGTTGGCTTTGTTTACTTTTTCTCTTATCGTTGGCCCTCTATCTTTTTCATTTTTAGTTTCGTACAGACATACATGAAAAATATTATAAAAATTATAGTAGATGACTCTTTCTATTAATTTATATGCAAGAATGATTCTTATGTATATACGCAAAATATGGTCATTTTTAAGTTTAGTAAGTTTTAAGTTAGTGATGGACTTATTATTTTATCATTTCACTTATTTTTAAATACCTAGAGTAACTTCCTATCACTTTTTTTTCTTATATTTGTTTATATTATTTTTTCAAATTTTGCTCAAACTTGTTCAACTTACTTTATTTTTTTTGACAATCTACAATAAATCTGCATAAATCATTGAAAACTCTTTTGTGCTATTGGTTTAGTTTACAAGTTATTTTTAGCAATCTGAAATATGTAAATATACTATTTAATTATCGTTAGCTAACTATTTACTTAGTATGAGATAATTCCAATATTTTTTATGCTCATCTATAAAGATGGTTGACTATAAAACTGAAGATGATGTCTATCTTTTGACCAACGTCCAACAAACATAGGAGAATGATAGAAAATATAATACATTAGAATGTATCATAACAATAAATAAAAAATTTACTAACGACAAGTAAACTATGTTTACTTATTGATGAGATATATGCAATTGAACGAGCAATGAGGCGTGGGGGTCTCCCATTTCATTTTAGTTTTTTTTACAAAAAATGAAAATAAAACAAAGATGGAGATCTCGTGAGAGAGAGTAGATGACGCACAAAAAAATGAAAGAATGATTTTTTAGACATAATGTAGTTTAAAAGAAATTATTTATGAGATATGGGAAAGTAGTATAAACAAACATAAGAAAAAAATAAAGGGATAAGACTCTCGGTAGTTACAAAAGTGAAAGAGTAAAATAGTAAGTTCATAACTAATTCTCAATTTCTTAAATTCTCTAATATATTTTACGCTCTAAAATTCATCCTAAGTGTTTTCTTAAATTATTCCAAAGTTACATGTATATATTTATATATATTCATGAGTGTCCGGTAAAGGAAAAAATTCACCGTCTTCGATAATCAGTCGTTATTTCTTACATATAATATGAAAATTAAGAGAATAATTGAAAGGGAGAGAGAGAATAATGACACCATGATTTACATGGAAAACCCTTAAAGAGAAGAAAAATCACGGGGAGATTTTTATAGTATTTCATTATGGAGAAAGGGTTTACAAGGCTAATGAGTATTGAGAGTTGTTGTCTTCTTTTTGGAGTTACATCTTGCCTCTATTTACAGGCTTTCATATAATCTCATACAACTTATCTAATTCTATCTAAAAATAGGATCAACAGAATATTTTCTGAGATCCAACTTATCAATAATAACAACCAAATGAATCTTGACCGTCTGTTCAATCCAATGGTATTGATTAGCTTTTATTTGGATGACCACATCGATAATCCATGTACTTTTATCTGATTGGTTTGTTCTTCATAACCGCCCTAGTTGATCTTACGATTCTCACTTTATCTTCTCTTCGATGGAGTCTTCGGTCTAGATCTTGTCATGTGTCGTGTGGAATTTTACCTGTAAATTGGCCCTCATTACACTCAACGGAATTTTATTCATTGATGTGTGATGATCATTTTTTCTGCCATCATCACATATCATTTCTCTCCGCCTTTTTGGGCATCTTTTATGGCTATCTTTTCGTATTCTTTTGTCGTTTCATCTTCCCGCTCAGAGAATACCTTACATGCGTTATTCTGGAACAACCTTTCATCTTCCCACTCAGAAAATACCTTACATGAGCTATTCTGGAACAACCTTTCATCTTCCCGCTCAGAGAATGCTTTACATGCGTTATTCTGGAGCAATCTTTCGTCTTCCCGCTCAGAGAATGCTTTACATGCGCTATTTTGGAGTAATCTTTCATCTTCCTACTCAAAGAATGCTTTACATGATTCATTTCAGAGAAACTCTTCATCTTCCCGCTCAGAGAATACTTTACATGCACTATTGTAGAGCAATCTTTCATTTTCTATTATGTCTTTCCGTTCCTTTCACTGTGGACTCATTAATAGAGTTTTTTTTATGTTTCCTTTGCCGCGGACTCTTTGGAGAGTTTCTCTCATTTTCTTTTTTAGAGGGACTTACAAACTGCCCGTTTTTAAGAACTTAGGTTCAAATAAAGAACCATGGCCTCATTTTCGCTTCGCGAGGGACTTACGAACTGCCCATTTTCAAAGATTTAGGTTCAAATAAAGAAACCATGACCCCATTTCTACTTTGAGAGGGACTTATGAACTGTCGATTTTCAAGGGCTTAGATTCAAATAAAGAATCATGGCCCCATTTCAGCTTTGAGAGCAGCTTCAACTTGGTATTGATAGGACTTGATTTGAGCACTTTCGTTTACAAGTACTTTTTGGAAACATAGTTTTTTAAGCTACTATTTGACATGCCGTTGTTAATCTCTCTGTTGAGGATGCTGTTGTCAACCCTCATGTTGGAGATGTCATTGCTGATACAACCGTAGTGCTTTGTATGTTTTTGTAATTTTTCTTTCTTCAAGACTTTGCAAATATCCTCTATTTTTTCATCTGTTTCTTACTTTATATTTCTTTGTTCACTTTCATTTCCTTTCTTTCTCTTTTCATTTTCATTTCTTCTTTCATTGCTTTCACTTTTTCCTTTCTCCACTTTCACCTTTTCCTCTATCCACGTTCACTTTTTTCACTTTTCGTATTTCTTCCTTTCTTCTTCTTCACAACCATTAATGCTTGACCTCACAATTCCCATTTGATTCCCTTTTTTGAATTCTTTTTAAAGATTCATTTGCTTCTCACTTTATTTTTCTTTGTTTTCTCTCTTTTCCTCACTTTCATATTTATCCCTTTCTCATTTTTGGTTATTTCTCAGTGTTGAATACTCTTTCCCAGATTTAGACATCTTGAGACATTCTTCCTTTGCAATTCTCCATTATTTTTAGATTTATTGCTTTTAAAATTTCTTTCCTTTTCAGAGTTCTTTCTTTTCAGAGTTATCCATTCTTCCTTCTTTTCAGAGCTCTTTCTTTTTAGAACTCTTTCTTTTCAGAATTTCTCTTTTTCCAAACTTTCTTCTTTTTGGGTTCCTTTAGAAGGTAGTGTTGCAGACACTATTCCTCATGAACTTAATCTCTTAGTGAACTCAGGGGCCCGTTTCCATTTCCTTTATAAAGCAAAAGTCTTTATGGACATGAACACTCAGTGAGCCCAGGAGCCCGTTTCCTTTAGAAAGTAAAAGTCTTCATGGACATGAACTCTTGGTGAGCTCAGATGCTCGTTTTCATTTCCTTTAGAAAGCAAAAGCCTTTATGGACATGAACTCTTGGTGAGCTTAGGGGCCCGTTTCTGTTTCCTTTAGAAAGCAAAAGTTTTCATGGATATGAACTCTTGGTGAGCTCAGGGGCCGTTTCCTTATGAGAACGATGTCCGTAGACACTCCCAAAGATATAAGCTTTTCACAAAGCTTAGGGGCTCTAAATTTCCTGTAGGACTCTTGCTAGAGTTTCTCTCTTTGCTTTTCTCTTTCCCGTACAAATATTTGTAACAAGAATGCTGAACAATACCATATATAATATCTTAATGAAATGAATAGGGAACGAATATACCATAACTTTCTTTTAGAAGCTCAAATCTCATTGTGTAAATAATTTCAAAAAATTGACTTCCTTAGCTTTGTAGCAAAGTTTAAATGTGTTGTTGAAACTTAATAAATGAAGCTGACAGTTTTGTACAGTCTTCTTTCCTAAACATCCTCCACGAGAATTTCTATAACTTTGGATGGGGCTCTCCAAACTGAATTCCATAAAATTTGCTGAGAAGTAGACTTCTGTATCTTTCCGATGAATAAGATTTGCCGTGCAGTTGTCTCTCAATAAATTCAGTTTGATTTCTGAAATTAACCATTCTGCATATTTTGCTCTCTTGAACAGCCTTTACGTAAATCGCCATAACTTCTTGTTGTGAGCTCCAAAATTAATTATGTAAAATTTCTCAAGAAGTAGACTTCCATATCTTTGTAATAATATGTGATTCACTGCATGTCCAGCTCCCAATTGATACAGTATAAATTCTTAAATTTACTATTCTGCGTAATCTTTGTTTCTGAACAACATGTACTGAAAGTACCATAACTTTTGATAGGAAGTTCCAAATTGAATTCCGTAAAATTCTCCAAGAAGTATACTTTCGTATCTTTATGATGGTACATAATTTACAGTGTAATCGGACACCAGTTGTTAAAGTTTAATTTCTCAAATTGACAGTTCTACATCATCTTTTTTCCAAAAAAATGTATGAAAAGTGCTATAACTTTTGCCCCGAAACTCCAAATTAAATTCTTAAGAGCACATACAAAAACCATCATAACTTTTGATCGAAAGCTCCGAATTGATTTCCGTGAAATCCTACAAAAATTAGACTTCCTTATCTTTCTGATGATATAAGATTTTTCATGTAATTTACTTCCAAAATTTCCCGTTTCTGTTGTCATTTCCGCTCCCATTTTGATTTTCCACTCCCGTTGCCTTTCCCATAGTGGATAGTCGTTCATGCTGTCACGATTTTCCCGTTGTTAGGACTTTTTCAGTTCTGTGTTCGATATTTCCAGCTTTTCTATTTCACCTACCTCATCAGATGACCACGAGTTGTTTGATCGAGCCCAAGCTAACATAAGGATGATAAAAAGACTTTGCAGCAAATTCATTGGTCTCGTTGAGAAGAGCGGAAAGACTTTGCAGCAAATTCAAGCTCTTTCCGCTCAAAGCTCCCACTCCGAGCGTCCCCGCTATGTAGATCGAGGCTCCCTTAAATTCTGATCCTCCTCTTCCACCAACTTCTGTTGTGCTTGATGTGGGTACGCCCTCTCCGGGAAATGGGTCCGAGTACCCGAGCACTACTGTTGGTGAACCTTTACTAGCTCTGTGGAGGTCGAAATGATTTTCCAACGCTCCCGTTCCAGAATCTATGAGTTTCCTTGAAGATGCCATGGCTTCTCACGTCGTTCTTTGCGGCATTCAGTCTGACGCCGATACTAATAGCATGAAGAGGCTGAGCTATGATTTGATGTTGGTAAAATTTTATTTTCCTTTCTCAATACATTTTTCCCGTTCTCAAGACTTTTCTCATTCTCGTTGTTTGTTCATCCCCTATTTTTCTGCACTTTTGTACACAAAAAAAAAGTGAAAAGAAGATATTTGAATATACAACGGTCAAAATTTTATTTTTTCGTTTATCAATCAAGAAGGATTTTTTTAAATAACCCTAAATTCAAAAATTGAATCCAAGATTTGATTTGCTTTTAAAATTTAAAATTTAAAACAATCTTATCATAACAAGTTTTAGATAAGTTGTTTCAAAATCCAAAACATGATTTAAAATTTGAATTAGAATTCAAATTCAGGATAATCTTATCAAAGTAAATTTTTTATACAATATTTTATTGTTCAAAATACGACAATCTTATCAGTTCAGATAAGATATTTCGAAATTCAAAATTCAAAATATAATTTAAGATTCAGATTTGAATTTAAAATTTAAAATTTTATTTTACATGCATCAAATTGATTTTAACAAATTCTTTTTTAGACATTTTCAGATATATTTTTCTTTATTTCAAATAATAAGGGTGTAAAATAAATAGGCCAATAATAACGTTAATCGAATAAACAAGGAACGAGTTTACCCTTTTCCACTTCTGGTTCCATTGCTATGTCGTTTCCGTTTCAGCTTCAAATTTGTTTCCATTTTTAGTGTCATACCCGTGCCGTTTTCATCCTCGTTGCCACGACATTTCCATTGCCATTGCCATAATGTTTCCCATTCTCAATGTTCCCGTTCCCGTTGCCACAACGTTTCTCATTCTCAACGTCTCCTATTCCCGTTCTCACAACATTTCCCGTTCCCGTTTTCACAACGTTTCTAGTTCTCACAACGTTTCCCATTCTCAATGTTTTCATTCTCATTCTCACAACATTTCCCTTTCCCGTTGCCACAACATTTCCCGTTCTCACAATGTTTCTCGTTCTCAACGTTTGTTGTTCCAGTTGCCACAACATTTCTCGTTCCTGTTCTCATAACGTTTCTCATTCTCAATGTTTCCCGTTCCCGTTCTCACAACGTTTCACGTTCTCAACGTTTCCCGTTCCCGTTACCATAACGCTTTCCTGTTCCTGTTCTCAATGTTTACTGTTCCCATTTTCAATGGACGTTCTCATTCTCAACGTTTCAGTTTCCGTTGCCACAACATTCCTCACTTTCGGTTCTGCTTCGGCTTCCACTTTTACTTCCGTTTCTACTTCGACGTCCTTTGTTGATGGGCGTTTGATTTAGTTTTGAGCATTTGAGAGAGATATTTCTTAAGTTTTTTTTCTCATTTCTTAACAAGAGCACCAAATGTAAAGGAAAAACTCCACCATCTTCGATAAATCGGTCGTGAATTTCTTACATTATAATATGAAAATTAAAAGAATAATTTAGAGAGAGAGAGAATAATGACACCATGATTTATGTGGAAAATCCTTAAAAGGAAGAAAAACCACGAGGATATTTTGATAGTATTTCATTATGAAAAAAATAGTTTATAAGGTTAATGAGTGTTAAGAATTGTTTTTTTAATTACATCCTGTCTCTATTTATAGGTTTTCATATAATATGATACAACTTATCTAATTTTATCTAAAAATAAGATCAACAAAATATTCTCTGAGATCTAGCTTCTCAACAATAATAACCAAGCGAATATTGATTGTCTGATCAATCCAATGATCTTGATTAGCTTCTCTTTGAACAGTCACGTCGGTAATTCATGTACTTTCGTCTAATTGGTCTGTTCTTCATAATCATCTAGTTGATCCTATGGTTCTCACTCTATCTTCTCTTCGATGAAGTTTTCGGTATAAATCTTGTCACGTGTCATGTGAAATTTTACTTGTACATGTCCCTTTCAATTTTTATTTATGATCATGCATAATGCGACTTTTCAATAATTTTGTAACTTTTTTATACTTGATAATTACTAAATAATAGTATAATGTTAGCATTTTTAATAATCCCATAATGTAATATTTATTTTATCAAGCTATATTTCAAAGTTGTGCTGCTTTTAAATTAAAAAATTAGAAGTTATTATCTCTCTTAACACCTCGGCCTTTGTTAGAGTTGGAATATGTGGTGTTTGACATCAATAAATTAAAATTTTATTGAAAAAAATTTCTCGCTTTTTTTCGATTGTGTAACCTCATGCATGTATTTCTGTCTACTTGGTTGGTTTTTAAGTTTGGTTATATCCCAATTAAAAAATTTGTTTTTTAGTAATAGAAAAATACGATACCCAGAATTAAACTTCTTGAAAAGTCAGTCAAAGTTAATTTCACTATAAATTAGTTTTATAGATGTTTACCTTTATATGAAGAAAAAATCAATGGTAGCTAAGATTAGTTATTGTATTCTTTTAGTTGTTGAAGCAAGAAAAAATCAACGGTAGCTAAGATGAGTATTGTATTCGTTTACTTGTTAAACCTCTATATGATTGATCAATGTGTGATATTTTGAATCCTCATTATTAATGGAGTCGAAATGATGTCTAGATTAATCAGAAGATCCTTTCAATTGATTAGAATCCGTTACTTGAACAAAATTATATCTTGTGAAATCATATTGATATTTGACAATACACTTCATACCTTGCTAAAAACTCGATCCTTGTTTACCAATCACATTTCTCAACAAAAGATGATACAATCGCTATATTGTGAAAATTTATGCACTATTAATTCCAAAATTTCACTACATTTTTACTTATTTCAACATACAACACAATGCTCTTGATTAATTGCTGAAAAATAGCAGTATTAATAATTATATAAACACTGCATTAAATAAGTCTACACTTCAATGATTTTTTTTGGAAATGTTGTCACCAATAACAATTTTTTTAACATCCCAATAGTTGGATTATGTGGATCAAGAATAATGCATATGAATCTGGTCAAAATAGAAGTATTTTACCTGATCAGATCATACTTTAATGAGCAGAAAATCTTCCTAATATACTATATATAACGAATAGAGTTTGATGCTTTCAACCCTACATTTTTAGCTACAAGTGAGGTTAACCCTAGTTTAAATTCCTCCTTAAATTCATTCTTTAGGAAATAAATTTGAGCTAGTGTAACTTTTCACTCCCAAAATTATAACGTAACTTAAAAAAAGCTATATTTCTAAGCAATTTGGTACGCAATTAAGAATCAAAGCTGGAAGATCTCTGATCAGTGTTGAAACTCTAAAGCCAATCTAATTGCTGGTAAATTTCCAATTCGATGTGTCCAAAATAAGTAACAACAACTCACCTCTTTTCACTATGCTACCTATTTAATTATTGAGTTTGTTTTCAACATTGGCAGTGATGAGTGGGTAAATTTTGCAAAATTATGCAAACCATTGAAAGGGAGTGATTGGCTGCCACTCTGCATCAATTATTTTTACAGTGGCAATTAGGTGTGCTAAATTAATCAATTAATTCTAGTTGTAGCCTTGTAGGAGACTACGTTTTGTGGAAGGAAATTAAGTGTGAAATGAAATGTTATAATAATTAATTATATTACTAAACTCACATTGTTTCATTTTCCGGACCCATAAGTCGCGCTCGGTTGCTTTACTTTAAAAGTGAATTCGCATTGTTTCATTTTTACTAATACGTTTTCTTTCCTTTCTTTTCTCAACAAATTACAGATTTGAGCGAGCAATTATTAGTCCAAATGATCATAAAATTCTCTCTCATTTAAAAAAGAGATATAAGTTGGGTTACTACCAAACCAATATCTCTAGACTCTATGATAGAGAGAACGATGGATAATATAAGATGTCGATCTTTTATAGTTGGGTTCTAATGACATATGAGAAGATGCATTCAATTGGTGTAATCTGGGTTATCCATATTAGACTGACGACGCACCTTAAACTGCCTCTCTATCGTTAAAAACTCAACGCAATCCTATCCGATAATATGACCAAGTCACTGTAGGTTTTTAGCCAAGAGAAGAAGAAGCTAAGGTTTCTAGTCAAATACCTAATTATTTCATGTGGAAATTGCATATTTCAACTGTGGGTCTCTCTTCCCCGAAACCTTCCCCGAAACCTTGGCTACTAAATCGTTGTTCATATTTCGTCGTGTCATTGTGGTCTGTTTGTCGCTCGTTTGTTAGGGGTGCTCGTCGTTCTTCGACGCTTTTTTTTTTGGGAAAGAAACAGTTTCTTTTTGTTGCAGAAATTCTCGAGGAAGAAGATGATCCAAAGATAAAGGAAAAATATAACATACATCATCAAACATATCCTGTACTAAACAGAGAGCTAAAATTACACTTTGATTTTTCTTGTGCACTTTTCTATAGAAGTTAATGTGTTGTTAGTAATGCATTCTTAGATCTAAGGTTTTTTCTCATTATTTATTGAATCTGAGATTTTTCTAGACTTTTTCGCATGAGTTTTCTAGTTTATTGCGTGAGTTTTCTGGGTTTCTTGATGAATATTGCAATTTTATTTTTCAGAAAATTGCAAGACACTGTGGTATCAAAATTAGATACCGTATGTATCAAAATTAAATATCACACGTATCTAATTTATATACCAGTGGCATTGGCCTTGAAATTTTTTCCCTTTTCGCCTTTGTCTTCCTCACGTCTTCCCCAAAGAGCTTTCGCTGCTTCATGCTCGCCGCCGCCTGCTCGTCGCCTTTCTGTCTCTATTTTCTTTGCTGTGTGTTGTTGGTTGGCGACCTCCCTTCCTCCCTCCCTCATGTTCTTCTTTGAGTTTTTAGAAAATGTTTGTAAAATTAACTATTAGTGCGTTGTTAGGGTTAAAATTGGTTGTTTGTACAGAAACTAATGTGTTGTTAGTATTTCTTTCTTGAATTTAAGGTTTTTTCTGATTATTTATTGAATCTGAGATTTTTCTAGTCTTTTTCGTATGAAATTTCTGATTTTTGCGTGAGTTTTCTGAGTTTCTTAATGAATCTTATAATTTTTTTTTCATAAACTTGTAACACGTTGTGGTATCAGAATTAGATATCGTACGTATCAAAGTTAGATACCATACACATATAATTTATATACCATACGTATAGCTTTTTTTCAACGGAATGCACGTGTCACCCACACTACAGTACGCACGTGGGGCCGCTGCACGCGTACTATAGAGCGTTTTTGACCTTTTTCATTAAGGGTTTAATGATAAATGACTACACATCCGCTCATTTTTTTATTAGAAGTTAATCATTCCTGTAATTAAAAATAAAAATGAATAATTCTTGTAGTTAACCCTTGTTTCATTTAGAAATAAGATGAGTAAAAGAGCGTAAAAACACATTATATGTTGCGAAAATGCAAAGTAATTTCCAGCTCAAGTCCCTATTAATCTTTTTCCCATCTTCTTCCTTATTGACTTTTTTTTAAAGAAAGACTTCGTTAATTAGGAAAAAGACAGGTTTGTAATAATCGGGGGTGAGACCCCACCCCAACCTAGATCTTCGTCGAACAGAGATACTGAGCATATTTAGTTAGTCTTTCAACAACAAGATTACAAGAACGCAGAATAAAAGTCTAAGCTAAAATTGGTCCAGGAACTCAAAAGATTTTTTGATACAGTTGATAATAGGGACCAAATTTGCAACAGAACTCATAATTACATAAAATGGACTAACTTTTGAGAATCACTCTCTATAAGATTAACAGGGCCACAAAGTCTATTACATAATGATAGACCTTTGATAAGAGCAAGTCATTCCGCTTCAAGGGGGCCAAGAACACCCGGGTAATGCTCAGCAGCTACAAGAAGAATATCTCCAGAGCTATTTTGCACAACACAGCCAAAACCCGATGAAGTTGTAGATACAGAAACATCTATATTGAGCTTCAGTAGACCAAGAAGAGGAGGAGACCAGATTTGTAGCCTGGGCGCCGAATGAAGAATTGTAGAATCTGTTTTAGAATGCTAGGCTTAGTCTAGGCAATGAGGAAAGAGTAAGACTTGGAGAGAATTTCTTCTCCTGATAGATGTTTTCCACCATGAAAGAAATTATTCCTGGAGAACCAAATGTACCAGCATGTGACTGAAGCCTTGATCTGAAGAGAAATTGGGCATGAGGCAAACAAATTCTAGAACACATCCTGAAAAAGACTAATTTTATTCAATCTCGCCCAAAATTTCCTCAAGAAAAAACCAATCATCAAAGGACCATACGGACTTAATTAAAGGGCGAGTGAAAATAGCATGAATGGTTGAGTCAATACCTTTGCAGAATGGACAAGAAGAAAGTTCGTCAGGGTCGCGATCCGGATCGTACGATCCTATAGGAGCCCAACGATCCGGATCATATACAATAGTCATATTTTAGTAGGATCGTGTCAGGATCGCGATCTGGATTGTTGGATCGTGATCCTAACAAAAGTCTGGTAAAAAAATTCGCTCACAATTTCACATGCTTCTTTTATGGTTTGTACATGGATGGATGAGTTAACTTTTTGAAAATCAATTGAGTTTTAAAATATTGAGTTGTTAGCAATTCTGTAGAAATTTATGTTCCGTTCTTACCATGGTGATAATGTTGTATTTGAAAATTATGAGAAAGAAAAAGACATGAAAATACATGAATTATGTGATGGTGATCAAAATCTTGATGGTGGTTGTGGTTTAAAGGATATGAATGACGACTCTATGAGTTGGAGAAAGTTATGATTATGAACATGATGAGGAGATTGATGATGATGACATCAATAATGGAAGAACCAACGAAAACATTCATTTTAATGATTAAATATTATTATATTTACTTGTCTTGAACATTTTATATTAAACTTATTTATTCAAAACTTAAAAGTATGAGAACTCTACATAATATTATGTTGTTTTAGATGATTTGGTGTTATTTTTATTTAATAGGTAGATGACTTGATGTTATAAAATCATTTTCTTTAATATATTGAAGTATCATTAGCATATATATATTGTTTATTAATAAATTATTAAGAATTGATTAGATGTTACGATCCTCGATCCTAAACTTTTCCACCGATCCTAAGTAGGATCGGTGGCCTCACAACTTTGACAAGAAGTAACAACATTGATGCCATGCTTCATGAAATTAAGTTTGGTTGGAAAAAATTTGCTTTTGTTTGGAATATTAAAAGCCCAAAGTTTCTTCCACCATGAGTCAAGATCAGATTTTTGAGAATGACCGGCTTCAAATGAGGAAGAGTGTTCTAAATGATACCCACTATTTACAGTGTAATTTTCATCTTTTGTGTAATGCCGAAATGAAAAATCTTCCTCTTCATAGACATTAAGCCCAATGGACAAAATAGCTTTCACATCTTCTTCCTGGAAACAACAATTAAGCTTAGGTAGATTCCAATTACCATGGTCTATAAATTCAGCAACTTTAACATGGATGCAGGGGTTATTCAGATCTAAAAAGGGGAGAAATAGGCTTAAAAGAGGGAATTCTGGGCAGCCAAGGATCTGTCCATACTTTAACGGATTCCCCGTTTGTAATTCTCCACCGTGTACCTTTGGAGAGAAGATCACGACCCCATAATATGGACTTCCATGAAACTGAAGCAGAATTGAAAACTGAAGCCTCAAGAAAATTTGAATTTGGAAAGTAGAGCCCTTTAAAAATTCTGCCCATTAGAGAATTCAGCTGAGACAGTATCATCTAGGCTTGTTTCGCTAAGAGAGCTCTATTAAAAGGTTTGAGGCTTCTGAATCCCAAACCATCAGATTGTTTGGGGTGGCTTAAGTACTTCCAAGTAGCCCAATGCATCTTGTTCCCCACCAGAATCTAGCAAATAAAGCTTCTAGATCATGACAGAGAGTGGAAAGAATGCAGAAAACCTGCAAAGAAAGAAGCTTTTAAAAGCCTCAAAGATAAAGTTTGGGATCTATTAAGCAAATGGAATGATAAACTTTTTTCAGCGGGGGGCAAGGAAGTTCTTATAAAGGCAGTTGCTCAAGCATTGCCTTGGAATGGGCAAACTGAAAAGCCTAAAACAGAAGCCACCGAGCTGGAAATGTCGGGGTCTGAATGCTTGCTAAAGGCCAAAGAGGATTTGTCATGATTTATGCTCTGACCTAAAGCAGGAGTATAAATCTCCAAGATTTTTTATAGTGTCTGAGCTTCATTTATGTTGTTTTTGAGGAAGAAGAGACAATCATCCGTGAAGAAGATGTGCATAATCTGCGGGTTGTTCCTGCTGATAGAGAAACCATTAAAAGCTCTTAATGAAACAACCCTTTTAATTGAGTGAGAAATGGCATTGACACAAAGGATGGAAAGGAAATGGGAGAGGGGGTTTCCCTGATGAAGACCGCGAGTGGGTGAGATGAGACTTACCATTGACTAAAACAGCCAAAGAAACTGTAGGTACACAACTCATGATAAGAGCAATCCAGTTTGGATGAAAACCAAGTCTCCCCAATACTTTTTCTAAAAACCTCCATTCAATGCGATCGAAAGCTTTGCTCATATTTGTTTTTAGAGCAGAAAAACCATTCTTTCCTTTCTTTTTTTCTGGTGAGGGAGTGTATAACCTCCTGTGTAATGAGTATGTTAACCGTGATAAGTATCCCTTTAACAAAACCACTTTGCTCCTCCGTGATGATGTCTGGTAGCCATTGTTTTAGTCGATTTGCAATGGCCTTGGATACAATTTTGTATAAAACGTTACATAGGGTTATTGGCATATAGTCTGAAGGAGATCTCGGGTTATCTGATTTTGGAATGAGAGCCAGATAGGTTGTATTGATCCGGGAAAGGCCAGCTCCGTTGTTAAGGCAGACCAAACAGAATTTAGAAACCTCATTATCAATAATATCCCAGAATTGTTGATAAAATTGAGCAGGAAATCCATCTGGGCTAGGACTTTTGTAAGGTTGCATTGAAAAAACTGCCTATTTAATATCCTCCTTGAATGGTTTGGTAAGCTCCAAGTTCATCTCCTGTGAGACTAACTGAGGAATAGCCTCACTGCCAAGAGATATGATATCATTTGAAGGGCATGAAGTTGTAAATAATTTGATGTAATGTTCAAAAAAATAGCAGCTATGTCTTTAATATTCTCTCTCCAAACATTACTCTCATCAAGAATTCTAAGATGGTATTCTTCTTTTTCCTATTTGAAGCCCGAGAATGAAAATATTTAGTGTTTTTGTCTCCATCACAACCAATTTGCCTTAGCCCTCTGCATCCAATAAATCTCCTCTTGAAGGAGCAAACTTTCTAATTCAGAATGGAGGTTGGAAATGTAATTAAAAGACTGGGGATTGGAAATATTTTCATAGGCAGAATCTAAAGCTCTTTGCAAGTCTTTGTTTTAATTGGAAGAGATCCAATTTTTTCCTTACTCCAAATCTTGAGTCTAGCAACACATCATATAAGTTTGTCTAGAAGGAGGGGAGAAGAGTTACATTCAGAAAGCTAGCTATTTTTCACCACTGAAGCACAATCTTTTGATCTTGACCACATTGCTTCAAATTTAAAGCTTATATGATGGGGTCGTGCTGTCTTGAAAAGAGAGGAGGATAAATTAATAGAAATCCGTCTGTTATCTGAGGAGAGATATTCATGATGTTGGAGCCAAACTGAGGGAAAGAGATTCTACCAAGAAACAATGGCAAAGGCACAGCCAAACGCTTATGTGATGAGATTTTCCCAATCCCTGATGTTCGTCCAAGTGTATTTGGGGCCTTTATAAGGAATTTCAATTAGACCACAGTCTTCAATGAACCTTCTAAAGTCTTGAATGAGCATGTTCTACCGAGGAAGTCCTAATTTTTCATGGTCAGCCAAAATTTCGTTGAAATCTCCCATTACAACCCACAAAATATTTGATAAAGCAGAAAGTCTATAGAGGAGAGTCCAGCTATGTTTTCGTAGCTCCGAGACTGGGTTTCCATAAAACCCTGTAAATTTTCATAGCTCTCCATTTTTTGATTTTATTTTAGAGTCAATATGCCCAGAGAAGTATGATTTTAATACTGAGTTGTATTTCATTTTTCCAGAGAATGCCTAAGCCTCCTTTTCTACCAGCATAGTTAACTCCAATGCCAGATGAAAATCTAATTTTCTTTCCCAAATTTTGAAATTCACTACTGTTCAATTTCGTTTCAACAAGATAAACAATATCCGGATCCTGCTCACTTACAAGGCGACGCAGGGTGTTGAACGCTCAGGGATTACTTTTTTGGTTTTTATGAACTTTTTAAAATTTTAAAAAAGCGAGATGATTTGCTATTTGTTTTTTTTGGTTAAATATTTAAAGATGACCCTGAAATCAAAATGGAAATTACCCGGTTAAAATCTAATAACAAGTTTACAAAGCAAATTTTTATTTTAACATTTTTTAACTATTAACGGGTTTTTGTATAAATATACGCCTTTCATTTTTTGTTAGGATTTTTATACCCCATTTTCAAAACTCAAAATTTATACTGCTCACTAAATCAAACTTTATTTATCGTTCACACACACTGCCCAACGAGTTCCATCAAGTAGGAAAAGACGGTAACTTGCCTCACACTCTTTTTCACGTCGCGTCGCTTCTGTTTCCATTCTCATATGTTTACGCTCATTTGATCTCTTCTTCCTCTTTGTCTCCACTCTCATCTGTGCTCTCTCTTCTCGCGTCTCTTCTGCTTCTTCTTCGACAAGACAGTCCATGCAAATAGTGTTCTTCTTCTTCATCTATTTCCAGAGCACTCCGACACGATACCCAGGCACAACACCCTCCTCAGACAATCTCAGGTACCTATTGTTTATTTTTTTGGACATAGAAAATGACTTAGAGTTTATAACTTTTTCTTTTGTTCTTCTTACTGGACTTTTTCAGTTCTAGGGTTAGGAGAAAATCTTCTAGGTTGTCTCTCTTGATGATTATAACCTTCTGCATGTCTGGATTGGTTAATGTTTTTTTTTAGATGAATGTGATAACCATTTGAAAACAATATCACACTACTTGAAAACTTCAAGTAGTCCTTTTGATTCTAGAAGTGAAAATAAGTGACAATTTGAAGGGTTCAAGTAGTGTATCTGACTAGTTGAACCCTTCAAGTAGTAATTGACTCTGAAAGTCCAAACAAATGACTACTTGAAGGGTTCAAGTAGTGTATATGAGTACTTGAACCCTTCAAGTAGTGATTTTAAATCTGCAAGTCAAAATAAGTCACTACTTGAAGGGTTCAAGTATTGTATATTACTACTGGCACCTTTCAAGTAGTGATTTTGAATCTGGAAGTCAAAACAAATCACTACTTGAAGGGTTCGAGTAATTGTATCTAACTACTTGAACCCTTCAAGTAGTCATTTGTTCACTACTTGAGGGGTTCAAGTAATTGTATCTGACTACTTGAACCCTTTAAGTAGTCACTAGTTCACTACTTGAAGGGTTCAAGTAGTTTTCTATAACTACTCTAACCCTTCAGTAAGCAATCAAGTGCTTTTATGTGTATAAATAAATGATGATTCTTACTTTAAATCTCTACATCCTTCAACAGATATGGCTCCAAAAATTCAGCTGACTCCAGTCTTCAATGATGATGAAATTATCCTTGGAAGAGTGAACTGCCTCTCCAGCCTAAATGCTATTAAAAAACTGAATGAGAAACTCACTGAATCTTAGAAGATTCTGTTTAGGAGAAGACATGTTTTGGTCATTTACTGGACATATTGAGTATCCAGTTTTCTGTAACCATATGTCATCACATGCTTCTCAGAGAAGCTATACCAAAGCATTTCACTGCTAAAGATGATATGTATTTTCTCATAGTTGGAAAAACAATAAGGTTCTCCAAAAGAGAATTTGCTTTGATAATTGACATTCACTTTGGCACTCATCCTGACCTTGGGACATATGACAAGGCTGCCCCTAATAAGATTAGGGATCCATACTTCAACCGTGATGACAGCATCAACAAGTGGTTGAAGGAAGTTTTTATTGGCAGCGAAGGTGTTGAGGATGGTGATGTTGTGAAGTTGGGGCTACTTTATTTACTAGAGCATGTTTTTCTTGGGAAGGAACAAGATCAATAATAGGTGGGTGACACTAATTGATAATCTGGATGATTTCAATAGCTACTCATGATGGGAGGTATGCTTTAGGAAGAGCATACGTGCTTTGAAGAACGCCCTTCCAAAAGAAGTTAGTGATGGGGAAGCGGGTGGAAGTCGAAAAAAGAAAAAGAAGAAGGTTGGGAAAAAATTGTTGAGTATACATACGCATTGGGGGGTTTCCCACAATTTGAAACCTATATGCAAAAAAGGTTGCTAATCATTTTTCAATATTAGTTGACTGGACGAATAACACCATTGTATCGCATGAAAAAGTGCAGAAGAATATTTTCGCTCGTAAATTGGTAAGAACACTTGATTTTTGGTAAGAACACTTGATTTTCTTATTTTATCATTTTTATAGTTGCAAGTCAAGTAGTTGTATCTGACTACTTGAACATTTCAAGTAGTGATTCTCACTCTGGAAGTCAAAACACGTAACTACTTGAAGGGTTCAAGTAGTTGTATCTGATTACTTGAACCTTTCAAGTAGTCATTTATTTCTAAAAATCAGAATAAGTGCCTACTTGAAGGGTTCAAGTAGTTGTATCTGACTACTTGAACCCTTCAAGTAGTCATTTGTTCACTACTTGAGGAGTTCAAGCAGTATTATCTGATTATTTGAACCCTTCAAGTAGTTATTCGTTTCTAAAAATCAGAACAAGTGACTACTTGAAGGGCTCAAGTAATTGTATTTGACTACTTGAACCCTTCAAATAGTCATCTGTTCACTACTTGAGGGGTTCAAGTGGCAATATCTGATTACTTGAATCTTTCATGTACTAATTTGTTTCTAAAAATCAGAACAAGCTCAAATTATTTTTATGTATACATAAATCATGAAACTCACTTTATATATGCATATTTCAACAGATAATGACATGTTTTTTGTTTTAATTTATAGTTGAAGGTTATTTTGACTCTGAACCTAACTGACCTAAAAGAGAAACAACCATTTTGAAAGAATTTTGTAGAAGTTGTTGAAGTTGGGGTTGTTACTGAAGTTAAGGCTGTTGCTGAGGAAGAGGTGGACTTGCCGAGTCCTTTGCTTGAAAGTGGAACTGTGGTTGAAGAAGTTCCATTGTTAGATGATAGTGGGGAGGATGGTGTCCATGCTTTCATGCATGAAACCAAAAAGAAGTTGGACATCATGGCTTCTAATATTAATGAACTTAAGACTTACTCAACGATGCTGAAAAAATAAGTTGCAGATATTAAACAGGAATTACGAAGCATTGTAGGTCAACTACAAGCCCTTATTGATCAGCAATTGAGATCCCCAATTGGACAAGATTTGTATGTACATTCTTTTGACGAAGCTGTTAAGGATGGCCACAACAATCTTGACAAGATGAATGTTGTACATGAAGAGAAGTTGAATGGTAGTGATGGGGGAAATTGGATGGTAGTGAGGGGGGAAATGAAATTCATGGTTCTTCATTGGAAAATTCTCCATTGGGGAAGTTGGATGATACATATGATAACACATCCAACATCATTTCTCAAATTGTTCAACAGTATAAAACTAAATTATTGGAAGAGACAACCAATGAAGAGGAACGACCCACTGCTGAGAAAGAGCCAGACTACCCATTGAAGGGGTTAAGTTTTCATTGGAAAAGTCTACTACCCATGAGCTCACTGTAGAAACAAATGTTGAGATGCCTACTGAGAAGGCTGGGACAGAGGTGGTAAAGATACTTTCTTAGGGGGCTGACTCACAAGTGGACCAGTCTCTTTCACAATTCGACGTTGTAGAGGTGCTTGGAGAGTTGGGAAAGCGAAAGCATTTTCCTTCTCAATATATCAAGTCTCCATGGACAGGTTCAGTAAGAAAACAATGTCGGATAGAACAATTTGAGAAATATGCCCCCTCACAACCATTCAGACCCTTTGATGAACTGCCAAAAGAAGATGAGAAAATATTTGACCAGTGGTATGACTCCATTGACGATAGGTAATTTCTTAAACTTATGTACATATATATTTTGTTTTGTTTAAAAGAAGGTTAGATGATTGTACATATAGGTTTTATTTTGTAGCACTACCATCTAACTTATCATTTCAACTGTTCATAAGAACTTCTTCTCCAAGCTTTTGGTTCTAGTTGAATGGTTGGAATTAGAGGTTCGTATTTAATTAGTTTAGAATTCAAACAATTAGAGTTTTGTTGTGTTCTGCAGTAATGTTTTATGACTACTTGAAGGTTTCAAGTAGTGTCTTTTGACTACTTGAACTCTTCAAGTAGTATTTTTTTACTACTTGAACCCTTCAAGTAATAATTTTTTTGTCTTGCATTAAGTTATCCAGTGAGCATAAGACTACTTGAAGGGTTCAAGTAGTATTTTTTGACTACTTAAAGGGTTCAAGCAGTATTTTTTGAATACTTGAAGGGTTTAAGTAATATTTTTTTTACTACTCGAACCCTTCAAGTAATAAGTTTTTTAGTCATGTATTAAGTTATCCAGTGAGCATGAGACTACTTGAAAGATTCAAGTAGTATTTTTTTACTACTTTAACCCTTCAAGTAATAATCTTTTAATCTTGCATTAAGTTATCCAGTGAGTATGAGACTACTTGAAGGGTTCAAGTAGTATTTTTTTACTACTTGAATCCTTCAAGTAATAATATTTTAGTCTTGCATTAAGTTATCAAATGAGCATGAGACTACTTGATGAGTTCAAGTTATATATTTTTACTACTTGAACCCTTCAAGTAGATATTTTTTAGTCCTGCAACATATAAAAGGTTTTCTCCTTATTTTTTTGGCATCATATTGATGAGCACCCGCTCAAAATTTGGAGGGATCTTCACGACTTCCATCTAGATCGACGAATCAATATTTCTGACATTATTTTTCAGGTAAACTTTTAGGTTTTTTTCAAAGTAAAAATTCATTGTGAACTTAGTTGCTATAGTGATCAAATTGCTGACCTCAAATGAAGGTTAACATGTCTAGTAGATGTGAACTATTTGACGTTAATCCATCCGGATTTACATTAGAAGACAATGACCTTTTGCGAGTTTATATAGTCGGGCTGAGACCACATTTTGGAAGGTATTGGGATTCCTGTGATCGAGTATATACACTTACACACTTTTCAAAATATGTCATTTAGAAGTGATTTTATGCAAAGTTTTCTGAAATACTATTTGCATAGGTTTGTTTGTTATGACCGTCAACAAACCTCACTAGATAACCGTGGAGTTGGACCTCAATGAACAAGTTATCAAAGCCTATATTTCAATTAACAACGCTACACAACGAGCCTACCTCCCGTCCACTAATGCGACCCTTCACCCATTTACTCTCTCGTGTACTTAAACTTATGAACTTTTATGAAAATAGAAAAGAAGTTCATAAAGTACTTGACGGGTGGACTCTAACGCATGTCAATGTTCCTCAGCAAGAGAACGGGTGAGCTTTGTTCTAATACATATGACCTTAATTCATGGAAGAATGATATTTGATTTATTTTGCTTTTGTTTTGTAGGTTTGATTATGGTGTTTTTGCCTTAAAATTTTTAGAGGCTTGGTTTATGGTCGGGACTTAACAACTATAAAGCACAAACTTATGCTACAATTTCGTAAAAAGTTGGTTGTGGGCTTTTTTTGTCGTACATCTTCACTTGAGGGTCTTGCAGAACTATGAACGCTTTGTTTTTTGTTTGTTATTTGGATGTCTAAATTCTTATAAACATTTCTTTGGATAATAAGTTTTTAATTTGATATATTTGTTGACTGAAATTCACAAAATTATAAACTGATGAGGAATTCAATATGACTACTTGAAGGATTCAAGTAGTAAAAAAGTTATTAGAAAAAGAGGGCAGCAAACAATATGACTACTTGAAGGGTTCAAGTAGTAAAAAAATACTACTTAAACCCTTCAAGTAGTTACATGCTCTCTGTATGAAAAGAAAGCAGCAAACAATATTAATACTTGAATGGTTCAAGTAGTAAAAAAATGTTACTTGAACCCTTCAAGTACTTACATGCTTTCAGTGTAAAAAGAGGGCATCAAACGATATTACTACTTGAAGGGTTCAAGTAGTAAAAAAATATTACTTGAACTCTTCAAGTAGTTACATACTCTCTATATAAAAAGAGGGTAGCAAATAATATTACTACTTGAAGGATTCAAGTAGTAAAATAATACTACTTGAATCCTTCAAGTAGTAACATGCTCTCTGTGTAAAAAGAGGGCAGAAAATAATATTACTACTTGAAGGGTTCAAGTAGTAAAAAATACTATTTGAACCCTTCAAGTAGTAAAAAAATACTATTTGAATCTTTCAAGTAGTTACATGCTATCTGTATAAAAAGAGGGCAACAAATAATATTACTACTTGAAAGGTTCAAGTAGTAAAAAAAATATTACTTGAACCTTTCAAGTAAGAAAAAATTACTATAATACTATTTGAACCCCTCAAGTAGTCATTCTTGTTTGATGAAGTGATTTATCTAGAGACAATGTAATACAGAGAGCATGTAACTATTTTAAGGTGGATAAAAATAGATACAATATCTATACAAAATTCATACAAAATTTTAACAGTATACATACAAGCTTATGTGTCTGGTTGTGATTCATCAAGCATGTGAATGATGGATAGGATGTTTTCATATTTGTCTATTGTGTCCATGTAAACCACATGGAATACATTTATTTGAATGTACATCCTCATCTCTAGATGGTATTCTATTTACCCTAGGCCTCCCACTAGGCCGCCTCATCATAGGGGGTAAGACAATTCTTTCTCTCACCTCGTTACTGATAGTCCAGTCTGTAAGATCTCTGAGGAGGTGAATTGTCTCTATGTAAGCTTCCAATAGTGCCTCACCCTTATAATACTTCGAGCATAAGTTATAAGCAGATATGTTGTGTTGTCGACAACAAGCTAACGCATGTGCACAAGGGTATTAGTCTAGATCAAATTCACGACAAGTGCATGTTTTCGTATGCAAGTTCAATATGCTCTCTATCCCCAGTACTTACACGAAACTCGTGAATATCTGAGGCAGCCACTAAAAGTCTGTGAGAAGCATCATGATTCTTTTAAGCTCTTTCTCACACCATTTGGTCATCTGTGTGTACATCTTATAAGCAGTTGTCCGACGTTGATAATACCATTGTTGCATCAAATCACACAAATGTTCTATTAAACTTGTTATTGGGAGGGTTCTAGCATTCTTTAGTATGATATTCATGCATGTTGTTAGTCATTATGTTATAGCGTCTACCACCACAATGAGAACGAGTCCATCTATCAAATCTGGCCGCCTCAATATAGTTTCTAATACCTGGATGAACTTGGTTTATGATAGCCATGTATGGCTAAAATTCTGATATACGATAGGCCTTGGCTGCTTTGAAAAACAAAGGATTGACGTTGCTAGTTTTGAACGTTGATTTTGTATTCATTCCTATATGGTAGATACAAGCTCCATGAAATGATTGTGGGAAGACATTCTGTGTACCATTTTATATACTTTCATTTCTGTCCGACACAAATACCAAGTCTTCCAAGTCTCCAATAACCCCATGCATCTTATTAAAGAACCATCCCACGATGCGTCATTTTCAGAGTCAGCAATCTCAAAGGCAAGTGGATATACTTGGTTATGCCCATCTTTAGAAGTTGCAATGAACATTGTCCTCCTATACTTTGCTTTTAATGATGTTCCATCGACAACAATTAATGACGTATATAATTAAAAAAATCCATGAATCAAGGCTCCAATCGACATGAAAAAAATATTTGAAATGGTTATGTTCATTAGTCTCATATATGAACTTTCAGGTGAACCTCGAACTAGGGCCAATGCAACTTCCCTAGACCTCTAAGATTTGTCATAGATTATATTGATTTCATAATCCTTACGAACATCTTCGATGATATCTTTCAGCCTATAAATTCGTCCAACACCGGTGTATTTTGACCTTATGCAATGACCGACCAATAAGCTTGTTGCTTGAGATGATCGTGCTGTAAGATGTCAAAAGAGCACGTATGAGTATTTATGAACTCTGTTATTTTAAAGAACTTTGAAAATCACACCTTAATAGATCGTAGTCTCCATGAACATTTTATCTTAGCACAAACCATCATCAACACTGTCGGCGTGGATTTGAAGACTTTAAGCTCAAAGTTTTGACGGATTGCCAAGAGTCCAACAATACTTTGGAGCTATTTTTTGTCTTGGTAGAGTTCTTTTGTATCTAACATATCTAAGACACTTACATACTCATAATCCTTTAGTTGTGATAATCTCAGATCATTAAAAGATGGTCGTGATGAATATGCAATGTTACTTGGCATTGACGGAGGATGTACATTAACCTTTGGTATTCTATTCAAATCTGGTAAGGTAGAGGGATCATCCTGAATTGCTTCTTCATCTAGCCCAAAATTAAAATCGTCATCAACACCAACATCAAGCCCACCATTAATGCAAGGATGTTCAAGTTCATCATCATTAACATCTTATTGATAATCAGTATCATCATATCTCCCAAAGTAATAGCCCCTGAATGGAAATTTTCACTATCATTGTTCTCATCACTATCAACCATTGTTTCACCCATAAAATATAGAGTGTGACTATAACGATCTTGTTACAAGGGAGTTGTTTCACGAACCTAACTTGTTTCATCCATAAAGCATGGAATGTGAGCATAACGATTTTATTATGAGAAAGCTGTTTCAGGAACCCAACTTTGACTTGGACATGTAAGATTATCGACAATTGTCCTAGGTTTGGGTTTGTGAGTGACATATAAAGGAGTACGAAGTGCTTCAGAACTAATCTCGGCAATGAAAAACCTCATGTGGTGATCATTTAAAATTTCAGCAGGTGGGGAGAGCACATGAGTCTTGTATAAAAATTTCATTGAAATATTGTACTTTGTTGGATCAACGTTTATTTCATCGTACATGATACCGGATAACTCTTAGTAAGCACAGCTTGATGGTATGTCCAACAGTGAGCTTGCCATACCATTAAATATGAATGAAACACAGTTTCTCTCACATTCACCACCGTGTACCACCAATATCCGAATTTAAGACATATATGTTTAAAACAAAAAACTTTCACCTATAAAGTTTATTTAATTTTGTAGTAGTTGTTTATTTATGAATAATAATTATATTTATTTCGATTAAGGAACCATAGAGCATGTGACTATTTGAATGGTTCTAGTAGTGGTTTATAACTACTTGAACTTTTCAAGTAGTTATTTTGATTATTGCAGTCAGTCATGCAGAGAGCATGCGACTACTTGAAAGGTTCAAGTAGTTATAAAACATTACTTGAACCTTTCAAGTAGTCATTTCTACATAGAGCTTGTGACTACTTGAAGGGTTCAAGTAGTGATTTATAACTACTTGAACCCTTCAAGTAGTTATTTTCATTCTTGCAATCAGTCATACAGAGAGCGTGTGACTACTTGAAGGGTTCAAATAGTTATAAAAGGTTCTTGAACCCTTCAATTAGTCATTTATCCATAGAACTTGTGACTACTTGAAGGGTTCAAGTAGTGGTTTATAACTACTTGAACCCTTCAAGTAGTTATTTTGATTCTTGCAGTCAGTCATACAGAGATCATGTGACCACTTAAAGGGTTCAAGTAGTTATAAAACGTTGTTTGAACCCTTCAATTAGTCATTTATCCAGAGAGCTTGTAACTACTTGAAGGGTTCAAGTAGTGTTTTATAACTACTTGAACCCTTCAAGTAGTTGATTTTATTATGACAGTAGTAAAGCAAAGATCACTTGACTATTTGAAGGGTTAAGAATGAGTCTCTAACTACTTGAACCATTCAAGTGATTATTTTTTCTTGCATCAACAACTCAAACATTAGTGGCTGATAGAAAGACTCAAATAGTTATTCCGGCCAAATAGTTGATTTTATTCTGTCATTATTCGGACCATCACTTGAAGCATTTTATGAGTCAAAAATTAAGAGAAGAATTGGTACCAGTCTGCTCTCGTTGAAGAAGAAGAATGAGAAGAATAGTTGGGTCTCGCTGAAAATTGATGGATCACAGGGTCTCGAAGAAGAATAGAAGAATAGAAGAATAGGAAGAAGAAGAAGAAGAAGAAGAAGAAGAAGAAGAAGAAGAAGAAGAAGAAGAAGAAGAAGAAGCAGAAGGTGAAGAAGAAGAAGAAGAAGAAGGTGAAGAAGAAGAAGAAGAAGAAGAAGGTGAAGAAGAAGAAGAAGAAGAAGGTGAAGGTGGTGAAGGTGATGAAGAAGAAGGTGATGATGAAGAAGAAGAAGAAGAAGAAGAAGAAGAAGAAGAAGAAGAAGAAGAAGAAGAAGAAGAAGAAGGTGATGAAGAAGAAGAAGGTGATGATGATAAAGAATAAGCAGCAGAAGAGGAATAAAAGAAGAAGAAGATGATGATGATGATGATGAAGAAGAAGAAGAAGAAGGAGAATTATACATTTTTGTTGAAGAAGAAGAGAGAAGAAGCTTGAAAGGTGAGTTAAGAGTGGGGGAGTTGGTATTTGTCAACTATGATTGATTTGATCTTTGCATGCGAAAATGAAAGGAAATGATGATGAAAAGAGAGTTGTCATACTTGATGTTGTTAATGGTAGATCATGAGTGTAAAATTCTTAATTTTTTGAAAGGGGTATAATTATTCTAACAAAAAATGAAAATTGTATATTTATGCAAATAACCCTATTAACAAATAGTTTTCACAATATTAATATACTAATCTCATCTACTACTAGTAAGCATATTATCGGATATTAAAACTTTTAGAAAATTATTAATTTTTAATTATTTTTATAATTTTTTGAAAACTCGTTTTTAAATCATAATAAATTACCATAATGGAGAAGTAAAAGAAATTTACTCGCAGGACTTGTTAAACTTCTACGCAACTTCAGTTTTCTGATCAAATTAGGGTTTTTCTGACGTGAGAGCAATATTTATTATTCTGTTTTAGTTGATAGTGTTGATTACTATATGTTAATTGTATTATTAAGTCTTAACATTGATTTAATTGAGGTTACATGAAAGCACCAAAGAAATGGTGTTGACCACCTCTCTGTTTCATACTTTCATTTCCCTTGATTATTTGTTTAATTATTTCTTTTCCACTATCATATTTTATATCACTACTTACATTGATTGTTCTAGTCATTAGTTATCAACTCATAATACTATTTAAAGAAAAGGATTTGGTTAAGCAATTATATTACGATTTGATTATTCTTAATTAATTATTTAGAACTTGAAGAAGATAATTTTAATTTAAGTAAACCTCAGACTGTATATCCAAGACAAATTTCCAAAGTGGGTTTGGTGTCAATTCGGTCGATTGTAATTAAAGCGGCAGTTTAAAGATAATTCAGTTTATTAGTTTGATTAGATGAAGACAAGAGAAGAAATATATTATTTTTATATTTTTTTCCGTGAAAAAGATTCTCAATTATTAATCATGCCGAATGAAAATGACGGTGTTATATTTATATCTAAATCAAATAGTATAAGTACAATTATTGCGACTATTAATATCTTGTTATGCATCAAATCAAAGGCACTTTGGAAGAGCACTCAATTTGATCCAAATACACATTTGAAATGTTGCAAAAGTATTGGTCCTATCAGAATCAGCCACTTAGCCGGATAAAAAGCAACTACGATAATTAGATCTTTTTTTGTTTTCCTTTTGATCTCTATTATTAATAAAATAGAAAGAAATTATTCTCTTTTGTGAAAGTAATTATTGAGATTAGGTCATATTGTGACCGGTACTCTGTTGAAATATAAATTAATGATCTGAATTTGTTTGAATTAAAAAAAAATATAGATTTATTTTTTTTATTTTGTTCTTGACAAATCAGACTCGTTTAAATTTAAATTCACAGATACGATTACTCGTATGTGGGACTTAAGTTATGATGTGACTGTCCCATTTAGTAATTTCTCCATTTTGAATACACAGTTTTATATTTTAATTCATTTATTTAATTTTATCCCATGTTTTAAATAAAGTCACTGGGTGTACATGATGACAACTAGGAAAAAAGAAAGAAGATATTATCAATAGTCAAACTACTTCAAAAAAAATGCTTTGATATGAATTTCTTAATTAATTTAATAAAACATGTAAATTTATTTTGATTCAATAAAATTTATTCTACTAAGTGTGTTTAAGCACTTGCTATTCATTATCCTATGAGCTTACTTAGTTTCTTTTGATTCTTATAATTTAGTTATATGTTTCATATCGTTTTCTAGATTAGGAATTTATATTTTGTAAATAATTAAAGTGATGGAGGATAATTAAGTCTTAATCATAGAGAGTAACAATGAGCCAACCAAAAGCTACATATCAAAGTTAGGATATGAGGGGAAATTTTCTGGGATAATTTCTTGGACTTAAACGTGTATAGATCATTACCGTTCATCTTCATTTATGGGCAACAATTTCACCTTTTCTAAGTAATTAATTAGCTCTCCATTTTATTTTGAGTACGGATGGAGTATATATTCTTCCACTTAAATACTTAGAAATATATTTTGAGTACGGATGGTGTACGTGACCAAATATGTGATTACTAAGTATTGAAACTTTTTACATGATTAGGACGACATCATGAGAGACATATGAGTATACATATACAGTGAATAAAAATACATGAGTTTTTAAGAAAATTATAAAATACACGTTTTTAAAAAGATGATTCATATTTTCACTTTACGTATTATATATTATACATATTGATATATGTGTCATTCTATGATCTTGATATCAGGATGAAGTCACCCTTAGATCACCTCATTTAAGAATAGTAAATGAATACATTAATAAAAAAATGTTATAAAAGGGCACTAGAAAAACATGGGATTTGTAGGATAACCTTTTATTTTCATCCAAAAGAATCGACTTTGACTTCGTTTCTACGACACAAAAATCTTAGATTGGAAAAAAAATTGTTCCTTTCTCATTTGTTTTTAAATTAATAATAGTTATCTTTACCCCTCATGCAACTTAGTCATCAATCATCATTATTTATATGTGTACCATAACCCACCTTTGCATATTCTAATTATTTGTGATCTATCTCTCTCTCGCTCTGGGGTTGGGGAGATTGGAGAGTTTAATTAATTGGGGTGAGGGAGAATTATGGGAAGGAAATGCTCAAAATGTGGGAAAATGGGTCATAATTCAAGGACATGCAGCAGTAAGAAAGGGGAGCTTATTGGTAGTTTTAGGCTCTTTGGGGTGCAATTACTTCATCGGCCTCATTCTTCTACATCTTGCAACTCTTCTCAATCTCCTATGAAAAAGAAGGTCAGTGCGGAGTGCTTGTCATCTTTTTGTGCAACTGCAGCCTCCTCATCAACTCCTTCATCTTCTTCTTCTTCTTCACGAGTTACTTTTGATGATCATGGACAATATCATAAACTTCCTGGTGGATATAATAATCTCTTCGATTGCCCCATAGCTAGATCTCAAGAAAGAAAAAAGGGTGAGTTTTGGACACACTCTCTTTAAGGGCACAATATGTTATGCTTCGTCCTTTCTTATTCACACAAGAGAAGAGACTAATGAACAATATTTTCTTAGTCTAGAATACTATATCACACAAATATTATAGTACCATTCATATTCCGAGTACCCAAATTTCATAATTTATGTCAATCTTTGTAACACTTGATTAAAACTTAAAATTTAATTTTACTCACAAAGATAGCCATGTTTGGTAAGGTTTGTAATATTTTTCTGTTAATTAAAACTACCCGAAAACAAGTCTATCAAACTCTTATTTCAATTTTGACTGATTTTCAAAATTTGTTTTTAAACAGATTTTCAAAACTTAAATTAAATAGGCTTCTTAAATACTACTAGTTAATTAACGCGTTTTTGGATATTGGATAATACCGTATTTTCAAAAATAACATCGTTTCTCTTGTTTTCTTTGATCAAAGATCGTTTCTCTTATTTTCGTTTTTTTTTTTTGGAGACTCTAGTTTTAAATTTTCCGAGTTTATGAAATTGCATGGTAATATATGAAAGGGATGCCATGGACTGAGGAAGAGCACAGGATCTTTCTAGTTGGACTGGAAAAGCTGGGGAAGGGTGACTGGAGAGGCATCTCCAACAACTTTGTCACCACAAGAACTCCAACCCAGGTAGCCAGCCATGCACAGAAATACTTTCTCCGACAGAACAGCCTCCACAAAACAAAACGTCCCAGCCTTTTCGACTTAATTTTCCAGACCCAATACTCAACTCTAATTGATGAAAACCTCATCACCAAATCTCGCCACCAGAAATTCAACTCTAATTGCTCATTGCCTGATTTAGACCTTACGTTGTCATGTTGAGCTCCACTAGACGATAGAGAACCGTGCTTTAGCGGCACTAAGCTTGGACCCAATTGGGAGACGAGAGATTGGTGTGAATGAATGAGCTCAATATTGCTGTTTTTTTTTTAAATTACTATGTAAATTGAGAATATCATGTTTAAAGAATAATTAGGGAAGACTATTTAGCAGAGATACGCGGAACTCAAGCTTTCTTTGGGTCCTTCGTATGAAGTTTTTTTTTTTCATTATGTGAAATGGATGATGCGAAGGTCAGATTACCGTCGCAAACTGGAAAGTCAAAACGGGTTTCTCTTACCCAAATGAACTTGATTATCAATGTAATGGGCATATAGCACAATGCCTTTATAACGCATGCGGATGCGTGCAACCTTACTTTTAAGATAGTGGTCTTTGAGATCACGTTTCAAATCATTGCCTAATAAGTCAAAAAAATTGAAAGAAAAATGCATTTGGTGCTGAATTATATGTTCAATCCCAAAAATTTACGCATGTCGATGGTTGTTCATTGCCCAAACGTGTACATGAATTTCATTAGCATTCGTCAGCTGTGTTACCTCCCAGAGGGATTATCAAATCAAATCAAAACATTAGAAGGCATTAAAATTCAAGAAAACAAGTTCCCTAGATTAAGATTTTTTTTATTTCCGAATTGAGGAAAAGAAACAGGATCCATTAAGACCATATCTTTCCTCATCCCTTATTGAAGCTTCCTCTCACTCTGCTACCAGATTAGATTGCCAATTCTGCTGTAAATAGACGTGGTCAACGGCAATCAACTATTGGTCAACACCAGCCTCTTTCTTGTCTGGCATTTTTTTATAAGACTCCCTGCAGACAAATACTATTCTTAACCATAAAAGCAGTACAAATATTGAAAACAGAGAAACTACAGTCTTAAACAATGAAGAAAAACAGTTTTGATTACTCAAAAATGATGAACTTCACCAAGAACAGTGAAATTACATCCCTATACCAAGATGTTTGAGAGCTTGGCCTCTCCCAAAATAGCCACTACCCAAAAACTAACCTCCTACGTACCCATCCCCTCTTTTATTCAATCCTCATAATTACAAAAGCATAATTAACTTACCTAGTCAAAATACACTCTTGTACTTAAATTAAAATAGAAATTATACCCCTATATTATTTTTTTCATATTTTTATATCTCTATACTTTGATCAAAATGTAACATATACCATTCAGTGACTTTTTTTAGTTAAATCAGAAAATTAACTCCTCCATTTCCCTCCATTCTGTTAGACACTTTTTTATAGGAATAAGGCTGAGATTCAATCTTGTCTTTTTTCCAGAAAACCCAAAAAGAGGGAATATTAGTATAAACGAAAAGAGAGAAAAAAACACCACAGAATCACAAAAAAAGATAGAGTACACTCTTTACAGAAAACAAATAAGAAATGAAAAGAGCAAAAATAAATCAAATGAGCCCAGAAAAGAATCTGGATTTTTTAAAGAATTATCTATATATTGAACAAAACAATAATAAGAAAGAGAAAGAGAAAACAGCAACACTTTCCGTTGAAAACAAAAAAACAAAGGATCACATGATCCAATGTCTGTCCTCCTTTTTAACAATATTGGTTTTTTCAATTCAACCGCTAACCACCACGAAGAAACTCAAAACAAAAAATCAAAAACTACCCAAAAACGTATGGAAAGAATCAGAACATGAAACCAAATGGACGGAGAAAAGGGCAGAAAGAGAATAGGCATCAATCACCTGTAGCGGCGGTCGTAAGGTGAAATAATGAACCTCCGAAACTTGACACGGCGATTGCTTCGAGCACCAAGAGAAGGAAAAACTCCAGTACTAAGGCTATGTTGGCTACCGTCTCTTGACATTTGCTCTATTTCTTCTTGTCCACATACTGATACTCTGAATACACCTCTGTTCCTCGAACCATCCATTGCTTCAATACTTCAAAAACCTAAAACCCAAAAAAAAAGAACTCCGACTTCTCGCCGACCCTTCTCTCTCTACACGTTGCTGTTCATAGTAAGTAGATTTGAAGCGACATGCTCTCTCTTTGCCTTTGCTTCTATTTTTTTTTTCTTCTCTCCCTCCATGCGGTATTTGAACCTTCGTTTTCGCCCCAATAATATAAGAACAAAATTCACTTCAATTAACTTCCGTTAACAGTTATTTTGAAGTTATTTTTGACAGAAATTCTGATTGAGGGTATATTTGGTAGTTTAATTAAAATACAGGAGTATAAAAATAAAAAAATGTAAGGATATAATTTATATTTTAGTTAAAATACAGAGGTGTATTTTACATTTTAACATTTCTCTCCCCTAACCAACTCATTCCTGCCCCCTCTCCAGCTCATCCCCTCTAATTATATTACTCTTTCTTTTTATCTAAGGGCCTAGCATTTTCTCCCCATCTTCTTCAATGTGTAGAACTTTTTAAGAACGTCCTACCTCTTCAATTGTTTTACGATATTTGATACTTTCGCTAACAGTGTCCATGTTCGTTGAAAGGCTGTGAAGTTCAAACCTTTTCCACCACCAAACAAGATTGTTCGCGCTGTAAAAAGAATCCTGAAGAGGCGACTACAAAAATACTTCATATAGAACACTTTGGAAGGAAGAAATGCTTGGATCTTACAAAACAGTTCTTAACAACTATAATTGTTAATTTAAAAAAAAAGACTGTAATGGTTACACCAAATGGGGGGAAAATGAAAGAAAGAGGAAAAAGACCCCATTACAATACTGAAACTATGATACAGTTAGAAAAGAATCTAGTTTGAATGAAGAAGCATTTACGCCTTATGTATGGTGCCAACGGTTAGATTGTCTCTTTCCTGTTCCTCTATCCCTGAGCTTTGCTCTCTAGTGGGGTCAGTAATATGTAACAAAAATGACTCTGGAAGAGCTTCGTTCGAGGAATTGAAACAAAAAAAATTAAATATACACTTGTTCAATCCACACTATTTGCACAAGGGGAAAATAAATTTCTCTTACATATACGATTTGACTGTCATGAATCATGAGGTGCTTGGACTATCATGGTAACACGCTGCTTAACACTTTCGGAACGGATGTTTTCTCCTTAAATCCGATCTGAATTACAAGTGGGAAAGCATCAAGGAATTAACCACTCGACAATAACCAATATAAAAGAACATTACTATTTTATCTCACTAGTTACCTCAACCGAGACGTCTGCAGAGAACCATCGTAGCAGCACACCGAGATGCACTACTGCAGGAATTAGCTTGAAAAGCAGAGGAGTTGTCACCTGCATAAGTTATTAATGATTTGTTATTCACCCAGAAACCTTTTTCAGGATATAATAACAAGAAAAATAGATGTTACCACACGACAAACATTACTTCCCACCGTATTAGCAATCCTCATAATTTTGATTTTTTTTCAACAGCATGCTATAATGTTATATCTTGCCTCTCTGAAGAATTCTCACAATAATAGTCATCCAATAATGAATGATTAATTTCTGCAATTACTATAAATGCTCTGGCATAGCACTTTAAGCTAGCAGAATTGCTAATGTGTTAAAAACCTGAGTGTAAGCAGGAAAACTAAGTCGCTCCACATTATATAGCAAGCACGGACACCATAAATACAAATATTAACAGTCAATAAACAACTGAAAATAACTTCTTACCAAACTAAGAGCTGTGGTTCCAATAAGAAGCAGGTACACTTTCCCCTGAAAATAATCAAATTCTCAGTTCTATAGTTGCGCATAGACTCGCATAAAAATTGAGTCACACGTTTCACGTGAAAAATAAATTTCTTAACAGATAAAAAAAGAAATGAATTTGAGCTTCACATGACAGTATCTATGGTACTAACCTCAACTAAATTTTCTTTTTGATCGGTACTAACCTCAACTAAATGAAGATTAGAAGCACGACTGAGAAGAACAAAAGCAAACTCTCCTATCTGAGCCAAGGACATACCAACCTATACATGCAGACAAATTAATCTTTAAAAAAATTCAAACTAAAACAAAATTACCGCCAACGCACTAAATATGATCTTACAAGAAGTGATGTCTTGTTGTTATAGCCAAATCCCTTCACCACAGTGCTGATTATGATTGTTTTTACTATAATCACCAATATAACAGACGCTAGCAATATATCAACGTGGTTCCAAAGAAACTGAACATGAATCAGCATCCCAATGCTGGCAAGGAAAAGTGCGGCAAAGAAATTCCGTATAGGTTCGATCTGAAAGTTATCAATTGTCAGGACATGAAGGCAATGACCAAATCTAGAATCAAAACAAATTTCAGGATAGTGCTTGACAGTATATTCAATATGTTAAAAAAAATCAGAATAGTCTATAATCAATAGAAATGGCACACAACTCAAGCACTTCCCTGATAATTGGGTCTTCGTTAGAAGGTCTAAGATTCTAAGCACATGATCCCAAGCCAATCTGAGTTCACGGTCCACTCCCTTTTTAACTCAGCCACATGAGTAACTAAAAGCTCAGATTAGAGTAAACTTAGTGAGCTATAGAACCCTGATAAGAAGCTACCCCCCCCCCCNNNNCCCCCCCCCCCCCAAAAAAAAAAACACAAGGAAAGAAGAAAAGAAAGAAGAGAACATGGCAGCCAACGACTAAACATGACCAATGCAAGTGCACATATTCGTGACCAGATGACGGTTGTCTATTAGTGACCAAACATGACCCATGCTTCATGAACAGATGTCGGTTGTCTATTACAAAGTGGAGAGTTCTACTAACATGGATATAAGTGTTTATTATGTTACACGTGCACATATTCGTTCCTCCAAACTGCTATCTGTCCACCACCGCCGAGAAGCCATCATGTGAGGAAGCACTCCAGTCTACTGATGTGTGATATACTTATAGTTTTACTGCATGAGTCACCTCTATTTTTTGCAAACAAAAATGAATGGCTCATTGGTACATCAAGTAATTCTGTTATAAGCCTTACTTGTTCTAGTGTATGTTGCGCAAGATCAGTCGTCGATATCATCACTCCAGCAGCGAAGGAACCCAGTTCCAGACTTAGTCCCAGCTTATCACTACACTGCAATTGTAGAGACAGATTACAATGGACATTTACCATCCGATCTTGAGAAAGCTTGCAAACATAAAAAATCAGAAGAAAAAAGCTGTAAAAGTTAAGCAGTGATTGGTAAGTGTCAATTTCTAAAATATGTTGAGAAAAATGTAAGCTTGTGAATTTTTATTCTTAAACTCCAAGACTCCCTCTAACATCTCGTTGATCTTTCATGTAAGTTGTAATGCACACATTGCAGTGCTAGGTAACCATAACTCCAGCCTTTCTCGTGTGTGTGTGTGTGTTTTTGCGGTTCCTATTCCTTCCCTCTTTCTCTTTGTTTAGTTCCTTAGGACCCCAAAACAAAGGGTGAAGTAATGGACTGTGTAGAACACGAAAAATCGAAGGATACAAGGGAAGTTTAATTAAAAATTCATGTCAGATGAACATGCAGTACCATGTGACCTAGCATTTAATCTTCTAAAGGCACCAGCACCATCTGACTGAATATGTCAAAGAGCACATATATCATCCGAAGGTATGTACACAAATTTCAAGAGGAAGATTACTCTCCCTTCAAATTTAATTTCTCTTGCTCTGCAGAAAGTTGCAATCACCAGGAGCTAAATCTCACTGGTTGGCCTTGCTGAAATCATAATTCATCCTTGAGGTGCAGTAGAACAGCATTTAGCCTCCCCATGGAAGACTTAACCAAGAAGGTGGAAGGTAAGCTAGGTTATGTGAGATATGCGGATGATATGATATTCTTGGTAGATTAGTTACTTACTGTCCTCAATACAGCCCGTCAGAGAAAACACAAGAAACTAATCTACTTTGAAGTCTATATAGCTGTGAGAAATGCATATACATACGTAATGGGGAGCTATCGCGAACAATTTTTGGTTTTCCACATAAGAGTTTTTCTTTCTAAGAAATTTCCAAATGAGAATTTCAAAAATGCAAACAATTGTATGCATGCTCTTGAGACAGACAGTCACTAACCCATGCTACAAGCAAGCAGAATGCAACTGCCGCCAATTGATAGAGTTCATTCGTCTGCATTAAACAAACTTGTTGATGTAAAACAAATCATCTCAACGAAGTAACTCAGATTCAAGTATACTCATTCACAATAACTTTTTAGAAGAAAATGGTACACAATCGGTTCAACCATTAAATTGCCAACATTTTCTCAAAAGGAAAAAAAAAATATAAACTAAAACAACAATACCTGTGAAGACAGGCTTATCATCAATTTAAGAAACCAAGGAACGCCTTTACGGGATAACATTGACAAAACAGCCAAAAAAGCAACCAACACAACTAACCTGATCAGATGAAGAAAAAGGTCAGAGAATAAGCATTTCTTGCCCAATTTATATCAATCAATCAATACATAGAACACTCTCCATCCGCCTTGAAGATATGAAATTATTTGCCGTTGTCTACACTACCCAATGAGACCATGTCTTACTCTTACAAAAATCTTCTCTTGGGAAAATTCTCGTCTGTCTTACATCAGCGATTCTAGTAATGATATCTGTTGATCATCTTTTCTTTCTTTTTGATTAATTTGACTTCACTTCAAAAAAGCAAGTTGAATCGGAAAAAATCAACTATACCAATCCACATGAATTATGGGAGACCTAAAAAGATACAATGTTCCTCGGAAATTTCCCACAGGTCTTATGTTTCCTGAGTATGGCAATCAAACACATTAGGAACCTAGTACAGTATTGCATCTGTACTTTATAAGAAAAATAAGATTAGCCCTTAAATCACTCATGAAAAAGTGGGGGAGGGCTTCATGCCTACATTTAAATTGTAAAATACTACGCATACTTTGGAAAAAGATAAGGACTTGGAATATATCTTTCCAATATTTTTATTCTGAAAATAATAAATAGACATATATTCTTATTCCATAGGAACCTTAATTAGTAAAGTATCGCATCTGTACTTTCTAAATTAATTTAAGATTAGCCCTTAAATCACTCATGAAAAAGTGGGGGAGGGCTTCATGCCTACATTTAAATTGTAAAATACTATGCATATTTTGGAAAAAGATAAGAACTTGGAATATATCTTTCCAATATTTTTATTCTGAAAATAATAAATAGACATATATTCTTATTCCATAAGAACCTTAATTAGTAAAGTATTGCATCTGTACTTTACAAGATAATTTAAGATTAGCCCTTAAATCACTCATGAAAAAGTGGGGGAGGGCTTCATGCCTACATTTAAATTGTAAAATACTATGCATATTTTGGAAAAAGATAAGGACTTGGAATATATCTTTCCAATATTTTTATTCTGAAAATAATAAATAGACATATTCTTATTCCATAAGAACCTTAATTATTAAAGTATTGCCTCTGTACTTTATAAGATAATTTAAGATTAGCCCTTAAATCACTCATGAAAAAGTGGGCGAGGGCTTCATGCCTACATTTATATTGTAAAATATCATGCATACTTTGGGAATAGATAAGGAGCGCAGATCTTATATCTGAAAGGCGAACTTTGCCCAATCACACCAAGATTCTTACACGCGCACATTCAAGAATAAAGGTTTTAAGAACACATCCAAAGCGTCTTACTTTATTCCACGGTATTAAAACTGCTAAAACTATTTCTACTTACAGTTTAGTCATGGACATCACCCCCTGAAGAACACCAGAAGTCCCCCCAAGAACCGGAAGGAAAGCAAAAAGCAAACCTACAGCACAATCCTGAAGGCAAATCATAAACTCGTAAGTATGTTTGGTGTGAGAGATCTCTAACATATCACTCACTCTATCTCTGTGTATGTGTGGGTGATTTTTTTCGGGGAGGGGGGTGAACCTGCATGATAAGAGTTCCAATGGTGACTTGGCCATGGAGAGAGTTTGTAGAGTTCTTCTCCATCAGAAATTTCAACACCTGTCATCCGACAATAAGAATTTGCAGCAGAAGCTATCACACAACCAATTATCATATCATTGAAGTGCTTAGTGTGCACTGAGTATGTCTGCAAACGTGCATTCATCTATTCAAGAGATTCACACAAGTCATTTACCACTGCCGTTGAAGACATAGAAAGGAATGTGCCAACAAATACCCCTTCCGACGCTTTTCCACCACACAACTGCAAAAAGCATTCTGTCAGAACTAGGGATCTGAACACGTTATCACATTCTACAGCACATACTAATATGGTTGATAGTACACCAAACCGAAGGAGGTCAGTATATAAAGTGCCATATACCAATGCGAAGTATATTTTTTTGGTAAGTAAGATTTGTATTAGAAAAGGAAACCCCGAGATAGGGCAAAACAACCAATACAAAGTATATTGCACGTGAAGAAATAAGAGGATCAAGAAGCCTGATATTGGAGAACCAAGAAGAAATGAGAGAGGAAAAAACAAAAGAGAACTTGAAGACACTATAATAGATGGTAGAAGTCTATGAACTAAACCATTTCCTGGTATCATGAACCATGATCCAGATGTTAAATTTGACTTCTAGGTTGTCACATTAAAGTGCATGACTGCTATTCCTAGAACTAACTGGAATGAATGTAATAATGTAACATCAGTCCACCAGCAGTAAGCAACTAATCATTTGAATTCCAAGAGTGGGAAACTGTCTTTTACATTTTTCTCTCACCTGTCTAAAGAATATCTAGTAATTTAAGTTTTTGCAACATCATGTCTAAAATTAGTTAATATAACCAATAAAAAACAATATGGAAGGTACGAGATTATAATCTATACATACTGAGGCTGTGATTCCACTTAGGCACATAAATAAGAGGATTTGCAGCAAGCCTCCGAGAACAGCAACTGCTCGAACAACTCGAAGCTACAATTGTTGGAAATATGATTTTATAAACAACTTAAAGTACGATAGTGAGCACTTCAAACACATCAAAGGGGAACAAGTTAAACAGACCTTAGCTGTCGAGAATTCTAGGCCCAATGCAAAAAGAAGAAAAATTACACCAAACTGAGCTACTGTTTCGACCTGATCATCCATCGACCACGAGAAAAGAAGATATTCTCAATTACAGAAGTACAACATAAAACTGATATTCTAACCAGAAAGTATGAAACAATGCATGACAGAATGTATACATGGAAATAAATACAGAGAAATAACCTTTTTGTTCTCATGAGCCATCACATAATACATTAAGAGTTTTTTCACTAATATCTGATAAAGCTAACGATTTGACTCTTAATCATCAGAACTTTGCTGATGCTAATTATTTGTCACATAATAACAATGATATCGATGATTTGACAGCTGCACTGACACAGGTAAAATATCTATTCATTTCTAAGAGAGACATAAACAAAGATATAATGGTAAAAGTAAATAAAGAATTTTAAACCATAATAAATGTCGTTAATAGTTTTCATATTCTAACTATTTCTCACCACTGCAGTTGGCATAGCTCGTGTAGCAAGAGATTTGGGAAATTTTCAAAAGGGATAAAAGAGCTACATGCGACAAGTCTTGGCAGGTAAGGAACATAATACAAGTCAGGAAATGCATGTACGGATTGTTCACTGACATGCACAAACAGAATGTTCAGTGAATATAGAATTAAGTGCAACGCCATAGCTTTCTAAGAACATAAGAACATACTTGCACCATTTCACTGACAAAGTTAAACCCTCCAGGACCAATAATAGATCCCGCAAGCAAATACCCAGTGATAACCTGTTAAAAATTAGAAATGACTATTAACAGAAAATTAAAATGGAAAAACAAATCATTTCCCAATATCACAGTCCACCATCAAATAAGCAAAGGTCAAAACCATACTGGTTGTCCAGCACAAGCAAAGGCAATTCCACCACATGTGGCAGACACAATAACAACAACCAAATCTGAGATCAATCTACAAAATAGTGAATCAAAATCTTTATTATTCTCAGTACTAGAGTGTAGAAGACTAATTTAGAGAAGGCATAGAATGATTGAGTTTACCTCAAGTCTAACTGAAGGACAGGATATTTAGATTTAAAGTTAGATATAATAAAGACATTATCCTGCAAAAGGAAAAAAAATATATATGACTTTTTTGTAGAAGGAAAAAATAATATAAAAGGCACAATGAATATCCAGAAATTATGTATTCAGAAATGAGACTTCATTATACATACCTTCCGATCTATTAACGTTGGAGTTTCTTCTGCCCCATTATCATTGTCCAGATTGAAAACATTGTGAAGCTGAAATGGCCTTGAAAACCATCAGAAATTAATATAAAACAGTGGGTTGCACTTTTCACATCATCCTAATGCTATGATCAGGAGTTGATGCAAAAAGAAGAAAAACACAATACCAAACTTGAAGTTAAAGCATATACTTTTCCTCTTTTGTTTCGTTTTTCTTCGGCTTAACTCTGGCTACAGTCTCTAAAACTGCCTGTTCAAATTCAAAACAAACAAGCAAGACGTATATAATTAGCATTTCACATTTTTACGTAAGATGTCTTTTTTTAATAAAAGCAAGTTATGAAGAAGTTGAGAACTTAAATATCATATACCTGAAAGGAAACCATAAACAATTTGTGACATTTAATTGCAATAATCTATATTGTGGTCAGGCGATATATTTAAGTTTAAAACTCAACATGAAATGTTAAATGAAGTTGTTTTCCTTAAACGAATTTATAAACTATTAAGTGTACAGTCATAATTAATAAACATAACCTTTTTAAAAAATCTCTCTATTCACCCTGTTATGATTACAATGGTTTAAAAACTCGCGAACCAACCTGCTGTTCTGCTACACTATTGTTAAAGCTTCCTGAATCATTTGCTGCCATGAAAACATAAAACCAGAAGTAAGAAATTTCCATAGAAAATGAAACGAGATTATAGTCCTAACTTCTGCAGTGAAATGTATCGTTCGGAAATATAAACATATACGGAAACATGTATCCAAAAGAAAAAGAAAAAAAACCCCACACTAAGGTATTTTTGGTGTTCATTGCAATACCAGATTTCGCTCCTTTCCAAATATAGAAATGATGGAATGGGAAATAAATCACCAAACTCATGGTGCTAGATAATTTTAAGGATTTCTACAATATCTTAAGCTATAATGGAAATCGTATCGGCTGTCCAAATGCCTCACTAGTTCCATATGGTGAACTCGCTTCAAACAGTCCGTACGACTCAATTGTTAGATCCCACAATCTACTTAGCTAATCCATTGAGCTTATATATTTACCAGTTTCACCGACTCTCTCTACCAGCATTTTTCATTAGCAGTAAACCGTAGGCCCTAATTGAGGCGAATAACTGAAATAGACATTGGATCTACGAACCTTCGTTCTGGTCACTCTCTTTAAACTCATTCTCCAAAGCTCGATCAATTATGTCCGCGAAACTCCCCTCTTTGTTTCTAGAAACGGAAACATTATTCAGCTCGGTGGTGGCGTTGCCGAGCACGGGCTGATCCGCCTGGATAAGCGGGAGATCAGCGAGCGAGACGGCAGCAAAAAGTAGCGTCCAACATAAAATAAAGACAACTGGAGTTGAGATGGAGAAGAGTCTGGACTCATAAGAAAATGATGCTCTCAACATTGCAGGGAGGGTCCGGCACAGTACAAGAGGACCGGCGTATTGTCGCTAGGTCTTCCGCCCGGCCAGAGCGATAAATTTCTTAGTGACTATTCAAAAATGAGAGAGAGAGAGAGAGAGAGAGAGAGAGAGAGAGAGAGAGAGAGAGAGAGAGAGAGAGAGAGAGAGAGCGAGCGAGCGTGGGAGACAACGAAAGAGATGAAAGTGAGCGCAAAAGATCAAGCAGAAAGAAAGAGGAGAGAAATAGAGAATAATGAAGCGCACGCGCTGTGGATACTGGTAGTACACCCGTTAACCAGGGTCCAGGCTCAAGGGTCAACTTCTGGTCCATGTCCATCACACGAGCACGCTCGGAAAAGTTTTTTTTCTTTTCGAGACTACAAAAATACTACCCGATATTCACTACTTTGATTCATATGATAATTTTTACCATCTCTTTACTAATTTCTACGTACTTTCATTCTTTTATATTTTTACTCAATTTATAAAATAAATATTATACTTTAGACTCATGAGTAAATTATAACATTTAAATATTATATTTTAAACATATGACAGTAGATTATAACATTGAATAGGGTGTCAAATATTTTTTCACACAGTTAAATTTAGGTTTCTCTTATTCAACCAAAATCATTATGTATGATTTTAGTCGTTGATTTAAAAATCAACGGTCAATATTAACTTAAAAACTTTATTGAGAAAATATTTTTTTAAATTGTTTTGTACGATCAAACTATTTATTTTTGAGTAATTTATAAAAATATACGTTTAGATAAATAGTTTTAGACAAATATACTGATTTTTTAAAAAAAAATTTCTAAATCACTAGCCCGCAAAATCTAACTAAGTATATAGAATCTCAACTACCCTCTTATTTTCCCACTACTCACGCTTTTTTTCCTACTTCCCATGAAACTCAAGATTTTTTTCTCTATTTCTTATCATTCATCTCTTGGGAAAGTGAAATGGGTTGTAAACATAAAGTTCATCACTAGAGTCACCTTTTTTATGATGTGTTTTATATGTGTATATATTGTTAAGATATGAAACCAACAGCTTTTCATTCAAATTGTTATATATATATTTATTATATGAAACCATCATCGAGATCTTTTCATTTAAATTCAAAATTGTAATTATCTTTGAAATTATCTTTGACGACTTGTATATTTTAAAAACATGGTATAAATATTTTATTATTAAACATTTGTCATTCAATATAAGTAATCATTCACCCACTGGGAGCCCAATTTTTTATGAATTTCATTAAAAAATAAAATAGGGAAGAGGGTGAGGGGATTGAAATCATATACTTTTAAGAGAAATGTTAAAACTGAAAAAATGACTTTAATTGATATAAATTAATAGAAAAATATACTTCTAGTGAAAGGTAATTGGGGGCTCTTAATAATCCAATCTTATTCATTGAATCTCCGTCCAATAAAATGGAATAATTATAAATGGTTAATTGATTATTTTTTAGTCATTCGTTGACGGATAAATCATTATGGGTAATGGAGATACGTAATTTAAAATTGAATCAAATGTACAGATCATTGTACTATCAGATACCCTATTATTTTCAAAGGAAACCCTCATTTTTTCTTTTGAAAATCAAAAGAATCCTCATTTATTGGCGAAAAGATGAATAAATAGATTGAGAATCATTGTGGTCACTCTTATAAAATTTAAATGGGATCAAAAATTGAAAAAGAGTTAAAAATACACTAAAAGAGTACAAGTTGAAAAAAGCGGCGGGCCGCGTGCTCAATCATAGTGGTAAAATGAGTTATTTGAAAAGATTAATTAGTTATAACATATTACTTAATCTTTTTAAGCTATCATATCATTCAGTATAATTGTTCAAATGGTATATTTTAATTATTTGTAACTTTTGACATTTTCTCAATAGCTAAACTTAAGTCAAAAAGTGATAACTTAAATGGTACAAATATTTATAGTATATTACTTGACGCACGAGTAAATATTAAGTTTTTAACAAGTTTAATATGTTAAATTGAAGAGTTCAAGTTGACATTTTTTAGTTGTAAAGTTCAATATAGATATGATAAATTGAATAGTTCAAATAGTCACAATATACTACTTGAACTCTTCAAATACTTATTGACATTTTTCAGTAAAGATATCAACTTCAATATGAAACTGGGATGCACTAGTTGGCGCTTTATGGCGGGTTTGGCCTTCCTCAATCTTCATTCACTAACTCTTGTCCCACGTCTCGCGATACAAGTAATTAACACGTGGAATCTTCATTAGCCTTGTGAAAAATGTAATATTACATTTAAATAAAACGGTTTATACTTGTTTGACACTTTAATTTAAAAATGGTATGAAGTTACTTTTTGTATTTCATTCTTTATGAATCTAGTCAATAATATGTGTGTTGCACATGTTGAAGCAAGTAACATAAATAATATGTATGAAATACGTATGAGATTACTCACAAAAATATTCGATAACCTTCTTACTTGTTGATTTCAATTACTAAGAATTCAAGATATTAAATGTTGATAGTGTCTTTTTGTTGATGTTTGTGTTGCTGGAAATGGTTAATAACTTTTTGAGTTAATATATCGATTTACCATGTTCATTGGTCCTGCACTTCAGTTGATCGCCTCGCGAAGTTATCATTTGCTTCGGCCCCTTGCCATAACTGGCTTAATGCGACGTCTTGTGATATTTCTGATCTGGTGCTTATTGCCTATTCTTAGCTAGTTTCTTTGCTGTTATTTTGTTGTGGGGTTTGATTCCCTTAAAAAATTGTAAGATGGATTGGACGTGTTGATTTCAATATTATATTATTCACCTATACAATTCATTTTTTTTACAAAATGAGCAATACACTTGACTCAAATAGAAATTGACAAATGACCAGATATCATGTAGCGATCAAACTTTCGAAAATTAAGTCTAAGTAGGTATGAGAAAGAAATAGACAAGCAAATGGCTGAACAACTCTTCTTAACAAAATGGTAAAAGGGAATAGATATGATAATTTCAATATCAAATTATTTATCTATATAATTCATTGACATAATTAATCTATTTAAACCAATTTTTCTCATATATTTTTAACAATCGAAATGGTAAATATGATTGTAAAAATATTTTATGCACATCAAAATGTTATTTTAGTTAATAATTATTGACGGAATATTTTTATATTATTATCCAAAGACTTTTTATGTTTTGTTTGAAAATATTCGATCATTTATTTATTGAGAAAACGTTCAAACACGGTGAGTATAAATTCAGCCATACAAGATAATGTATTTATGATACGATACCGACACGTTGACACACTATTATCTAAAAAAATAGGAAACATGTACACACACATATACAAATATAACAAAATTTATAAGTATGTAAAATATATTTTTGCATAAAACTAATTACAGTATCAATCATAGTAAGAAATTGAATTAAAATAGTTATACTAGTTGGAGATGTCGTCGATTGATCGAGTGAATTTTAGTTTTACAAAGTTTCAAGCTTAAAGGTTTTCGCAATAAAAAATTTGATTTTATATTATTTTAAATAAATATCTTTTAAAACTTAACGTTATTTCTTCTCTATTTTCACCTCTTATTCTTTCTGTGCTTTTTTTTTTTATCAAAGTCTTACCCTTTTGTAGTTAGAATTTAAAATATTGTTCATCTCATTTTAGATCCTTTTATATTCCACTAGTTTGTTGACATGTGTGTTGTACGTGAGTATACAGATTTATAAATAATGTTAACATATGTCAATTTGCTTATCTTTATTAATCTAAGTGTTTCTGTTGTATGTCAATTCAAAAATAAAATAATGAGCATAACATAGACACTTATTTTCATCACATTCTATTATCTGAAAATAGAAAGTAAAAATGTCAAAATTAAAAGAAATAGATGATTTTTGGAATTTTTTTGAATTAAAATGAATCATATTATTTATTTAGTTTTACAATCTTAAAATTTTAAGATAGTAGACATTTCAAGGCCTCTGAGAATATAAATTTATATCAGTTAATATTTAAACCAATTTTTTTGAATATTATGAGTCTTTATGGTTGTTAATAAAACTATAAAGTATTAACTTGATAATATATGAGTCACAATATTTTTGTTAAAAAAATATTATGCTTAGTAAAATACTGTATCTCTCTTAATTAGAATTAGATGCAATAATCTCACTATATCCATTGTAATTTTGTCACATATACAAATTAATATGTTAATATGTTATTCATATATAAATTGTCAAAAAAATTTCTTATATCTTTAAAATATACTATTAATGTCATCTAATATATATCAAATCAGACTATAAATTATCTTGTTACAACATATCATAGTAACTATTATAAATGTGAATTATATCAAATTTATTGAAAATATATTGTTCTAATATATGTCAAATCATACCATAAATTACATTATTACAACAAATCATAATAACTATTATAAATGTAATTCATAAATAATCATTAAGTGTGTAGCTTGGAGAGTTAATTAATTATTTAATTAAATAGCTTCATTACTGTACTATGGTGGCATTTAATTTTAAATTGAAGGATAATCTGATGATTTTAAGAAATAATAAGGATAAGTTTGTCCAAAAATATTTTTCTTAATATGCATGATTTTATATATAGTATGATTATTTAAAAAAAAACCTAAAAAATTTATCTGAAAGGCATCGACACATGTCAAAAACGTGACATGGCGTGCCTGATATGTGTCTGAAAATGAAAAATAAAAAATTAGACACGATTTTTGCGTGTTGGAGATTGTTGAACGTCTATCGATGTCTAATACATATCTGATACCAATACTTTATGTAAACAAGAGTGTCGGTGGTTTTTAAATTTTAATCCAAAATGACAACTGGAGCATTGTTATATATCTTGTTATATATAATTGTGAAGAGACAGTTATCCCACATTGTAGAAACAAAAACATTTTCATTCCATATATAAGCCCCTAATAAAAAAACGTAGTGGTTGGATTGGCAGTTGTTTAGGTGGAATATAGCTTGTGGCGCGGCACCTGAGGCTCGTGCGCATCCGATAAAATCATATGAGGATAATTTTTTTTTTTATGAAAGTGAGATGCACAAGATTATTACCCATTCATTGTAGACAGCTTAAGTAAATTGAAGAGTTATAACTCTTTTGAAATAAACTGATTTTTAAGAGTTACAACTCTCACGACAAGAAAACTCATTTACACAGGTTGTTATTTAGCACTGTACCGATCATTATAATCACAGGGAAAAAAATTCAACCGGTTTTGAAATTGTCATTTATCTCTCCGCGGAAACGACTTTATGTGAGTGGAAAACTAGCCGCTAGAGTTTTTTGTCCCGGTGGTTTAGAACCGCTGAAAATAATTAAAAAAACCACCGATATGATGACAGTTAAAAAGCACTGAGAAAAGATGAAAGTACAAAAGTCAATACCGTCGGGAAATACAGTTTTCTGGTAATGTCATGAAAATAAACAGTTTTACCATATATATATATAATGATCCAAATTATCAAATACCATATATTTTATTCTTCTCTCCTCAGAATGTCTGTTCATTGATTACACAAATCTACAGACTTGATGTTGTGGATTTAGGTTTTGTTGTACATGAAGGTGATTTGCTTGACACCCTTATGCAAATTAATACTGAAGGCAAATATCACCTAAAAATAGTATTCTACATGCCTCAAAGCCACAATTATTTGATATGCACAATATCATTTTTCTCAACATTACATTCACATTGAACTTATTAAAAAAACTATGGATGCCTTCACCTTCTTTGGCGATTGTGGTAGACAATGAGAAAATTGATGGCGTGAGTGGAAAAAGTGCAATCTAGTACGCATCAGAACTAAAAATGATTGGAAGGAACCTACTAGAGACGAATATTCCAGGCTATAATCACCAACAACGTGGATCCTATCAGGGTATATGTCTGTAAAATTGTCACAAGTTTCATTATGGCTTCTAGAGCGTTTGTTGTCCACGAAATTAAATTTGATGCAATAATGTGTTGACACTTCATTTTAGATTCCAATTTTCAAATTTTAACCTAAGTTTAAAGATTTGACTCCTGCATTAAGAAACGAGAAATAGATTCCAACAAAAGAATATCTATTCCCTTAATTCGAGTGGTCCGGATTAAAGTCCATAACACATGTTAACTTGACACGAACTCCGAAAGAAATGACATCTTACATTTTTTTTGTTTACTTTTTATTTTTAGTTAGATAATGGGCCATCCATTTTTATAATAACCAATCCAAATAGATTAAGATCTCCTCTTGTGCATTTGACTTGAAGTTTTCCTTATCCTAAATAATTTAATATTTAATTTAAAAATAATTCTACGTTGATTAAATAATTGATCAAATTTTAAGTAATTAAGTGATGTTTCAATCATTTATAAATTATTTTATAAAAATTATCACGTCGTTTGATTACTTAAAATTTCATTTTGATTATTCTAAAATCAATCTTACTTTAATGATATCATATCTAACACACAAAAATTTACTTTATAAATTACGTGCAATATAAGTAAATTTCATCTATCACAATAAATATATTCTACCAACTGAGATAATTAGTGGGAGATCAATTCAAGATATTAATTAACAAGAGATAAACTTGTCACTCTCAAGTTTACATGGAAGAATATGAATGGTGGTGATTGTCAGTTTGGTAATGGTGGTGGACCAATAATATTGTGGATGGCAACTCATAATTGCATTTTAATAATCCCAATTTCGCAACTTTACACGCAATCTTCACTTATGAACCACAAGATAGAAACCAAAGTGCAAAAACATACAGGCTTTAATTTTTCATTATTTAATAAGAATACATGCAAAATTGCTAATATAATACCGATATAATCACATCCCAGGATGATCCAAAAATTAATATTATTGACATATATTTCCCCGTGTTTTGAGTGTGACGACACACTTCGTAATACTATAATTAATACGTCTTCATCATATTGATTTATTTTTTATATATGTTAGGAATTAGGATTACTCTTTCAAGTTATCTAGTTATGAAAAATAAATACGTTACTGAACAAAATTAAACATAAGATTTGCTGGGATATTTCTTTTATGAACAACGTTATCATAAATGGTTGATAAAATCGTTAGTTCGAGTCATTATATTTCTTAATTCTCACAAAATTATAATATTAACAAAAAAGAGAAACAACATTATTAATATTGGGTGTAGGTTAATCTGTGGCTATCGTTAAGAGTTAACATTAAGCACAAAACGTAAAAATATAATAGCTCATTTTATTTTATATTATTATTTATTTACGTATTATACTCTAAACTTTCAAAAACTCAAGAGAAGACGTTTATTTTAACTGTATGTCAATGAGGAAGTTTATTGAAAGGGAGATGTTAGTCTTGGACAGCAAACTAACCAAGCTGTCAAATTTTAATCGTCCATAGTCCAATTCAATTATAAAATCACAATTATTGAACGGTCCAATTAATACTAGAAAAAATGTAAATAGACAAAATTTCCAATTTTTTCAAAGTGTAATACTCACAATAAGTGTGTTTACTATTCCGTTCAATCGTTTTCTTAGTTAAAATTGAATCGAACTGAAAATTTCAGTTCAATAATAAAATCGAACTGTTCATGTCAAAGAATTGAACTGAACCGTGAGTTTCAGTTCGATTCTTCGATTCAGAATTATGAATTACAAATATTTAAAGAAAAATAATATAAAATCAAAGATTTATTTCAGTTCGGTTCAAAAATTACATAAATTTCAAACCGAACCAAAATTTCGATTATCTCATTTTCTAGAATCAAACCAAACATATATAAAAATTCGGTCACTTTTGATTCGATTTTGACACAATTTTGAACACGTCTGCGTAGACTTACGGAAAATGTTTAAAATCATTTGTTTAAAATAGTTTAAAAGAAATAATGACGTTGGTAATCATTTGAGAGAGAACTGAGAAATAATGTCCTGTAATTTTTAGCTTCTGGGGTTGCAGTAAATAGAGAAAATTTCATGGATATCAGTCAATGTCAGTTTCTCTGTGCCATTACCTACCGAGGAGAGCTGGATTTAGGATAAGTACCAGCTTCCGTTTTTTTTTTGGGCATATATAGTTTTCGTCCTTCCATTAGTCGTCGATTTGTCTTCCCTCTTCGCGCGGTTGGCTTGTGGAATCAGAGGAGGAAATTGGAAAATAGAGGAATCTCAGAAACGGAGGGAGGGCCTCACGATATGTTGCAGATGGTCCAATGGATTTCTCTGTAAATGCACTTCCCCAATCTATCTCATGATGATTCATAATTTTATTTATTTTACCAGTTTAAATTAAATATGAGATAGACTGATTGTTCGTCAGTTGTGATGCTTGAATTGAACAGAGATCAAGTTCTTTGACAATAGGCGAGCGGATCTGTGGGGCATTTATCCCATTCGTAGCTATAATTGAGGCATTGATTTTGGCGGTGACCGAGTGTTTTGATTATCACCCTGTTCCCAGGAAAGGCCGCTTCGGTTCCAGTGATCTTTCGCGCCTCGCCGATGAAAGCATTTGTAAATTTCTCATGCTTTCAGTTTGGCTTTTTCTGTTTTTGCAAGTGTAATTTTGATATGAACCTTGCGTAAGCATACCGAATAAAAGGAAAGAAATCGGAATTCTGCTAATGAAACCTGAAAAAAAAAGAAGTTTCTTTTACTAATATTGGAAAATAGATTGTGATATGGTAAATTTTCTGCTCCAATGGGGATCTGAGTGGCTGGTAATGACGCAGTTACTGTTAATGAAGTAGAGGCGTTATACGAGCTGTTCAAGAAGCTGAGTAGTTCAATCATTGACGATGGCTTAATTCACAAGGTAAACAATAATTTCGCTTCTGTCATGCACTTGCATGATCCTCTAGGTTAGGTTGTTGCTTGATTCCTTATTCCAGATTGAGAGCTATATTGTAATCTTGACTTTTCACTTTAGACACGCCACCTGGATTTTGTACGCTTTTTTATGAACATGAGCGCTTTCTCTGATCATTCGAGTTTTAGATTTGTTCGAAACAATAACATAGTCTGAATTTCGATGATACCAGAATCAGAAGTATCATAATATAACTTAGAATATTCTAAAGACATCATGAGTCAGGTGTTAAGGTTGATTCACATGTTGTATCTTTATCCAGTGGTAGCATAGAATTTAATTGAAGGTCAATGAGCTTATACTGAATATCATACGTAAATGAAATTTTTTGAGACCGTCATGCTTTCATAACTTCACCGATGGCAGATAAAATGACAGGTATTCTGGACATTGATCTAGTAATGTAGGAAGAATGTGCATGATATGGTTTTTCAGTATGCTGGTATTTTCGTTGGGGTCCACTTGATAGTTATGTGATTATTGGTCCGGTGGCAAAAAATCTGTAATTCTCCATTTCAAATATTGACAAGAAAAAGTCATAAACACATTATGCAAAGCTAAAAAGTTATTTTCCCCTCACCTGGGGGTTGGGGAGAAAAATGAGTTTACAAGCCTGGCTTGCAGCTTAAAATATACATGATGACTTTCTACTACTGATAGGAATAACTATATCTACTATCTTTTTATGATCCTGTCACCCTTCAGCTGAAATGGATATATGATTTTGGGAGATGACTTATCAAACTAGTATCATGGCTGGAATATTTTTAGTTCAAGGGTTTTCAATGGTTTTTATTTTTGACTGTCATCTTGTAGGAAGAGCTTCAGTTAGCACTTTTCAAAACTCCATCTGGCGAGAACCTTTTCTTGGACCGGGTAAATGCAACAAAAGTTACTTGTTCAAGTTATATATTTTTTTTTGGCATTCTTCAATTTACGCATGACTATTTTCATAAAGTTACTTTGTTTTATTTTTAGGTTTTTGATCTTTTCGATGAGAAGAAAAATGGTGTTATTGAATTTGAGGAATTCATCCATGCCCTTAATATCTTTCATCCTTATGCTCCTTTGGAAGAAAAAATTGACTGTAAGTGTGCAAGAAAATTGTCATTTGATAATTTCCATCTGAGAGACTCGTCCATCCTTCTCACACTGTTCTTAATTGAGTTCTTGCAGTTGCTTTTAGGCTTTATGACTTGAGACAAACTGGGTTCATTGAGCGTGAGGAGGTGAGAAATCAACATATTGAGAAGTATTTGACCAATTTATTAATTGTTTCTAAAACTAGTGTGGGCAAATTTTATATTCTTAAAGGACATATATGATATGATTGATACCTTTTAGCAGATTTGAAAACTCCTGTTGGACTTCTGTTAATCTTAGGTTAAGCAAATGGTCATTGCCATTTTGTTGGAATCTGATATGAAATTGTCAGATGAACTTCTTGAATCTATCCTTGACAAGGTAAGAGAAGAACACTGAATACTCTTTTCTCGCTCGAGCCTTTTGAATTTGTATACTTTCAGTGCTCATAGGGCCATCACTACTCTTTCAGACATTTGCTGATGCCGATGCTGACAAGGATGGTAGAATCAATAGAGAAGAGTGGAAGGCCTTTGTGACACGATATCCATCTCTTTTGAGGAATATGACTCTTCCTTATTTGAAGTATGCAACTAAACACCATGCTTTTAGAGCCTTTGTTGCTCCCTTCATTATTTTGTGCAAATGTGTTTTTATGAATTAAAATCTCTTCAAACTATCTGATTTAATTTTTTTCATACTGTTAATATCTCACAGGGATGTCACTACAGTATTTCCCAGTTTTGTGTTTAATACTGAGGTTGATGACTAAGAATCTGAAGCTATCTCTACCAAAGGACACATTCAGGCATCCGGAGAACTGCTTTTAGCTTTAATCTATAAATCTACTGGATTTTGCTCATCGGAATGTTTGGATTTGTGGCTGATCGTCAGCATGTCACTCATTAAAAGGGAGAGAACTGTTCTTTCCTCAGATCTAAGCAACGCCGAGATGCCTGCATTTCCAGATTCTTGGTTGAATAGTACGGTCAGCCATTTTTATCAGTTGAAGCTGGTGATGTACAACGTGTAAGCTTAAATTGTTTTTCATGCAACTAATCAATTATGCATAAAATACTTTATTTAGATATTTAGAACTTCATGATCTTCACATTCACATTTCATAGTTATAGAGAACATACCGTTAACCATTGTAGAATCTCTTTACTCTTGTTGAATACTTTAATGTAGAATTGATTTCTCTCTCTTTACCTTTTAGATCTTCAAGCACATTTAGTGATGGTGTAAATGAGTTTCAATTAGTCTTGAGAGAGGATCAAATTCTAAGGGGATATAATTTATAGGCGCATTCCATCATGGTAAGTAACCTCTCACATAATCAACCAATAGGATTTAGTTTAATTAATTCTATTAAACCATATTAATTGTCTAATATTTGTATAAGGCCAAATAAATCTTACATTCTCCCACTTGGCCTATACAACATTTCTTTCATGATTTAATAGAAAAACATAACGTGCATAGTATAAAATTAAAATCCTCAATTCAATGGTGATATCATAATATCATCGTTAAGTAAAAACTAATGAGAGTCATGACGGTTGTACATCATTAATCGACATACTCCCTTCCACATAGCACAACCTCAACCTTCACCTAACATGATTTATAAGTGAGAATCACATAATGGTCCAACATTATTGTCCTGGTTAAAGACAAATCCTGTTAGCATTCTTCATTCATTCATGTACTTATCACATGATATAAACAATATCAGAAACAAAACATATCATTGAGCTCAAAGTGTCAAATATATAAACATCATAAAATTCATTACATAACGTCAATAATTATGTCCAATAATGCTTATCTTTTTAACATGACCAATAAATGTTTTAGGTGACAATCCTTTTGTTAAAGGATCTGCAATCATAATGTTTGTGCTAATATGTTCAATTGACACTATTTGTTTCTGAACCTCTTATTTGACGGTAAAGTATTTCAATTTCATATGTTTAGTACCTTTTGAATACTTGTCTTTTTTTGTGAAGAAAACAATTTTTAGCGGCCTGACAATACTGTCAACAATTCCAAGTCCTGAAATAAAGTTTCGCAACCAAATTCCTTGAATTGTAGCTTCAAAACATGCTACAAGCTCAACCTCCATAGTGGATGCAGCAATGACAGACTGCTCCTCACTTTTCCATGAGATTGCTCTTCCAGCTAAAAGGAACAGATAGCCAAATGTAGACTTTCTTGTATTAATACATCCACTAAAGTCTAATCTGAATATCCAATCACCTCAAGATGATCAGATCTCCTATAAGTGAGCATGTGATCTTTCGTTCCTTGCAAGTATCTCAAAACTTTCTTTGCAGCTTTCGAGTGATCCAATCCTAGATTACTTTGATAAAGGCCAAGCATTCCAACAGCAAAACTGATGTCTGGCCTGGTGCAAGTTTGAGTATACATCAAGCTCCAAACAATAGATGCATAAGGAATCTTTTCCATTTGTTTGCGTTCTAATTCATTCTTTGGGTATTGCATAAGGCTGAATTTATCTCCTTTCTGAATTGGAACAACACTTGATGAGCACTTTTCCATTCTAAAACTCTCTAGAACTTTATTAATATATGACTTTTGAGACAACCCTAATCATCCTTGTGATCTTTTTCGATATATTTTTATTCCAATCACATAAGTTACCTCTCCCATATCTTTCATTTCAAAGTTACTAGAGAGAAATTTTTTGGTCTCATGTAATAAGCCAAGACCATTAGTTGTAAATAAAATATCATGAACATACATAATCAGAAATATAAACTTGCTCCCACTGATCTTCAGATATATACAGTGGTCAACAACGTTTTCCTTAAATCCAAAAGAAGTAATGATATCATTGAAATTAATATACCATTGGCGGGAAGCTTATTTAAGTTTATATATTGATTTCTTCAATTTACACACCATGTGTACATTTCTTTCAATGGAAAAACCCTCAAGCTGATCCATATAAACATCTTCATCTAAATTCCCATTTAGAAAGACAGTTTTCACATCCATCTGATGTAACTCCAAGTCATAATGAGCTACTAAAGTCATTATAATTCTAAATGAGTCTTTCTTAGAGACGGGAAAAAATGTCTCCTTGTAGTCAATACCATGTTTCTGAGTAAAACCCTTAGCAACCAGTCTGGCCTTGTGTCGTTCGGTATTGCCATTAGAGTCATGTTTGGTCTTGAAGACCCATTTACACCGGACTCTTTTACAATCTTAAGGCAATTCAACAAGGTCTCAAACTTCATCATGCTCCATGGATTTAAGCTCATCTTTCATGGCATCTAACTATTTCATAGAATTAACACTTTCAATGGCATATGAAAATGACACTGGATCTTCATCGATTCATAAGTCAAATTCTGACTCCTGTAGATATACCACATAATCATCAGAAATAGCAGACCTCATTTGTCTTTGAGACCTCCTTAATACTATTTCTTGTGGTTCATCTGCTCTAGGTTCATCAACATTAACCTCATTGTGGGTTGTCTGTTCATTAACTTGTTGTTCTTGCTCATTGTTTAATTGTTCAACAATTGGAGGAACAACAACTTCGGAAGAAGCTAATGGTAAAGGAACTTGTACCCTAACTTCTTGAATCGCCACATTTGTGGTTCTTGACTCCCACCGACTTCACCATTCTCAATGAACCTGTCATTTCTAGTTTCAACAATTCTTGTACTATGGTTAGGGCAATAAAATCTATACCCTTTAGATTTTTCTAGATAACCAATGAAATAACTATTGATTGTTCTTGAATCAGTTTCTTTTCTTGTGGATTATATAGATTCTTACTTCTGCCAGGCAACCCCAAACATGCAGGTGCCTTAAACTAGGTATCTATCATCCACAGTTCAAAATGAGTTTTAAGAACTGCCTTACTAAGAACTTTGTTTAACAAATAAATGACAGTTTTCAATGCATGCATCCACAATGATACGGGTAAAGATGAGTTACTTAACATACTCCTAACCATATCCATTAAGGTATAATTACGCCTTTCTGCTACACTATTTTGTTATGGTGTACCCGACATAGTATATTGAGCACATATACTATGCTTTTCAAGGATTTTAGCAAATGGACTTGGGCATTGTCCACATTCATTATATTTTCCATAATATTCACCACCTCTATCAGATCTGACAATTTTCACCTTTCTGTCTAATTGTCTTTCAACTTCATTAATAAATACCTTTAAGGCATCTACCGATTGAGATTATTCATACAACAAGTAGATATAACTATAACGTGAAAAATCATCAATAAATGTGATAAAATACTTTTCTCCACCAAAAAATGGAACATCAAAAGGCCCACATATATCGGTGTGTATTATTTCAAGAAGCTGTGTGCTTCTTGTAGCTCGTTTCTTTGTGTGTTTTGTCTGTTTTCCTTTAATACAATCCACACAAATACATAGATCAGTAACATTCAAGTCTGGAAGGATTTCATTCTTTATTAATCTTTTCAATCTTTCTTTAGAAATGTGACCTAGACGTTTATGCCACAAGTAAGCAGAACGTCCATTTTCTAAACCACGTTTAGTTCCAACTTTATTATGCAAGGTCAGAAGAGTCTCAGCAAAAAAATTATCAAGTTTCAGTTTGTATAAACCATCACAAAGAATACCGGAACCAATGAAATGTTTTTTCTTAAACAAACTAATGCATCCATTTCCAATTATAAAAGAGTATCCAGCTAAATCAAGTTTAGACAAAGAAATTAAATTGTGAGAAACAGAAGGTACATAAAAAGTTTGAAATAAATCTAAATGATATCTAGTATTTAAAATTAATCGATAAGTTCCAATAGCTTTAACTGGAGTTTTGACTCGATTCCCATACAAACGAACACTTCATTTGGATTTGCGGTTTGGGTCGTAAGGAATCCCTGCATCGTATTTGAAACATGAGTGGTACAGCCAGAATCAATCCACCAAGTATTATTAGGAACTTCAGTTAAATTTGATTCAAAACATACGAAACACTAGGCTTACCTTTCTTTTCGAAAGATGTCTTACGTTTTAGGCAATCTTTCTGAAAGTGTCCAGGTTTCCCGCAAAAACGGCACTTATCATTCTTGTGTTCCTTTTTGTTGATTTGGGAAGATGATTCATTAATCTTAAGTGGTCCACGCTTGCACTTTCCATGCTTTCTCCCGGCTGTCTTTCTAGCTCATTGATTACGTACGTGATGAATGGAATTAGTTCCCTGATTCTTAAGTCTTATTTCCTTCTGAACAAGCATACTGTGAAGTTCATTCACATTCCATTTATCTTTCATGGTGTTATAGTTCATTTCAAAAGGACCATACTGAGTAAGTAGTGAGTTTATGATAAATTGCACAAGGAAGCTCTCATCCATATTCATCCTCAAGGACTTAAGTTTTGCTGCAATATTCATCATTTCAATGACATACTCATGCATGCTACGAGTACCATCATATTTCATGGCGGTCAATGTAGCCATTAATGTCCCAGCAAGTGACTTATCAGTAGTATGAGAACACTCTTCCACAAATTTCATGAATTCCTTAACATTTTCAGTTTTGGGAAGAGTAGATTTGATGTTGTTTGCTACACTCATTCGTATAAGCATTAGGTTTAGTCTGTTAGACCTTTCCCAAGCATCATAGAAGGTCTTATCCTCATCGTTACTAGCATCGGTAATAGCAGCAAGTTTGTCAGTTTGAAGTGACAAATCCAAATCCAAAACACCTAAGTGAAATTAGACTTGTTCACACCAATCAGGAAAATTAAACCCATTAAACATTGGTACAGACGAAGCATGCGAATGGAGAGAAACGGGAACAAGTACTGCAAGAATAATATTATGCTCATACATTAATACTTTGAGTTGCAAACTTAACCATATTATACAGATTCAAACACATAATTCAGATAAACAATAAATGCATATCAATGTTTCCCTTTGGGTAATACAATCACATACAAGCATAAAATATAGTGATGCTAGTAAGAAGTTTCAATAATTTGGCAACCACAACCACATATACACCACTTAGATTTATATACACTATCTTTGGATAAGCAATACAACTAATAGAGCATACAGTTACCAACAATTATGTTCAATAATTATAAGAACAGTTAATCAACTTTTGGGTGTGACTCTTAAATGTCTTATAATAATGAACTTCAATCTACCCATAAAACAAATATTGTATAACATTATGTCATTTATAAGTATCAACATTCATGAGTAATTGAATATTAATCATACAATATAAAATTTTATAATCCTTATGGTTTAGCCACTTTGGTGACAAATAAACAAACATAATATAAAAATTCAGATCATATAAATCCTCACATAAACAAATAAAATACATATTATTTAATAGTTTTAAATAATTACCATAAAAGAAAATTATATGTTACGGAATATTCATGGCAAATAAATTAATCATATCCATTAGACAAACATATATATTAGTAGACAAAATCTGTAATTTCATCACAAAGAACAAAATGTGGGCAGAGAGGAAAGAGAGACAATAACTAACTTAGAGCATGGGCATTATCCAAAACTAAGCAATACATGATGGAAAATTAATAAACGCTGCCCTTTAAATATATAAACACATACCAAATTCCCTCATTATGTGTTCAAGGATGTAAACACAGAAGCACGTGAAACCCACTTTAGCAATATGGTCAATTAAGGGCATGCATCATTTCTCGATAAATTCGGCATACACATTACAGAAGATGAAGAAAATTATATATGCAATTTTATTGAGCAATCCACGTTAGCCAATTCACACAAGTTCTCAACAAATTTCTCAGTGTTGAGATAAAAACGTGGGGCATAAAAGTGGGATAATAACCAACACATTAATAGGCATCATGTATTCGGGCGAGTCCAAGCAGTTAAAAAAAATGAAATACAGCAACGTGAATGAACATGATATGTTTAAACATTATCTTCAACATCTTCATTTTCAAGATTCCCACACAATATATTCATCAATTCAACTTGCCATTAATTTCATATCAGACTTATGATCCCATAAAGACTAACTGGTCTCGAAACAGAATTTTTTCACATCATCACGAAAATTACAATACTTTCATGAGGAAATTTTTTAGAATCGTTCATGTAATTTTCAATCATTGAAGAAGAGAAACAACACTTTAATGAAAAATCATGAGTTCTTAAACTTAATGCTCTGATGTCACATGTAAGCTTAAAATGTTTATCATGCAACAAATCAATTGTGCATAAAATATTTTATTTAGATCTTTAGAACTTTATGATCTTTACATTCACATTTCATAGTTATAGAGAACATACCGTTAGTCATTATAGAATCTATTTACTCTTGTTGAATACTTTGATGTAAAATTGATTTCTCCCTCTTTACTCTTTAGATCTTCAAGCACATTTAGTGATGGTGTAAATGAGTCTCAATTACGGTTGAGAGAGGACCAAATTCTAAGGGGATATAATTTATAGGCACCTTCCATCAACGTGGTAGCTTTCCCCATTAGATGGTGATTATTTACTTTAGAGTAACCACCTCTCACATAATCAACTAATAGGATGTAGTTTAATTAATTCTATTAAACCATATTAATTATCTATTATTTGTATAAGGTCAAATAAACTCTTACATAGCGATCGCAGAATCTCTTATTAGCTAGGTTTTATTACAGTATTGAAGGAAATATGGACTTTGATTATCTTGTACATGACGTATTCTTGGTAATTAAATGTCGTCTTAGTTTTGAGTTAGTTATCGTGCAATTTGTAGTTGTATTTCTAGGGGCAAACTATTCCATGATATGATGGCTATAAGGCATGTCATTTGAGAGAAATTATTGAGTCTATTGAGATCCGATCATTTACATCTGAATGATTTTAATCTATTTAAAATAAAAATAAAAAAAGTAAGCTAATTTTTATTTTTTTAAGATTTGAACAATCTTAACGATTAATTTTTTAATTCAACATACATGATTGCTAGCACCTATGAAGTAATTTTTTATTTATTTATTTTTAATTTAGACAAATCTTAATCATTAGTTTTATAATCCAATAGACATGATCGTTGATCATATTATGACCGATAATCTTTATAATTTATTGTTCTTGTTGATCATATTGTGACCGATAATCTTTATAATTTTTCGTGGTGTTATCAAATGATCCTCTTCCCGTTAATAACTTAACAGGTAATTTCTCGTTATTTCGTGGCGTTATCAAGACCCTCTTCCTCCCGTTAACAACTTAACAGGGGAAGGTATAAAAATGTTTAAAAAGAGGAAAGGAAAATCTTTCAAAAATACTCACTGTAACCTCTGATCGGACGCCACCTACGTCGAAGATGTGTAGTTCCCCTAGTTGACTCCACGTGTTCAATTTTTCATATCAGCCCTCTACACTTCTTTTAGCCTCTCTCTTCGAAAAAGGGTTTTTTATACAGAAGTATACCTCTTAGAAATTAATTTTACAGAATTACGTCATAACCTAGTTTACATTCTCTTTACTTTTTTTTTCTTCATTACTCTTCTTACACACTGAACTACAATCTTTCTCTTCATCTTCATCTTCATATTTTTTTCTCCTAGAAACTCATCTTCTCTAAAAATAAACACAACAAATATGTTTTGTTAATTTTAATGAGTTTTATTAATTTTCATGAATTTTGTTAACATTTGTAATTTTAGTGGGTTTTTCTAATTTTTATTTTGTTATTTTTGATAGATTTTGTTAATTTTGAGAGAGAATGTAGAGAGAGAAAGACATAACGTAGAGCGTAGAGAGAGAACGTTGAGAACGTCGAGAGAGAAGGGGGTGTATGACGCCTGTGTACTCATTGTGTAGTCTACAAGATAGCTGCACAATTCCCCGAGTACCAATTGTGTAGTCTACACAATGGCGACACGATCGTCGTGTAGTGTACACGATGGCTACACGATCATCATTTAGTGCACATAATGGTTACACGATCGTCGTGTATGCATCGTGTAGTGTACACGATCGTCGTGTATGCATCGTGTAGTGTACACGATCGTCGTGTATGCATCATGTACACTATATATTTAATTTTATATATTTATTTAAATATAAATAAATATGAAGGTTGAGTGTTGAAGAAGAATGATTTGACATTTGATTGGTTGTTGTAAAAGAAAAGTAATGGGGGAAGAATGAAAAAAGTAGTGGGCAATGGGTAAATGATGGTTACACGATCGTCGTGTAGGTATCGTGTACACTACACATGTAATATATTTATTTAAATATTAATAAATATGAATGTTAAGTATTGAAAATGAATGATTTGATATTTGATTGATTGTTGTGTAAGAAAAGTATTGGAGAAAAATAGTGAAAAAAAGTAGTGGGCAATGGGTACATGATGGCTACACGATGACTATACTACGATCGTGTAGCCATTGTATACACAACACGATGACTACAAGACGATCATGTAACTATCGTGTAGACTACATAATGGATACACGAGTATCGTGTAACCATCTTGTAGGCTACACGATGAGTACACAACATCGTGTACCCCCCTCTCTCGACGTTCTCAACGTTCTCTCTCCCTCTTTCTCAACGCTCTACATTCTGTCATTTTCTCTGTACGTTCTCTCTCAAAATTAACAAAACTCACCAAAATTAACCAAACCTACAAAAATTAACAAAACTCATTAAAATTACAAATGTTAACAAAATCTACAAAAATTAACAAAACTCATTTTGTTTCTTAATTTCTCTCTCGACGCTTTCTCTCATTCTCAACGTTCTCTCTCCCTCTCTCTACGCTCTACGTTTTGTCGTTCTCTCTAAATTAATAAAACTCACCAAAATTAACAAAATTTATTAAAATTATAAATATTAACAAAATCTATAAAAATTAACGAAACTCATCAAAATTAGCAAAACCTGTTAATTTATAGAGAAAATAATTAAAAAAATGAATGTACGTCACGGTGTAATAACGACAATGCGATATAAATTAAAAAAATTGAATGGAATTTGAGTCAAAACAATGAATGCACAACAATCAATACATCCATCCATTACCACCGGTGCTTCTGATTCCGAACCAACCCAGATTCAGTGATGGCGGACAAGCCGAGCCGGGCGCTGGTCTTTTACGGAGATGGATTAGCTCGTTCCGTCGACCCATCGCACACTCACCTACATGCTCTCGCCTCCATTGCTGCTTGCGGCTTTTTGGCCCTCCCCCATGCCCCTCCTTCAGGTTTTATCACACTCTCTTTCCATCTATTTTAGGTGAAGGTTACCAGTCGAATTAATAAAGGCCACTATCTACTCTAGCAAAGTAACGACCAGATTCCATAAGAGAGAACACCCACAGATCACAACTATTCTGCCACTCTGTTGTGTTAAAGACATAATCGGGATTTGTTCGGAATTTGTTTTGATTTGTATGCTAAAAACTCATCGAACAACTATTTAATCGCTCGTTTGACCGTCATGTTTCTATGGTGGAAATTAGAGTACGCTTTTGAAGCTGAAGTCTTTGGTTATGCTAATGATACAAATGGGTTATGTGTGTAAAACATCATACTCACACTTAATCGTTGGAGACTTTTCCAAGGACACTTTTTTATCGACGTCTTCTTCTTTTAGTACTCTTGTTTATTAGGATGACTAACTGTAGGATAAGTGGATAAGCTTGTTGTAAAAGATCTTCCCTTACATCACAATTTGGAGATTGAAGAGGGATTTAAAAAAGGTCAGAAATGTCAGTAACCAACCTTGTAGAATGTAGACTAGTATTTTGTTTTTCAGCAATCATAATGTTATATGCAATTAAAAACAGTCAAATTGGAAAGGAAAGAAAAAAGAAAGAAACTAGCTTGATTGATTCTACTCATGCTTGTTTTGGTATGCTCATTTCCCTCTTTTTAGTACTGGGATTTACTTGAACCTAAACCCAGAGAGTGATGACGAGAGGATACTGAGAGAGCTTGCAGTTTTATTGGATGCATCCGATTCATATCATAATAAGGTATATGATATTTCCCCATCTAGATTAAAGAAGTTTGATTTCGAAATGAATAATAATTTTTGGGTTTCTTTTTAGAGTGGTGATACTGCCGGAGTTGATAATTTGAACAATCGGATACCAGACAGGTATGCTATACTCTGTTTCTGTGTGATTGTTAGCATGAATTGTCCCACATATATGATGATTTTTTCTTTGTAAATATTGGCCAACATGTTTTAGTGGCGTTCCTTAGGTTCATGGGGATGAAAGCTGCAATAGTCACCACCAATCAGGGTTTAAAATCTTTTGCTGCAAAACTTGGCATCACTGTGCTGGAATTCAATGATATAATGCAACCAGGATCTCAAGTGGATATTGTGGCCTCTGAGTTGTTGAAGTTGCTTGGTTTTGAAGACGGAAAGACAGGAGATACCAGTGAATTTGATTTGTTGCTTGTGCACATTGGGGCTAGCCAAAATTCAAAAGTTGGGAGTGAAAAGATAATTTCGGATGACGTGGAGTTAATTAATGGTTTGGTTGCCGGTATAATGCACAAAGCCCAATCTGAACATGAAATCAGTTCCCGTTTGCATCTGTCCCTTGTGATGAGCTATGGCAATGTCTCAAAGGATGATAATTGGAGCTTGTCAATTCTAGTCCCCGAAGATAAACAAAACTCACATCTGTCTGTGCTCTTCCCTCTTCAAAGTTACACCATGAGGGGAGAGACTCCACGGAAAGATGTCAGGCGAGTGAAATATCTGTTTTATCGTTTGCTACTTGATATCTCCTTAACTCTCACGATAATTTGTTATAAACAGGCATCATTCCCCCATGCTAATTGCTCAATGGCAGTATGGTGTAACCCGCAAGGATTCGGCAGCAATGTATTCATTTGAAGATTTCAAAGTGGTAAATTGAGCTTATTAGACTTCCTTATTCTCGCCTTTTTTTACCTCCATTTCTTTCTTTCTTCAAGCTTTCCACCTTTTGAAGTTCTCTGCATTTACATAGTATACATGTGCTGTACTATGCCACCAAAACATACTGCGGGTGATCATTTACTTTGATGTTGTACAGACTTAAAGTTGAAAAGTTTACCAATTTATGCTTGAGTGAGTTTTTCTTACCTTTCTTAAGATGTGAGTTCTCCTGGTTATTGGTAGTTGCTTGTATAAGTGCATTACTATTTGCTTTACGATACTATTTTTTTCTCCATTTATGTTCTCGATGTAGCCAGAAGATTCTTTCAGGAAGATATCAATTTCCTATATGATTCCACCTCTAGTTGTTATTGTTCTAAGACACTTTGGTTCTTATTCTGACTGAATAATCCATTTTCTTCATGTGCAGCGTGGTGGCAACCTTGTAATACCTGCAGATAGGTTTCTGCACGAGGTAGCATTTAAGCTTTGGAAGGCCCCCAAGTATGGCGCATGAAGTATATAACATACCTGAGTAGCTGTTCAGAACAGTACTTTTATGTAAGCACGAAGGATCGACTAGTGACATGGCAGTAATGTCCTTTTTGTGCCTGAAATTTTCATGCCGTCCCTTATCTCTTCAAATCAACTATATATTTATATACATCCATTGCCCTGTTACCAACTGCTCGAATAGCATTCCTTTTCCATTTTCCCTTTGTTTGAGCATATCTCAAATGACGTTTCTTGGTGCTGAAAATTGTTACCCACCTTATATGTCTGGAACCGTTCTTTTTGCTGTGTTTTTTTTTCTTACATGAATTATAAGCGTTATTGAGGAAAAATATTCTTGCACTCCCTGTAGTGTTACAAAAAAGACATCAACGTCTCTTGTTTTTTCTTTTTTCATTATTATTGATGACATATATTTAGTAGACGAGTTGTTGTCAGCTGAGTACCTGTGGTCCAACTTTGCATATTCATGACTATGAAAATAGGCCAGAATGGATGCATGTGTTAGAAACATATTGATACGAGAAAACTTGGAAGGGGAAATTATCAAAGTATGTTATCCCCTCGAAGGTGAAAGAAATGAAGATAAGAAAGACGTATTTTAATTGTTAGACGTGTTTGAAATATGAAGAAAAAAACAGTGACCAGAATAAGTTATAGTACAATAATTACCTTATATTCTCTCTTGGTTCCTCTTATTTTCTGTGTTTTTTTCTTTCTATCAAAATTTTTAAGATCCAAATATGGCGGAATTTGGAATCGGGGTGGCGTTAGTGGAAAAACTAAGCAGATGAGTTTTTCTATCAGTAGCATATGAAAAATGAAGAGTTGCATCAAGTAAAATTGAAACAAGAAGAGGGAGAAAAGGAAAGAGTTGATTACTTTTTTTTTCTAGACAATGTGATGATATGAGAGCATTCTCAAATAGGAGAGGGGGCTGATGTATATAGAGACTTAAGAAAGCAATAAGCAACTGATCATTTTATGATATCAGGAAGTGGAATTGACTGTATGAATACAGATAAGTTATGTACAATAAGGAGAAGAACGAGGCGAGAGAAGATTTTGATAATGAAAACAGTTTCACATCTGTGAGTGAATCTGGCAGCAAGGAACACAAAGCAGATAGTTGAAAACTAAGCAGTGGCTGCTGCTGCTTCTTCGACAACCTGTGATGCTGGCAGCAGGGTGCAGATGAGGTTACGGTCACCATACACATTGTCGACACGTCCTGAAATAACATCCAATGAGATTCAATCGTCAGTACAAGAAGCAAGAGAATACATCAATAGGAAAGGTGCAGTTTCCTAATATTTCATTTGCTATATATAGTTCCGACTTTAGACAAAAACCACAGCATCAGCTTGAAGAATCTACCAAGGATGAATAATCATTTCGGCTCTGAATAGAGAACAGTATTCAGTAGATTAGAGAAGTTTGGAAGAAAGAAAACAAAAGATTCAATTTGGCTGTAGTGTGTAGAAACTATAAGTTAAACTTGCATACCAGTCGAAGGCCAGAACTTGGAAGTTCGGAGCCATGAAGCTGGGAAAGCTGCATATTCCCGGGAGTAGGGCTTTGTCCACGTATCTCCCATGAGTAGTGATGGTGGGTGAGGGGCACTCTGCATTTTTTACGTTTATATTAGATTTCATTGAAAAATTCGAGCAAGCGCAAACGTAGATATTGTGAAGAAGTGAGGTATTGTATGTGCATTTATAATTTGCTAAATCCATTGTGAAGAAGTGAGGTATTTTATACCTTGAGGACATTGTTGTGGATGTCAGCCTTTCCATTCTCAACGAGAGCAATTTCTTCTCGAATGGAAATAAGAGCATCGCAAAATCTGTCCAACTCGGCCTGGAAAAAAGACAACCGGGTTATGGAAAGACAGCAAAGGAGAAGAGAGATGTGTAGAGGTAAAGGATGATTACCTTGCTTTCGCTTTCTGTGGGTTCAATCATGAGTGTGCCCGGAACTGGCCATGACATAGTTGGTGCATGAAATCCGTAGTCCATCAGACGTTTTGCAACATCTTCAGGCTCTATTCCAGCAGAATTCTACCACCACAATCACACCCACAAAAGGATTAAATTAATTCATCCATAAAACCTTAGTTGAGATCTCTTAGCAAACTTAGAATAAAAAATACCTTGAAGCCTCTTAAGTCAATAATGAATTCATGAGCACATGTTCCATTGACACCACGGAATAGAACAGGGTAATAGTTCTGTAGAATGGGAAAAACAAATCCAGAGATGAGACGAGACAAGAAAACTGCTCTAACTTTCATCTTAGGGAAAACAAAGAGCAAAACAAGAGTAACTTAACCTCGAGACGCTTAGCCATGTAGTTAGCATTTAGAATCGCAATCTTAGACGCATCAGTGAGACCCTTGGACCCCATCATGGCTATGTAAGTGTAAGATATAGGCAAAATAAGCGCGGATCCCCATGGTGCCGCAGAAATGGTCCCAAGTGGCTGTGACTCGTCAGGAGAAGGAATTCCACCAGTTGGTACCTTCACGTTCAGAGTGATAATAAATAAGAAATCAAATTTAAGAAAAATAATCGTTTTGTTTCTTTCTTGTTGCTTTCTTGCTTCGCAACGTAAGTTTTCCTCTGTTTTATTAACGTAAAACTTCAGAAGTAAGTTCATATGTTGAGTCAGTAAGGAAGTAGGAGTAACACTGTGCAAGTACTAAAAAGGGTCCGTAAATGTAAAAGAAAGTCTCACCACAGGATGTGAAGGCAAAAATGGGGCCAAGTGTTTCTTCACACCAATAGGACCCATACCAGGACCTCCTCCTCCATGTGGAATGCAAAAGGTTTTGTGGAGATTCAGATGGCAAACATCAGCTCCAATCCACCCAGGGCTAGTCAAACCCACCTGTTAGCACCAATTTTTTGTCATAACTTATGTGAAAATTAAATTCACTCATTGCTAAGAATAACGAAAACATTACTTGCAGATATGCATTGAAAATACTATATTTGAATAATCCATTAATTACTTAATAAAAACACCATAAGTTAATCAAGAAGCACATAACTTATGTGAAAATTAAATTCACTCATTGCTAAGAATAACGAAAACATTACTTGCAGATATGCATTGAAAATACTATATTTGAATAATCCATTAATTACTTAATAAAAACACCATAAGTTAATCAAGAAGCACATACTTTCCAGTAGAAAAAATATGATTAAACAGGACAAAAGCAACAGTCAAACCATTCTATTTTACAAACAGATGGGAACTTCCATTTTTTCTCTGTAACTGAGAGAAGACTATGTTTAAGGATGGTGGGAAAATGACAGACCTGTGCATTCATGTTTGCTCCATCCATGTACACTTGACCTCCATTGTCATGAATGATCTTACAAATCTCATCAATTCCTTCTTCATAGACTCCGTGGGTAGACGGATATGTGACCTATTGGTTAAATCAAAGTTAAGTTACTATTCACGTTGCGTCATATGTTTCATCTTCATCCTCTCGGTTACTTTTTCAAACAAGTAAACAGTTTGATCACCACAATTGAACAGATTTCTTAGTTTCTTACCATGAGCGCTGATAGGTTATCCCTGTTTGCTTCAGCAGCCTTCTTCAACTCCTCAATATTGATATTACCTTTGGAATCAGTTCCAACAGAGACAATCTTCATTCCACACATAGCTGCACTAGCAGGATTGGTTCCATGTGCAGAAACTGGAATAATGCACACATTGCGGTGATGGTCCCCTCTTGCCTACAGAGTTACATCAAATGAATCAGATAGCAGATAGTCTAGCTTATGAGTTGAGGGTTGCCTACAGAGTACACGAATTTATTTGATGTCCTAGGAAATAGCATTAAAACTATCAGATTGGAAATACCAAGTGATATGCACGGATAACCATCAGTCCAGCATACTCTCCAGCGGCACCAGCATTAGGTTGCAAGGAGAAAGAGTCAAATCCAGTGATGGTACACAATAGATCACCCAAATTTTTGAACATCTCCTGTAAACCACAGTCCATCAAGGATTAAATTTCAGATTGCATATTCATTGATAAAATAAGCCATCCATTAACAGGAATAATCTACTATTTCTTTGTTAACCATTTTAACTACCTGATAACCCTTAGCCTGCTCGACGGGGGCAAAAGGATGAAGATCGGTAAAGCTAGGCCATGTTACAGGCATCATTTCGGTGGTTGCGTTTAATTTCATTGTGCAAGATCCCAATGGAATCATACTGTGGCACAGTGATAAATCCTTTGATTGTAACCTATGTATGTATCGAAGCAATTCATGCTCTGTGTGGTACCTAAAAATAGATAACTCTAATGTCAGGGAGGATTTAAGTTCTAAGCCACAAGATTTTTAAAGTATATGTGAGAGAGATATACGTGTTAAATATTGAGTGGGTGAGATATGGGCTCTCCCTGGTTAATTCAGAGGGAATGGTGGTCTGAACCTCTGGCGCAATAGATGCAGCAGTGAATGGAACCTGTAATATAAATAAACCCTTTCAGATGGTTGAGAGAGAGAGAGAGAGAGAGAGAGAGAGAGAGAGAGAGAGAGAGAGAGAGAGAGAGCACTATCACAGGCAAACAACAAGACTCACAGGCTTGCCAGCAGCGAAGACTTTGAAAAGATTATCAACATCCTCTAAGGTTGTTGTTTCATCGAATGAAACAGTGATCTGCAAAACAATTGAAGTCCATAGTTTCATGACGTGGAATTGAAGTAAACTTAAATCATTCATTCAACAAATAGAATTAACCCTTACCGTGTTTTTGTCCACTACTCGCAGATTAATTTCGCTCTTGTAAGCAGCATCAGCAATTGCATGCGCATCAGCACACTTAACTTTCACAGTGTCAAAGAAGGGAAGGTCCTGAACTTCAACCGTCCCCAGTTTCTTCAAGCCAAGAGTAAATGCACCCGCAAGGCCATGAACTCGTTGGGCAATGGCTTGAAGACCTTTAGGTCCATGATAAACAGCATACATGGCAGCCATGTTTGCCAGTAAAGCCTAGATAAAACAAGAAAACATTCTTAAAAAAAACAATCTATTCAAATAAAGTGATTGACCTGTTTTGAAATTCCTCAACTCTCAGCTAAGAACATCAAAATCTCCCAAGAAACATATTCAGGCAAGATGAAGCATCAACATTGGTATGAGATTCATAATTTCATCATATTCTAAGCATCCATAAAATCATCTCATAATGGAAAATCAGAGATATAACAAGGAAACTAAGGTGGCACTGGTACCTGAGCTGTGCAAATATTGCTAGTAGCCTTGTCCCTCCTAATATGTTGCTCCCTCGTTTGCATCGCCATACGCAAGGCAGGCTTCCCTGAAGAATCAACACTGACACCTATGATTCTTCCAGGCATCATTCTCTTGTACTCTTGGGAAGTGGCCAAAAATGCTGCATGAGGACCTCCATAACCCATCGGAACACCAAACCTTTGAGCAGAGCCAACAACAATATCCGCCCCCAATTCACCAGGCGGTTTCAACATTGTCAAAGCCAATAGGTCGGAAGCCATAACAACCTTAACCCCATTAGCATGAGCATTCTTGATAAACTCACCATAATCCAAAACCTCACCCTCAGTGCCAGGGTACTGAACAAGTACGCCACAAACATCACCAGACTTGTAATCAATATTTTTAAGATCAGCAGTAACTACTTTAAGATCAAAACCATCAGCCCTAGTCTTACAAATATCAATTGTTTGAGGGTGACAGTTACTAGCAATAATAAAAGTCTTCTTCTTTCCTTTTTGAATATTGTTACACATGGCCATTGCCTCTGCAGCTGCAGTTCCTTCATCAAGCAATGAAGCATTGGACATTGGGAGACCGGTAAGATCTGTAATCACGGTTTGGTAATTAAGCAGAGACTCGAGACGACCCTGAGAAATCTCAGCCTGGTAAGGAGTATACTGAGTATACCAAGCTGGATTCTCCATTATGTTCCTCAAAATAACAGGTGGGACATGGGTATTATAGTAACCCATCCCTATAAAGGACTTGAAAACTTTATTCATGGAAGCTAATTTTTTCATGTGCTCAATCATTTGGGCCTCTGTCAACCCCTCATCAAACTGTGAGAATTTCATGGATTCGATTCTAATCGATTTAGGCACAGTGGCATCAATAAGAGAATCGAGATTGTTAAACCCACATAACTCTGCCATTTTGGTTTGTTCTTCAGGGGTTGCCGAGTTATGGCGTCGGGGGAAAGTGTCACTGGGTTTCAATGCCTCCACGGAAATCGACCGGGATTGTGACCCAATACCATAACCGACATTAGAAGACACATTTCGACCCATCAATGAATCTGATCTAGTTCCCCTTGTCATCGAAAAGTATGAGGAAAGCGAGGAAACATACCTCGAACTCGAAGTAGAATACGGCACAGAGGAAGAAGAATTAAACAAAGATCTATCATTCTGACGGTATTGCTTGGACGCTGAAACCAGGCGCTTCAGAGTCGCCCGGTTAGCCAACCGACGAGCACGTTCCATGACTGTACAGAAAAGAAAAGAGGTGAGCTTTTTTGCCCCAAGAAGAACAAAAAAGCAGAGGAAATGAAATGGGGTTGTTGAAAAACCAAAAGGGAAGTTGTTATTTATGGGTTATTCCATTGGAGTGAGTGAATTGGGTGGTGGGTGGCTGCTAATATACTGGAATATTGCTGAAGTTTAATAAATATAATAAAATAAGGTGTATTGGGGTGTAATATTTATACCATAAATATAAAAAAGATGTAAGAAAAAATGTAGATTTGAGATCTGGTGGTGGTGGTGGCTGACTGCGCACCTATGATGAAAAAGACAAGATTTTGGAGGGTAATGCAGCCTAAAAACCACACCAATCTTGTTTATGAATGTATGGAAGACAATGAAGGGAGAAGGATTGAGTTTCAATGGATGTAAATGCTTCCTCAAAAGATAACAAAGAATGAAAAAAGAAAATAAAAGAAGGGAAAAATCCTTAATCTGAGTAAATTCATCTGTGAACATATTTTTAAGATTCCTTCTTTGTTGGCAGATTCTTTTTCACAATCGTCTTATCTCTATGTCTAACCTCACAACTATAAAGACAAAAATATATGGTTTATTTAGGGTTAGGTGTTTTTTTTTCTTTTTGGCGAAGGGCATTTTTAATGCCTCAAATTTGAATTGATTCCGACTTAGTCATGGTAAGTCTATTATTTTCAATAAAGTTTTTCTAATAATTTAAACTGTTATAATTTGATAATTTTATTAGTCTAAAAGATATAGTCAAATCGAAACGTTTGAATTATCAATAACCCAAATGATTTTAAACTTATAATTTGATGAAAAAAAGCTTTATTGCAAAAGTAATGAGAAAATTAAAGTTATGCAGACTAAATTAGGAAATAAATAAATATAGAGAACCAAAATGTATTTTATATATATATATATATATATATATTTTAAGCATTGCACTTGCTCACATGAGTTGTTTGGGTAATACAGAGTAGAGATTCCGTGGAACAATCACTCTCGGAAATCGGAATTACGAAATATTGGTAAGATTTTGCTATTCTTGGAAGTCGCTGATTTGCTGGTTTTTGGTTGGACCCACAACATGAGTTGGTGGATGGCATTTTTCGAAATTTGTTTCCCTTCTTTATTAACATTGGGGAAATAAGACAGACAAAATGATGTTGTATTGTGGTAGATCCAGTTCAACTCACAGAAGATTATCTTAGCCGTATGATTGTAAAATCTGGTGGTGATGGACTGATATCAGACTTAACGGTTAGGATGTTAACACCATTATGATGTTGCAACACACATGTGAATTAAATTTTTTATTTTTTTCCTTATTCACTTACATATTACTCATGATACGAGAGTAAATACACTGGTTAGAGAGTGACCGTTTCGTTTTTGTTGGTTGGTCCGGTCTATTATGTGTTGGTTTACAAGTATAACGTTTCAAGTTTTTAACTTTATGTTTACTCATGATAAGTTCATATTTGAGTCGCAACTTCTTAATCTCCGTAATTTCTACTTATACTAATAGTTTAGCACACACTCTTTGTTGTTATTATAGAGTCCTGAGGCACAATAAGATTTTACTCGTTGGTATCAATTAGGAGGTCTGTGGACTTTTGTTGCTCTCCACGACGCTTCCCAACTATTAAATTTTAGTCAATTCCAACTTGCTTTATATGTTCAATCGCGACCTTATAATGTAATCGCATTTTCTGGTCCAACTGTTGTTTTTGTTTCTATGTCTTGATTTACTAAAATTAATAAAATATTAGTTTGGGTGATGACTTAAAAAGGATAGTTTTGACTTTATACATTGAATCCAACAAATATTTTAATTTTAGAATTTTGAATCTCCTATTTTTAGTTAGACCATAAATCCATAAAAACTTAGATTTCAAGTTCAATAATGTGGTCCCTCATATAAATTTTTGTATATTTTTTAGTAAACACTAAATTTAGGTTAGTAAACGTAACCTCAATGGTGTAATATAGCAATGCGCAAAACTAATGGATCTTAGAAGTATATTCTCTCAAGCACGACTTAGGATCTGTATTTTTTGAAACTCAATCTTGATATGAAATTGAAATCGTAACTCATCCATAATTAATATGTATGAAGTCAAGCTCATTAAACATTGCATTTCATGCACGTATCGATTAAGATTATTCTCACGTTAAGCCAAGTCTCGTTGACAGACGGCTCATTAATTCAAGATAATCATCAGTTAGTAATTTTGGCCAAATTGATAGTTATTTTCGGTTTTGTCATATAGAATATGGAGGATTTATTGATCAAATTCTGGATTACGTGAAAACAAATTTCATTATATCCATTTTCTAACTGGTATTTCCTTGACTTGAGTTTTGAAAAACAATAGCTAATGTATAAGCATCTGAATAAATAAAATTACACTTTATCTCTTTAAACTTTCACCTAAGAAGCATGAACACCGACACACGACATGGATACGATACGACACCGACACGTTAACACATCATTTAAAAAAAGTAGGATACGAGTATACATTATATATATAATGCTATTTATAAGTATGAAAGTAGATATTTGCATAAAAACTAATTACAATATCAGTCATATCAAGAAAATGAATTAAAATATCTCACTACTTAGAGATGTCACTGATTAATCGAGTGAGTTTCAGTTTTAGGAGATTTAAAGTTTAAGGGTTTTCACAATAAAAAATTGATTGTATGCCATTTTAAATTTAAAATATCTTAAAACCTAACTTTATTTCTTTTCTATTTCCATTATTTATTCTTTCTTTATTTATAAGTTAAAATATTGTTCATTTTATTTTACAACTTTTATATTTTTTTATTTAAAATTTTTTCAAATACGTGTCTAAAAGGTGTCAACACGTGTCGGGACCGTGTCCTGGAGTGTTTGACAATCGGGAATGTGTCCTGGCATGTCTGACACATCTCGAGAACGTGTCCTGGCGTGTCCGACACATGTCTAAAATAAAAAAAAATCAAACATGATTTTGGCATATCGGACACTTGTTGGTGTCCGACACTGACACTCTGCACAAATAGAAGTGTTGGTGCTTTTTAGACTGTCATTAATAGATACTTTAAAACATTACAGTTTAAAACTTGAACTATATAAAACTCACAATTTTAAACCTAGATGTAAGTCTGTCTACTGTAAGTTAATTTTTTAACAAAACGACATTGTTTTTCCTATCTAAGACGAAGTCGTTCTTGATTATGTTATCTATTAGATAAAATGACGTCATCTTAGATAAGAAAAACAACATCGTTTTGTTAAAAAAACTATAGTACATTAGACATAGTTATACATTACAGTTAAAATTGTGAGTTTGGCTGCCTCCTACTAATTCAAATATGTTAATTTACCAAATATAAAATTTATTTAAATAATTAATTTGTTCTTTATAATGACTTTTAATAATTAATTGGAATACACGATACTTTGATCTTTCCTTTATTTTATCATTATTATTTTTGATTCTCTGTTCTGAAGTGAGATGGGGAATGACCAATTGGCAATGAATAATGATGTCAGGAAAAAACGTGGTCCTAGTGACCAAACGTTATTACTTAAATTAGTCAATTTTTTTGCAAATGCTCCATTATGATTTTATGTCTCACTTTATAATTTTATTTTATCCAAAATTATGAATTCTGATCTGAACTCATAATCTCACACACATGGTGAACATGAAAATTTAACCACTATATAAAGATATGAGCATGAACATGAAAATTTAACCACTATATAAAGATATTGTCATAGGTTTATGGTACAAATTTATGTTTTTTAAACTACAAATATGATGTTGATAAAAATTACTTTATCATGGTAAAGAAACGTGTCAAAATGTAACTTATTATCAAATACGTTAGGTGTCCTATGTCGCATATGTAATTCTCTGAATAAACTTCAATATACTGTAATAGATAGATCGTGGCACGCGTATGTCAACTTCCGTCTGGCATAACTTGAGTCCAAATCAAAGCTTATTCAGAGACCTACATGTGCGACAAAATTTACCTGTAGCAGCCCAGTTTTGAGTCCAAAAAACTTAGACTGTACAATTTTAGAATTGCTGTAACATACAGATCGTGACACGCGCATTCCAACTTCTGTAGGACATAACTTTTTACATGGGTATTTTTTGTGGTTACTTAGTTTGGAAACTCTGTGAAAGAGGGAAAAAAGTTAGCGTGGAGTATCGTCGAGCATATGTTATGTATCTCCGAAGCTCCATCGAACCCCTCCATTAATCCCGGAGAAGTGCGGTTATTGTTGCTATCTGAATTCTGGGCCATTAGAATGATAGAAATTCAAGATTGGCTTGTAGCAAATACTAGCCAAGCATTACCGCATTAGCAGGCAATTCTCTTTCTTAATCACATGGATACAACTAACTAGGCTCAGCTCAGCAACGCTTCTGTCTTAAACTACTCCAAAAAACCCCCATAAATCCTCAGTTTCTGTCAAAGCAATGGTATAGTGACAATGAAACAACATCAAATGGAGATTGAGGAAATTGAAGAGGAAAACAATGTTTTTCTTTCATTATGAGGCTTCGTTATCCTCTTCAAATTCAACATACATGAAGAACTCAGTGTACAAAATGCCTATCACACCAACTAACTTCTTGCTCCCCTATGTTCTTCCATATGTTCATCAAAATTTGAAACAATTTTGCTTTGTGTTATTTCACAATGAACGCTAAGAAACAACCAGCATCTATTTGACAGTGACTAACTCACTCACGCCCAAATTGCAAGCAAAGACATCAAGCCAGCCCCAAGAAAAAGCATCAGATAAGATACTACTTGCAGTCTAAAATTACAGCTCATTCTCTTACTTAGAAAATCAGCAGCAATTAGATCCACCAAAGCCATGTACACCAGGATTCCGGCCGACAGAGAATCCAAAATGCCTTCTGTAACCAATGCTCCGGTGCTGTGCGGATTATAGAACGATGAGATGGTTGTCCCAATTCCGATCCCGGCTGGAGTGGTTATGGCGAAAAAGCAGGCCATTAGGGTGGCTGGGAAGGTGTTGAATTGAGCTTGAGAAATGCAGCCTCCGAGTGCAAATCCTTCAAAGAATTGATGGAAAGATAATGCTGCTATTAATGGTCTTATGGTACATGGACTTTGTGAAACTCCAAGTGATAACCCTATGATTACTGAATGTGATACGATCCCAAGTTCCAAAATCTGCACGAAGATTAGAATTTGTAAGCATTGATGAATTATTAGCAAAAGTCTCCAAATACAGTTCAAATATGTGGAATTAACGACCAAATAACCATGGAAAACTATTAAGTAAATAACTGAAACAAAATAACCCTATAGAAAAGAGATTAAAGTACAAAATTACCTGGGAAACAACGACATGTCGAACACTACTCTCCTCCTCACCATCTCCAATGCCATGCGAGCGCCCATGGCTGTGACCGTGAGAATGTTCCTTCACACTGCCATCACAAGCCTCCTTGCCTTGTGGGTGGCTGTGTCTATGATGCGCAGCGTGAGCGTGCATTCCTACAATGTGCATCCCCCCGCCTTCCTCCTCTCCGAAAACCTTCTCATTCCACTCCTTACCCTCCATAACCGGAACAATACCAGTCTCCAAACCAGCTTCAACTGATCCAACTCGAGAATGCTCCTCACTCGATCTCGTCAGCCCCTGTTTCCGCTCGTAATACTGAGTCCCAACGAAGTCTACTAGAAGAGTCACTAAGGAAGCCATCATGGCAAAGAACCCAGTGAATGGGAACTTGGACCACGGGTAATCTGGCAAGCACGGGTTCGAGAGAGCTTCTGACGCGCCAGATAGCATATGGACGAACCCAGTGGCTAGGATCACGCCTGCTGCAAAGGCTTTAGTCGCTACAAAGAGGTTGCCGTCGGTTTTAAGGAAATGGCGGTGTTTTCCGACAAGGGGGATGGCTATTCCGACCACTCCAGCTACGAGGATTGACGCGATGGCTATGAATTTAAGATGGAAGGCGGCTGAGTCATCTCGGCATACATCTAATTCGGATGCTTCACAGGCTGTGTTACCCATTGATTCTGAGATTGTCTGCAACAGGGATTCTTTTTTTTTTTGTCCAAAATCAAGAATGACCAGATTTTAGAAACCAATCTGAAACAACCAGTTCGTGCGAATTGTGCAATCAATTGATTACCACGCAAACTAAAGAAAACAAATCAGCATTTTCAATTCTATGATAATTTTATGACTCAGAAGCACACAGTATGCACAATTAGCAGAAATTATTATAGCAAGATGGTTAGATTGAGTTCAATTGCACATGCATCAATACAAAACTAAACGATTACAATAATACCTAGAAAAGAAAAGTTGCAGAAATTTTTCTACGCAACAAATAAATGTGAATTGGGAAATTACCTGAGAAATCACGAGTTTTATTTCTGAAACCTTCGAGGAAGAGCAGGGGCAAGAGATCCTAAAAATCCGAAAACAGAAACCCCATCATCACTATGCGAAGAATACAAAAGAAAGATTTAAAATTAAGAAAGGTTACAATTTCAAAAAGAACAAACCTCAATGAATAACATGGGAAGTGAGACCAGCAGCGGCTTTGAAGGGCTCTAAGCAAAGAACACCAATCCCACAGAAACCAAAAAATAGAGAGAGAAGATGGGTGTCTCCGAGGAGAGGATGATTATCCAGCAGACAGAGAGGCATAAAAACTCCAATCCCATGTGAAGAGAAATTGGAAGTATATAAATAAGCAATGAGAAAAGCTGCGTGGGGATTCATGTGTACAAGAGAGAGAATGATGAATGGGGAAGTAAGAGAGAGTGTCGACATTTCTGAAGGTAGGAGAGGATAACAGAAGCTCCTTGAGGCTGCAGTTTGTGACCTTTTGCAAGAGAATGAGGGCGATAGTGTCGACACTTTTTTGCCCTTTTTGCGTATATAAATGGTATTCCTTTTTTTGCATCTTTGATCTTTCTTCCACCTTTATTTTATTTGTCTATCACTCTTTATCACTTATATACGCATCATCATGAATTGTTTTATGTATTTTATCATTGAGTAATATCACTCACATACATCTTGTACGGATTGTAAGGATTAAGTTGAATTGTTCCTGTAAAAAAAGTTGCATGATTGCTTGAAAAGAATAAATAAATTATAAGTGTTTGGTTCAGTTTTAAGACTTATCTCTAATTTAGTGTATTATTGACATGTATAAGTTGCTCATGAAGTAAGAAGATGTGACCGTGATGTCATATTGATGTAGTTACAAGTGTGATCTAGTATTAATAAACGATAAACATGATCTATGAATGTGGAGATTTGGATTTAAATTGTGAATGACGACCATTTTGAGCTAGTCTGTATTCGCGGTCACTACACGTGACACAAGTCGTAATGTAAACTACATCGTACATGTGAATCTTTCTCATAGATACTCTAGTTCACACAACTATGATTATAATAAGCAATGACTGTGTTTCGCCATCTCAACGGGCTTGTTGATGTGTCATTACGTAGGATTCACTGTCAATTAGTCAATTGATTAGTTGGAGTGAACCCCTTTTGGAAGGTTCTTTATAACTAGAGCCATACCCCCTCATTGTTAGGGACTTTTAGATTCATTTGATATTTTCTCACTTATTAGACTTGGAGAATTTTCTTGAACTCTTCCTCCCACGAGTATTTTATCATACTCTATCGGTTGGCTAAAAAATGCTCTTCTTTACTACACAGATCCAAACCTCCACGTTTAAGACCATATTTATCATTCTTTAAATTAGATCACACTTGTAATGCACCCGCGACATCACGGTCACACCCCTTACTTCCTATACACAAATACTTTTACTTATTTGTTAGTGTTAAAATCTACTCTTGATCTTTATTTTGCACAATAAATAGAGTTTCAAGCCTAACATAGGTTTCGTGTATGAATGGGAGATTTGTGGTGGCTGGCGGGTACCTATCTTACCATCTAGATGGCCAACTCTTGTGATGAAAAAGAGAAATTCAAAGAAATGAACAAAGCAAGAAGTGTGCTCATACCATAATACAGATGAAGCTGGACTAAATCAATAAGTCAACATCATAATAGTAGAATTGGCAGATAGGCCGGGGCCCATACAGATTCGGCGGAGGACTAGTACGACCCAGAAGGTTGGCGGGATTTATCGGGCTTACACATCAGACCACGCAAATCGGCCCTCAAGTGGGATTTTAAGAGAAGGATATGGACGAACTAATTTCCTCTATGAACTGTGGAGGGTTTTTAATTGTTCGATTGGTGACGAAACATATTAATACTAGTATTGGGTGCAGATGTACTATGTATTTTAATTAAAAAAGTGTACTTATTTCACAAAAAAAGAAGTGAAAATGATGTACTCTTGTTATAAAAAGTTTGATCATGCCATAATTGTAAGGGATTTAGATCTCCTCATGTTAGGATCCCCAATAGGAGGGATCTGTTTGTTAAATCTTGTCTGCCAATTCTGAAAATGAATCGGTCGCCATCACTTCAGCATAAACGCTGAGTTGAAAAATGCTCTACCACATTTTTTCTTTTTTCTTTTTCTCATGTCAAATCTCGTTTGTCTGATTTTAGATCGAACGGACTAGAGCTCAACATATATCTCTCTTGTTTATCCAAATCCAATTGTAAGGGATCAAAATCTATTCTGGCATAGCTTGGACTAAGTTAGATGAAGCTTATCAACCCCTCCACATGACCAATGTAGAGTTAAGGTTCGAGGTTCATTTTTCATTTGGTATGTCCTAGAATCAAGGTTGTCAGAATCGTATTTTTGATCGGATTAGTGGAGGGGTGTTCCAAATTAGATCGTTGGATCGTAAGATCCTACTAAATCTTAATAATTATAATATTAAAAAAAATTTGAACCTTAAGAAAATAAATTAACTATTTCTAATTAAAATTAAACAATGAAAATAAGTTTGACTCTACTTTATAAATAGTTGAAATATATAACGTCTCAAAATAGTCAACTCAAGCTTGATCCCAAAAATATAAATTTTTATGTTCCTCAAAATAATTTTCTTACTTAAACTTTTTAATGAGTAAAGCAACAGACCGTACAAAATTGAATTTCTTAAGCTTCTCAAATTAAATTTTCACATAAATTTTTATTCGAAAACCACTTCACTTTTAATATCATAAACACATAAATAAAATTTTACAAATTCAAATATTTGTGTGAGAAATTACGAGTCAAATCTCATAAGATATTACAGAGATTTAATAATTTTGATTTATGATAACCTAAAAATTAGGGGATGAGCTTCAATTCCACCAAATTGGACTTAAGGAGGCTTAGGAGGTGGGTTTCAACAGCCAGCCCTTTGACTACATTGGGTAAAATAAAAAAAATGTTCAAGTTAAGAGATGGGTAAGATCGGTACGATCCTACCGATCCTATGAAATTATGATTTTATACTCGATTCATATCGTTTGTTAAGTATAAAATCATAGAATCGTACCATCTTATGATCCGAAACGTTATTTTGACAACATTGGCCGGAGTGATAACTTACTATCTCACTCATAACCCATAGACTAGGTCTGAATTAGAAACTCATCTTAATTATATTCAACCTAATTTATTTTGGCAATGACTCTACGTGACATGGGATCCTTGTAAAACTTGTGGTTATAAGTATATCAAAAAGTCTTATGCTTAGATGAGGACTTAATTCAAAACAAGATAGCTAATCGTGGATCTATATAGATAAACATCAAAATTTCATCATTTCATCATATGACGGATTTTTACTAGATGATGATATCATCTTAATTTAAACTCAATAAAAGTTATATGGAAATCTATTTATAATTAAGCTATAAGTCTCGCATCTCATTAATAAATAGTTGGTGTCAAATTCATAAGAGTTTATTCATTCTCTTACTCCCTAAAGTATCTAGCATTTATGAATCTCAATAAATATATTGACTTGATCGTAGAGTTTAATCAGATGCGAACATCACCAACGTCAAGTTATTTGTTTACAATCCATTTTATGTTCCTGTTTATAGGTCCACCAAAGATTCATCAGATGACACTTGACTAACTTCCACGGTACATGGTGAAGGGGGATGAGTCAACATTTGGTTTTGAGTGAGATAGGTGGTTCATGGCCGTATATTTCTTGTATTTACGATATTAATGATTTTTGTGTATATTGTGCCTGATAATTGGACTCTTTGCGACCTTATAATCTAGTTAATTTTTTTATAAGAAATCATAACAAGTTTAAAATGCTTACAGTAAAAAAAATGACTTAAAATTTAAATATAAAATCTACATTAATGATGACAAGTCTCTCGATTTCAGATGAATTACTAGTCGCTATTACAAAGCACAAACTCATGCTTATAAGTTTCTTTTTATATTTGATAATTAGAAAATCACTTTCTTTTTATATTTGATAAATAGAAAATCACTTTCTTTTTATATTTGATAATTAGAAAATCACTTTCTTTTTATATTTGATAATTAGAAAATCACTTTCTTTTTAGATTTTACGAACAATTATCACCTTAATTAACTGTTATTATTTCGAAGTCTAATAAGTCTAGTTAAATTTGAGGATGTCGACAAAAATACTTGAAAATGGTAAGAAGAAATCTGAAGAAAAATAATTATTACTACAAAAAAGTTGACATATAAAAAATAAAAATGAATGATTGTACAACAACATTTGTCTTCTACACAACATGCTAAAGGTATCGTGTAAGACATTATACAAAAAATAATGTAGATTATCATAAAACAAAAGAAAATGGATTCTGAGAATAAGAAAGTTATATTTTCAATTAGCTATATAGTAATTCTTTATTTTTTTTCAAATAAGAATAATGAAAATATATCTCTCTCATGTAAATACACATTCTCTATATATCGATCTGATCGGGAAAAATTTAAAGCAACAAATCATAGTGATCTGATTGGGCAAAGTTTAAAGCAATAGATCATATTTTTCCAGCCGCCTTAAGCAGTTGCAATCACTCTCTATTTATGTTCTTGCATCTCTCAATAAATTAGATTGACACAGTTGGTTAAGCCTTCTTGTTATATTTTAGAAGTTATGGGTTCGAGTCATATTCTCTAATTTCTCTTAAAATTTGTAAGATAATTTTGAGCCAAAAAATCTTCTTACATCTCTCTTTCTCACTCGTGGTTTTTATCTTGCTCTCTCTCTCACTATCAATTGAAAATACGTGTTGGTGATACCGCTTATATAGTAAGATAATAATTAATAATTTCTAATAAAATATACCGCTTATATAGTAAGACAATAATTAATAAAAAGTTAAAAACGTATATGTTTTATGTGATAATATCTGGTTGGTTCATTTGAGAAAATAATTTTTTTGGGTGGTCTATTAATTGGAATGGGAATTATTATTAATTAAAAAACTCAACAAAAATTTCTCTGATTAAGATATAATTTCAAATAGCTAGGCGCATCTGACTATATTGAACATTTATACATATATATTATATTAAAAGGAAAAGAGTAAAAGAGAATCCTACCTGCAAATTGGTTCATCTTCCTTAATAAATAAATAAGTTATTAAATATAGATTGGAATAAGTGGTAGCCAATAAGATTAATATAGATTTCCTGATGGTTTCCTGCAAGATTCAGGTGATATAGATTGCTGGTAAGGGGGCTGGTTTGAGTCTGGAAGTTATATTTGAAGGTAGCCCCACATACCATATCCAGAGACTGCAGTTTCATAGTAGCTCAGTGAGGAGATAATTATCATGATATTCAGGCTCTTTCGTCATATCTAGTTCAGATCATAGGCTCTGGTTTCATGTACTTCTTTTTCATATGCTTCTAATTAGGTTGATCTTTATGTATTGACCTTGTTAGTTTATGCATTGAAAACCATTTTCAGGATAATAAAATAATTTTGTTTTTTTCTTGGTTGTTTCGAGCATGATGGGATTGTGATGGCTTGCTCTACCAAGCCATCAGTAGGTCAATGAGTGCAATTGTTTGGAACTGTCAGGGGTTAGGCAACAAATTGACAGTTCTTGCCATTAAGGATGCCTTGTTTCATTATAAGCTGATATCTTGTGTGTCATTGAAACTAAAACTCAACGTAAGAAGGCTGGTTTTTTTTTTTATTAAAAGTGGAGGTTTGATCATTTCTTAGTGATTGAGCCTTCTGGTCTCTCTGGTGGGATCATTTTCTATTGGAATAATCAATAATGTGGTTAATGTTTTGAGTATTTCCAATACTCAAAATTCGGTGGATCTTAATGTGAGGGATTGGGGTAGAATCACTTTTTTCTATGGTATGAGGGATATTAAAAATAGATAAGGTCAACATGATGAGTTAACTATATCTAATTTGGGTAGCACTCATCCTTGGTTGATGGCGAGTGATTTTAATGATATGCCTAATGATGAAGAGAAATGTGGTAGGAATGACTTTGATTTGTTTAGAGCTAGAAAGTTTAATAGTTTCATTAATTCTTGTGGTTTTATTGATGTTCATGCCAAAGAAAACTTTTTCACTTGAAGAAATGGTAGACATGATGAGAAGTTCATTCAAGAAAGACTTGAATGAGTAATAATTAATAATAGTTTTCTTGGTCATTTTCCACATCTTGATGTTTAAACTCCTCCTAATTTAGGCTTTGATCATAATATGCTCATTATTAATCTTAAAAAGAAGCCTCCTAAACTTCCTAGAAGATTTAAATTTGAATCTAAATGACTGTTGGAGGATCATTTTGATTCTGTTTTATCTGAAGGCTGGAATTCTCATGGTTCTAGTAGAGGTATGAGTAATTTTTTTATCTAAGCTTAAGGGTTGTAAAAATGGTATTAAGGATTGAAACAAAAAGCTTAGAGGTAGTCATGTTTCTGTTTTAAATCATTTAAAAGAAGATTCATCCCTTCTTGATGAGGAGATTGAGGATGACATAATTAAAAAAGTTTCAATCTCCTGTAAATTTAACAAATTTTGGAAACAAGAGAAACTTAATTGGAGCAAAGAGCTAAATTCCATTGGCTTCAAGCTGGTGATAAAAACACCAGCTATTTTCATAAGTCTGCTTAAAAGGACAATGTTTAATAATATTTCTAGGCTTAAAGATATCCATGGAGTCTGGCATGATGATGAGCAAGGTATTATTGATATTATTCATTCTTTCTTTTCTAATAATTTTTGTCTCGAACCCACTTCTGAGGTGGATTAGGTGCTTAGTCATGTTGATAATGTTGTTATGCATGATGATAATGTTCTTTTAACTTCTAAAGTCTCTTTGGAAGAAGTTAAAATGGATCTTTTTGAACTAGGTGTTGATAAAGCACCTGGTCTTGATGGGTTTCCTAGTTTATTCTATCAAAAGTATTGGAATCTTGTGGATTTGGATGTTTTTAGGGTTGGACTGTTACCTTCCTAGAGCTGTTAATGAGACCAATGTAACTTTAGTTCCTAATGCCAAGCAGCCTAATTACCTAGTCATTTTAGGCCTATTGCTCTGAGCAACTTTTCTGTTAAAATTGTTGCTAGTAGCCTGAAATGTATTTTAGTTCATATTGTTTCAGATTCTCAGAGTTTTTATTAATGGCAAACAAATTCAGCACAATATTGTTATTGTCCATGAGATTTTTTATCACATTAAAAAAAGGAAAAAAGGCAAAAAAAATGTGTTATTAAAACGGATATGACTAGAGCATATGATAGGGTGGATTGGGGTTTTCCTAGGGCTTTGTTGATTAAAATGAGATTTGATTTTACTTTTGTTAACCGGATTATGACCTGTATTTCTTCTGTTAACTATAGAATTATTATTAATGAGGATCCCAAGGTTAATATTAAACCTAGTAGGGGTTTAAGGTAAGGTGATTCTCTTTCTCCTCATCTGTTAATTATAGTTGCAGAAAGCTTATTCAAGTGTATCAATAAAGCTTATTGATGGCAAGATTAATATGGTTTCTTTAAAGAGAGGCAATCCCCCTATTTCCCATTTACTTTTTGTACTGGTGATAGTTTATTTTTCTTTGAGGCTAACCTTAATTATGTGTATAATCTTACTGATTACATTAGTAAATATTGTTGTGCTACTGGTCAGAAGATTAATTGTGATAAAATTAGTATTTGGTTTAGCAATAAATGTGGGTAGCTCTAAAAGGTTGATATTTCTAAAATCTTTAATATTCCTAATAATGCTAAAAAAGATTCCTATCTTGGGCTCCCTACTGATTGGGGGAAGTCTAAAACTGATTTGTATGCTTTGCTTTTGGATAAAATGGATAAAAGGATATCTACATGGAAAGTTAATTTGCTGCCTCTTGGTGGTAAAGATGTACTCTTAAAATTAGTAGCTCAATCTATCCTTTCTTATGTTATGAGCTCTTTTAAGCTTCCTAAAAGAGTTTGCCATAAACTTCAGGTTGCTATTATGAGGTTTTGGTGGGCTAAGGGTGAGGACAAGGCTGGTATTTCTTGGGCTTCTAGTAATAAACTTACCAGGAGTAAGGAATTTGGGGGGTCTTGGTTTTAGGGACTTTGAGGATTTCACTACTGCCATTCTTGCTAAGCAAGCTTGGTCTTTGCTTAATAATCCTAATAGCTTGTGTGTTAAACTTCTTAAAAGTCTATATTTTAGTAAGTATGATTTTATGAAGGCTAAAAGCTGGTATTTTTAGTTCCTGAGCTTGGAAAAGTCTTTGGCATTGGAAGAAAATTATTAGGAAATATGTCTATTGGGAAATTAGTAATGGTATGGATACTAATGTTTGAGAGGACAACTGAGTTCCTAACTATGGTAATTTCAGTGGTTTTAAAATTAGTTTGGTTAATGTTGTTGATGATCTTCTATTACCTAATAGCTATTCTTGGAATAAGAGTCTGATCCTTTCTATTTTTCCTCCCTAGATCTCTAATAGTATCCTCTCCGTCACTCTCGATAGCTATAATACTATTGGTTCCTTAATTTGGCCTAGTAAAAATGGCCAGTTATCTGCTAAAGATTGTTATAATCTCTTACGCAACTCTATAATGCAGAAAATAGATAATCGTCAAAAGCAGATATAAACAATAAGTTTTGGAAAGATATTTGGAAACGCAATGTCCCAGCTAAAGTCAAATTATTCATATAGAAGGCAGCATAAGAGTATATTCCTGTCACACAAGTCTTATTCATGAGACATATAACTAATATTCCTACTTGTCATATCTGTTTATAGGAAGAAGAAAGTTGTTGCCATGCTTTAGTTGGCTGCAAGTGGTGTGGCCTGGTTTGGAAATATTCCCTTCTCAGTCTCGTTCATGATTCCAGCAATGATCTTTGTTTCGGTATCTGGAATCAGAGCAAAATTTCAGATATGGTTAGTCATCCAGATAGTTCAAAGAATGTTATTTCCCTTTTTCTATATTTGTGTTGGGGGATTTGGAAGAGCCGAAGTCTCTTCTTGTAAAGGATTTTTTCCATTAATCAAGGATTGAGGGGAAAAGTCTTGATAAGGATAGACTTATATGAGTATTAATGAGAGAGGGAGTTCAGGTATGAAAGATTGTAAGGAGTAAAATGCTCTGAATTATCTGTGTTTGAGTTTGAATTGAATGTCTCCTCTTTTCTTTTAATACATTAGTCTTATATAGGCTTTCTAAATTACATGAGTTGATTAAAATAAAAATATAAAAGGAGACACTAATTATACCTAGGGATTAAACATGTACGTGGGGATCATTTAACTTGGCATGGACCTCTTTCCCTTTCTTATTTCTCATATGTCTTGCTCAGCCGTCAATCAGTCACATTCACTTGATGATTTCTTAAGGTTTTGAGGCAATCGGTCACAGCCACTTGGTGGCCTGCCAATCTATCTCATTTGTGTTATTCAGCTTACACAATCAATCACAACCACTTCACTACTGATCTGAACCCCTTTCGTCCGCTCCTGTTAACTAGTAAATGTTTCCCATTCTTGAGGTGACGATCCCCTTTCTTGAGGTGTCGATCCCCATTCTTGATGTGCTGGCCCCGTTCTTGAGGTGATGATCCCTGTTCTTAAGGTGTCTCACGACTTTAGCCCGGAACTCATTTCTAATTTTCTATCACTTTCCGCGATCCATGAGTAGGTCCCGCTTGTCCACGCGGCAACGAATATTTTTTACCTATTCATTTGCCCCACATTACACTTAGGCGATGCTCGTCGAAGTGCAATGAATGCTCTCAACATGCGCCTAGTTGTGGGAGAGTGGCTATCTTTGGTTCACCTTTACCAATCCAAGATCTTTTTTTATTCTGCAAAATATTAATTATTGCACAAGAAAAGTCATTTCTTATTTTTTTTAAATAAATAAAATGACGCACCACCATTACCTCATTTATGTAGTTATTGACACGTTCCTCGAAAATTCTATTTCGTCTTTGTGTCATCTTATTTTGTCATGACATGCGCGCGCATGCGTATTTTTGGTCCGTTTACTTTTCTTCTCTCTAGTTACCGTGTTGTCATTAGCTTGCCCATTTTATGTAGACCAAAAGTAATCATTTCATTATATCTCTTCCCATGGGCTCGTCGTTTGCCCTTCACCTTTTTAGAGCTGGTGTCTTTTCATTTTCAAATACATTAAACGTTTTGAACTCGATTTTGGCGTCCGTAGCTTATATACGGTGATTTCCCTCACTTATTTTACGCTCATTTCTACCTTCTGTAAGTTTCCCTTCTTCGTCTTCGTTGTTTCTTTTCTTCTAGTCTTTCTGTTTAAAATTTTTTCCTTGGTAGCAATGGGGGAACATCCATTTAAGGTCACCGTTCCCCTAGTCAGAAATATGAATGAATTCAACTGTTTCCTTGCCCTTCATTAGGATGCCTTCCTACTAGACGTAGTCTGTGTTTCGGGGAAGGAATCCCTAAATATTCCCCGTGCAATCCCTCATAACAAATTTCTCTAGCCCCGATGTATTTAGCCTTAGGTTTAAAACTTCATTTCTCTTCCTTTTTTCAAGAATTTTTTAGTACTTCTAACTTCGCCCCTTCCCAATATACTCCTAGTACTTACATGGTTCTTTTAGGTATTGAATCCCTCAATCAGAGGCATAATTTAAATATAGGTGTAGATGATATTCGCGCTATGTACATAGTGAAAAGGCATGGACTGTCATATTACTTAGCTCCCCACGTGAGTGAGAATTGGGAGGACTAGTTACTGACCTCCCAGCGGGGATAAAGGCTGGGAGGAGGGTACTCTTCTTGTAGGTGAAAATTGGGGTGGCGACGGTCACTAGGTCGTTCTCCAGATCTGGTGAGAGATCAGTAAGTGGCTGGAGCTTCCCTTGCATTTTTATTGTTTAACTTTGTCCTTTCATTTATTATGTTTATCTTTTCCGAACACTAGCCTGTTTTTGTTTTGTGTAGACAAGAATCTGAACAAGAGGTCTTTTACTCTGAAAGAAGTAGCCGCATGACTTCATTACATCTATAATTTCTTGGAATGGGACTGGAGAGATCTCATTGACCCAAGGAGAGAGATTGAAGTCATGGTCGCGCCCGTTCCGGTTACTGAGTTTGTTGCCTCCAAACTTCTGCATTAGAAGTCCCTCGGGCCATCCCCTTGCAATTCCTCTTCCCGCTTTTAATCAAACAGTTTGGTTAAGTTCTTCTAAATCTTTGGAGTTAGAGCGGGAAGAAGAAGGGTTTGCTTAGGAAGAAAGAGAACGTGAGGCTCAACGGGAAGCCGCATAGAATGAGGCAAAAGAATAGGACGCGATTTCCTTATTTCACGTATAACAAGCTTGAGATGTCAAAGCGTCTAAGGAGTAATTTGTGAGGGGTACTTGGAGAGGGCAAGCGCCAAATACAGGGAACGCCAGCTCATCAGGTGCCGCTTCAGGGGATGTTACTCCCATCGCCGCTGATCTCCCTGTCCCCATTGTTGATCGTCTTGTCCCTATTGATGAGGTTTCCCCTATTCCGGATAGGACTGTCGTGCCTCCACCCTTTCTTGCTAAGAAGTCAGTCTCCCCTTCCTCTAGTTCCCTGCATCTGTCTGAGGAAATGGATGTCTTGAGATGGCGGCAATACCCTTCGGCTCCACCAGTTCCCACTGACGTTGGCATCTTGAAGGATCCCCGCTTTTCACATGTGGTCACGAAGGGGATATGTTTGACGTATACACTCATGTACTTTGCCAGATGCCCATCCATGACAAGGTTATCAGCCTGAGTCATTCTCTGATGTAGGTACTTTCATTTTTTCTTTCTTACAACCTTGTTATTTTTCTGTGTAAATTTATTTCCAATTTTTTGCTAACACTTTTTTAACATGCTGTGACTTTCCACACTTTGCTACAGGAGGTATCCACGCTGCTGAGGAGATAGCTGGTTGTAAGAGAAAGGTAATGGAGACTACCAAGGCTTACAGTGAAGTTATTTCATAACGGGACGATCTTAGAAGGTGGAGGTTGATCTTCCCCGTTTGACTTCCGAGCTAGATGCAGTTATGGCTAAACAGTCGAAGCTCGAGTGGTCTTTGCGGGAGGCAGAGAGGATTGCCGAAATAAGTGGGGAGAATTTGTCCATTTTTAAGGCAAAGCTAGCTGAGGCCGAGGAAGCTGTGGCCAAGTCCCATGAACAAGGCTGGCCTTCTGGTCGAGCACCAGGCTATGGTTCATGAGTATGAGCAGACAGCTTATACAACGGGTTACCGCGATGCCAAGATTGATAAATCTCCTTGCACGTCACTGATCCCACTTCTTGACGATCTTGTTGATTCTGACACTGAGCTTTCCGCTTCTACCACTCAAGCGGCTGCTAATGTCACTCCCGAGGATACGAAGACTTGGCACTTTTTCCTCTTTTCTTGCATTTTTCATTGTCTTGTACTTTTTCTTTATAATCATTTTGTAACTTTTCATTTAATGGAATGACCCTTTTTCCAATATGCTATATCACTTCCTTTCGTTCTTAACACTTAGTATAAGTTTATCAATCAATTTTTTCTAACCTTCTTGACTGCTTTAGTGAAGTTCCATAAGTAATAAAATATATTTTCCCTTTTAATAATTTCCATGGTTATCTTTTCAGATAGTTAAGTAAATTTATCAACTACTTAGTCCACACCGTGCTACATGAGGATATTCACGTTGCTGAAGAGGAGGTAGCTAGTTGTAAGAGAAAGGTAATGGAGACTGTTAAGGCTTACAGTGCAGTTATTTCATAACAGGACAATCTTAGAAGGTGGAGGCTAATCTTTAACGGCTTGTTGCCCGTTTGACTTCCAAGCTTGATGCGGCTTTGGCTAAACAGTCAAAGCTCAAGTAGTCTTTGCGGTAGGCAGAGGGGATTGCCGAGATAAGTTGGGAGAATATGTCCGTTGTTGAGGCAAAGCTAGCTGAGGCCGAGGAAGCTGTGGCCAAGTCCCATGAACGGGAGGCTGGTCTTTCGGTCGAGCACTAGGCTATGGTTGATGAGTATGAGCAGATGGCTTATACAACATGCTACCGTGATGCCAATACTGATAAATCTCCTTGCATGTCACTGGTCTCACTTCTTGAAGATCCTGTTGATTCTGACACTGAGCTTTCCGCTTCCACCACTCAAGCGGCTGCTAATGTCACTCCCGAAGATGCGAAGACTTATCACTTTTTCCTCTTTTCTCACATTTTTCATTGTCTTGTACTTTTTCTTTTGAATCATTTTGTAACTTTTCATTTAATGGAATGACTTCTTTTTCCAATATGCTCTATCACTTCCTTTCATTCTTAACACTTATTATAAGTTTATCAATCAATTTTTTCTAACCTTCTTATCTGCTTAAATGAAGTTCCATAAGTAATAAAATATATTTTTTCCCTTTTAATAGTTTCCATGGTTATCTTTTCAGATAGTTAAGTAAATTTATCAACTACTTAGTCCTTTAAACACTTGAAAGTTTTTTCAAGAGATGCTTAGGCAATAGTATGTTTACCCCTTTTATCTATTCATTCCTTCCCGTTTATTGCAAGCGGGCCTGTTGGAATCACTTGCTCTCATGGTTCTCATTCTTCAGCTATTTTTCCTGAGCAGGGCTCAAGGGTTTTACATGCACCTAGCTTTTTCTGGGAGTAGCCTTTATGAACTGCCTCTCCCAAGGACTTTTTATGCTTTTAGTTTTTTCTGGGAGTAGGACTTATGAACTGCCTCTCCCAATAACTTTTTATGCCCTTAGGTCTTTCGGGGAGTATGACTTATGAACTGCTCCTCCAAATGACCTTTTATGCCCTTAGTTTCTTCTGGGAGTTTGACTTATGAACTACCCATCCCAATGAGGGTTTATGCCATTAGTTTATTCTGGGAGTAAGACTTATGAATTGTCCCTCCCAAAGACTTTTTATGCCATTAGTTCCTTTTCAGTAGCGATTCTGCTGAGGAGATATGATTGGCGCCACTATTTATACGTGAAAAACTTTTATAGGAAAAAATCACGGGAAATATGTCTCATTATAATGAATTTCTTATATTTTTTAAATAAAATATTTTTTTTAGATGAATCGCATTCCATGGCTTCTGTAATTTCGTTCCTTCTTCTGTTTCCAAGTGATAATAGTGCTTCCTCCTATTTTGCTCATGATGTATGATCCCTCCTAGGTCAGTCATAGCTTCCCTTCCATTTTGAAGTTTTTTATGAGAATCAGGTCTCCTGTTTGAAATTTTCATTTTCTTACCTTATTCTGGAAATAAGATCTTCTTTTCTGATTGTAACAGACCATTCTGATTAGGGCCGCTTCCATTCTTCCCTCTAGGTCATCAAGACCGTTTCTTAGGAATTCCCCATTTTATTGTTCATTTAGCTCGAATCTAATGGTAGGGCTTCCAATTTCTATGGGAATAATCGTTTCTACTCTGTATGCTAATGCGAATATGGTTTCTCTCGTTGTCTCTCTCGGAGTCGTTCTGTATGCCCATAAGACTGCGGGTAGCTCTTCCACCCATTTTCCTTAACAGACTCTAATCATTTATTTAGTTTATTAAGTATGACCTAGTTTGATCTTTCTACTTGCCAGTTCCACTATCGGAAGTAAGGCATGGAGAAGTGATTCGTGATCTTCAGATCTTCACAAAAGGTTTTGACTAAGCTCTCGGTGAACTGAAGTCCGTTGTCAGATACTAAGATCTCACACCAAGTTTTTTCATAGGAACTCTTTTGCTTATTCCTCATGGATTATGGCAAACGCTTCAGCCTCAATCCACTTAGTAAAATAATCCATTGCTACCAATAAAAAACACTTTTGGGCAGGGGGGATAGGGAGTGGCCCAACAATGACCAGGGCCCACTACATGAACGCCCAAGAACTAGCCACGATTTTGAGTTCACCGGAGGCCATATTTGTTACTAGCGCAAAACCTTGACATTTGTATATCTTTTCACATACTGAGACTCCTTTTCTCGTAGACACTTCAGGCACGATCCTGCAAACATTTTCTGACATAATACCCCGTTAATCATCATATGCTTGTTACCCCATTGTTGAAACTTTTTGGCAAGTAATTTGTCTTTAGGAAGCATTTTTTCTTCAGGTAGACGGATTATGTCGTCCTGTCAACTTGGTTCCCAATCAAATTCTACATCAGCCACGTCATTCCATGGGAGCGAACTGCTTGGCTTCTTCAGAATTTATACGGGGACGTTCCTTTTATAGGGGAAGCGTAATGAAGATCCCAGATTTGCAAGGGCATCAGCGTGCCCATTCTTAGTTCTTGGAATTTGTTATATTTCATATTTTTTTATCATGTTGAGGAGATCCTTTACCTGTTGTAAATAGTTCACCATCCGTTCATCTTTTGCTACCTATTCCCCCATGAGTTGTTCCACGATCAATATGGAATCACAGGAAATTTTAGCATTAGTCACCTCATATTCCCGCAACAGGGATACTCCCGCGATCAGCGCTTCGTACTCAGCTTCGTTATTTGACGCATTGAATTCGAAGGAGATGAAGTGTTCCAATATTTTCTCCAAAGGGAGTTTGTACCACCACCCTGCTCATACTCCTCTCTTGTTTGAAGTACCGTCAACAATGAGTTTCCAAGTTTCATATTTTCTCGTTCGATGGGTTGTCCATTCAACTTGCCCTTTCTGTGAAGTCTGCTATAAAATTTGCTAACGCATGCCCTTTTATTGAATTCTGAGGCTCGTGACTGATGTCGTATTGGTTTAGCTCAATTGAACATTTTTCTATTCCCCCGCTTTCCTCCTTCGAGTGTAGAAGACTTTTAATGGGAGAATTAGTTAATATCTTGATGCTGTCGACTTGGAAATAAGGCCTTAGTTTCTGTGCCACAGTTATAATGGTCAGTACCAGTTTCTCCATTCATTTATATCTCGTCTCCGCCGCTACAAGACTTTTGCTCATGAAGTATACATGTTTCTATTTTCGTTCCTCTTCTTTGATGAGCACTACACTGACTGCCCCTGTGAAGACAACTAAGTAAACAGAAGTTGTTCACCGGGAGTAGGTTTGGAGAGTAAGGGGGACCCGTTAGGTACTCTTTAACATTAGCAAAGGCTTCTTCACAGTCTTCATCCATCCGCTCATGGAGTTTTTCCGTAACCTCTCGAAGAAAGGTTTGCACATGTCTGTCGATCTGAAGATGAACCTGTTCAAGGCGGCCAGCCTTTTCATTAACTGTTGGATTTCTTTGAGGTTTCGCGAGGACCTCATTCCTGTGATCGCCTTTACCTGGTTCGGGTTTACTTCGATTCCTCGTTGAGTAATTAGGTGTCCAAGGAACTTCCCTGCCACCACTCCAAAAGTGCACTTCTCTAAGATCAGTTTCATGTAATTTCACCTTAGAACAGAGGAGGCTTCTTCAAGGTCCTGAATGTGGTCTTCCCACTTCTTACTTTTGACCAACATATCATCTACATAGACTTCTATATTATTTTTTATATGCTCACGGAAGACTTTGTTCACCAGCTTTTGATAGGTTGCACATGTGCTCTTTAGACCAAATGGCATGACTTTGTAGCAATAAACACCGTACTCAATAATGAAAGAGTTTTTTTCCTGATCAGGTTTGAACATTTTCGCCTAATTGTTACCTGAGTAAGTATCCATGAAACTGAGAAGTTCGTGCCCCAAAGTGGCGTCTACCATTTGATTTATCTTTGGCATCGAGTATTCATCTTTTGGGCATACCTCGTTTAGGTTAATGAAGTCGACACAGATCCTCCACTTCCCGTTCTTATTTCGTACCATTACTACGTTAGCTAACCATCCTAGGTAGTTTACTTCTCTGATAAAGTCCGCTGCCAAGGCTTCTCAACCTCCTCTTTGATTGTTTGATTCCGTTTAGGAGCGAAGCTTCTCTTCCGTTGTTTCACAGGTTTCATAGTGGGATCCGTGTTCAATATGTGGCATATGATCTCTTCTGGAATATCGGGCTTCTCATGTGTTGTTGCTGCAAATATATCTCTGTTTCCCCATAGGAATTCTATCAACTCCTTTTTTCTCATTTTCCTCGAGTCAGCAGCCAACGTTGGTTATTTTCTAGGTCTCTTCTTCCAAACATATAGTCCCCACTTTCTTCTCGTGCGTTGTATCTCAGACCGTCTTGTGATTGTTATAGATCTGTGGGTCTTTTTTCTTTGGCCTTCTTTATAGCCTTTTTCTTAGCAGATTCCAACGCAATCACTAAACAGTTTCGAGTCGAGGCCTGGTCGCCCTTTATTGTTTTCACTCCCTTATGGTGATGGGTACTTCAACACTCGGTAGAATGTTGAGGGTACAACTTCATTTTATGGAGCCAAGTTCTCCCCAAGATTACATTGTACGGGAAAGCTGTTCCTAGTACCATAAACTCGGTCATATGGTCAAACGGATCTATGCTCACTGGAAGAGTCAGAGTTCCTTCCGAGTAGCCGATGGCTCTGTTAAAATCGATCAACGATTGCGAAGTCCCTTGTAACTTTTGACCTCCCATGGACATTTTCTCCACAGTCGCTAGGTATAGGATGTTCACTGCGCTTCCATCATCCACCAATAACCTCCTCAACAAGTAATTACCAACCTGTATTGAAATGACGAGGGCATCATTGTGGTGTCTCTCATATTCCATATCAGAGTCATTGAACACTAGCGAAGAATCCTCATTGCCGTTTGAGGACTTCTGTTGATGTCTTTCTAACGTTGGTCGCTTACAGTATATATTCATTTCTTTTCTTGTCATCCTGTCTTGTCGGTTTATGTTATAACCGTGTTGACGACGCGGAAGGGCTACTTTCCCTTCTGTCCTCTTCTCGATTGTCCTTCTCAGTTTGGCGTCTTTGTTCATCATTTTTTACAAATTAGCTAAAGGTATCCTTCTTTGATCAGCTGCTCAATATAGTCTTTATGCTGAAAATAGTCTCGCGTGTAATGCCATTGCTCTTATGATAGGAGCAATATTTATTTTTATCTTTTTAGCTAGGTTCCTTGCTGAACGGGACCGGTATTTTCAGCCAATGTTTGTCTTTAATCGTCTCTAGTATTTGGTTGACCAGGATGATCAATGATGTGTAGACTTTGTCCCTCTAGTGGATTCTGTCAAAATCTCGCAACCGGTGGATATTCTTGTCTTGTTGGACTTTCCTCCCATTCGTTCTTTCTGTTTCATCATGCTTCCTTCTTTAAGATCTTACACTACTTCCTCGCTTCCAGAATTCCTCTTTTTTCCATTCAATTGTTCTTCGCATACTCCTATTCTTGATCTCTCTCATTAATACTCATATAAATCTATATTTATCAAGACTTTTTCCTTTTAAACTTGAGTAACGGAAAAAAATCTGTAATTTTACAGTTTCTAATGGGGATATAGTGGCTGTTGAAGGGTATCGGGTCAATGCTGTATCAAATTTACATGGTGAGCTTTTCGGCTATTAGAGGAGCCTTGGATTGGGCTGCATCTTCTAATTAGGCCACTGGGGTTATTGAGAGTGACTCATTATTGGCTATTAATTGGATCAAGTCCAATACTTGTGCTGATTGGAGATTAATCAACCTAGTTAATGATATCTACTCTAAAATCAATCAAGTTTATGGCTTTTCTATAGCTTGGGTCAGAAGAAATTATACTTGTGTTGCTGATGCTATAGCTGCCTATAACCTGGATCATGACAGTGTTAATTTAGATATTTATTTCTTTCTCCTTTGATTTATAATATGATTAAAATGTGGTCTTAATCAACCTAGATAATGATATCCACTCTTAACTCTTGTTTGTTTCTTTGTTAATATTATTTCTTGGTTTGTTAAGAAAAAAACTCTTTCAAACTTTAAGTAGGTAAATAAAATAGGCTAGAAAATGATTATCACAATCAAGTTACCTTCAATATATTATAAGATCATTGATGCTTAATTAAAATATACAAAATATTTTTTTATAAATTTATATAAAAAATATAAGCTAAACAAACACAAGAGCTTAACTTTTTAAAATTCGGATCACCAGAATTTAAGAAACGATAAATTGTTTAAATTTTTAAATAGATTGTTACTTTCGTGTTCCACGGCAGATCATAGGATCATCTGTTGTAGTTGTAAAAGGAGGGTGCAGGGGAGGGGATCCACATCCCATAACTTAGAGCTACAAATTGCTGCACTGTCACCGTCATTACATTTTATAAACATCCCATAGCCTCTTATTTACTCAAACGTACCACCTCCTCTTATCTTTTGTCGGTTTCTCACCTCACGTACCCCTCTTTCTCTCTTCTATCCAACTCTCCCTCAATTTCTTCCCCCAAGACATTATGAAGAAATAAAAGAATACACTTCTCTATACTTCAAATTTATATTTATTCGCTTTATTCCTTTTGTAACAACTAAATCCTCAGATGACTTTTCAAATGTTAATACTAGATATGATTTATTCATCTAAAGCTTTGTTACATTTATGTCCTTAATAGTTTAGATAACCAAATCACATTTCAACTGTTAATTAAAAATTTTAGTGATTACAATATAAATGTAAAGGTTTTTTTGTATGAAAACCTTCTACGAATAAATAATAAAGATCATAATTTAAACAGAAAAATAGAAAATAAAGATACCATCATTTACGTGGGAAACCTTTAAATGAGTGAAAAATCATGGGAAGATCGTTAATATTCACTTATGTAAAGGGTTTCACATAGTTGTTGATGAGAGATGAATGACAGTGCTTTTAGTTGAGGTTTGCTTGGGTCCTCTCCTTTTTCTTTTTACATGAGCCTATACTTATAGGTCTTACAATAATAAGAATAATAAAAAGGAGATAATCCCTATGTTTTCAGCTGATGGGATTGCTTTCAGGCGTGGGCTCATTTACTCTGCTCATCTCTTTCAGCTGTTTTTTCTTCAGCAACCCAACCAGTCATAGCCACTTTGGTGGTTCATTTCGAGCTAATCAATCACAACCACTTGACTGCCAGTCTGAACCCTCATTTCTGTTCAGATGTTCAGTCCTGACCAGAAGATAATGATTCTCCATTCTCTAGATATCAATTCCTATCTAGAAGCGATGATCTCCCGTTCTCGAGATGTCAGTTCCCGTTCTGTTATTTTTCCCGTTCTGGGAGTGATGGTCCCCAATTCTGGAAGCGATAGTTTTCCCATTCCAGAAGCCATAGTCACCCGTTCAACCGATGGTTCCCCGCTTTAGCATTCTTCCCCTTTCTGACGAGGTCTCCTGTTTCAGCGTTCTTTATGTACATGTGCCGTGAGTGGTTTTTTTCCTACTCATTTGCCCCCATTACACTCAATAGGGTTCACTTATTGATGTGTAATGGTTTGTCCTTTCTTATTCTATCGTTACATCTGTCTATTTATGTTCTCACATGCTTCTTAAAAGCATGCGATGTGGTCTTTCCAAACAATTTTTTGGTTTGTTCCCTATCAGTGATGGCTTCTCCTTTTCTTTGTGCTGTTATGTTCCTCAATTCCTGTTCACGAATGCTTTGCGTTGTGGACTAACTTTTTTGCCAGCTTGATGTCGATGATGATTACTTCCCTTCATTTGTTGTATTATCTTTCCGTTCTTTTTACTACGGGCTTATTGATAGAGTTTTTCCTGTTTTCGTCATTATGGGCTCAGTGGGGACGTTCTCTCATTTTCTTCAGTATGGGTTCAGTGATGGAGTTTCTCTCGTTTCTTTATTTTTCATTTTCCTTCTCTCGTACGTTAAGATCTGTGACAAGAATGTTGTACAAGAACAATAATAAGGAACGAGTATATCGTTCCATAATTGCATTGCATGAGTTTGAGTTTGACGTTCTGTATTTGTCGGTAGAGTTTGTGTTGTTTCCATATTTTCTTTTTCCTTCTCAGAAAGATGTTCATAGACACTTCCAAGGACTTAGGCTCCTTCCGTGGAACCATGACCCTGTTTTAATTTCCTACAGGCTCATCGACAGAGTTTCCCCCGTTTTTTCATTTTTCATTTTCATTCTCTCGTACGAGAAGATCTGTGATATGAATATTGTACAAGAATAATATAATAATTGAAATGAGTAAGGAGCCAGTGTACCACTTCATAATTTCATTGCAGGAGCTTGAGTTTGATGCCCAACTTCTATTGGTAGAATTTTTCCCGTTTCTTTGCTACGGACTTATTGGTAGAGTTTCTCATTTTTCCTTATTTTCTTTTTCTACTTCCAATTTTTCCCTTCCTTTTCTTGTTTTTTTTCCTTTACTCCTGGCCATCTTTTGCTCAGAGCTCCGTTCTTTGGCTCTTCTTTTTTGCCCTTCTTTACTCAGCTATTCTTTTCTCATTAAGCTAAAGGTCTTTCCTTAACTTCTTTTCTTTTTGTTCTGAAATTCTTTTCTTAACTTCTTTTGTTTTTTGTTCTGAAAATTTTCCCATTCTTAATACATTTCCTTTTTCGTTCTGAAAATGTTTCTTTTTCCGTTATTAGGACTTCCCCGTTCTAAGGACATTTCCTTTTTCGTTCTCAAGACTTTCCCACTTTGAAGACATTTGTTTTTCCATTCTGAAGACAATTATTTTTCCTTCTAAGAATGGCGGACGTAGACGGTCCCAAGGACTTAGGCTCTTTCAGTGGAACCATGGCCCAGTTTTGATTTCCTTCTGAGAGTATGGCTTATGAATTGCCTCTCTTAATGACTTACGTCCTTAGTTCTTTCTAAGAGTAGGACTTATGAACTGCCCCTCCCAAGAACTTACACTATTAATTCTTTTCTAGAGTAAGATTTATGAATTGCTTTTACCAAGAAATTATGCCCTTAGTTTCTTTTGAGAGTATGACTTATGAACTACCCCTGCAAAGGACTTACGCCCTTAGTTCCTTCTGAGAGTGAGACTTATGAACTACCCCTCCCAGGGACTTACACCCGTAGTTCCTTCTGAGAGCAGGACTTATGAATTGTCCCTCCTAAGGCCTTACGCCCTTAATTCCTTCTGAGAATAGGACTTGTGAATTGCCCCTCCCAAGGACTTAAGCTCTTAGTTCCTTTTGAGTTTAGAACTTATGAATTGCCCATCCCAAATACTTATTCCCTTAGTTCCTCTAAGAGATAGGACTTATGAATTGTCCCTCCCAAAGACTTACGCCATTAGTTCTATTGTCGAAGAAGAGAGAGAGAGAGAGAGTTGACAGCCTGCATGTTATCATACCATAAGTTTTGTTTGAGAGCTCCAAATCGAATTCCATGAGATTCTTTAATAAGTAGACTTCTGAATCTTCATGATGATATAAGATTCACCGTATAGTTGGCTTCCAATAAATAAAATTTAATTTCTAAAGTTGATCGTTATGCATGATCTGATTTCTTGAGCAATCTTTCATGAAAGTTGTCATAACCCTTTTTTTTGCAAGAGCTCCAAATCAAGTTCAGAGAAGGGAGACACTGGAGGAGTAGACCTAGCAGGCGAAGTCGGAGGTAAATCGAACTGTAATTCGGGGGGTTTTACTATCATGATACTCCGAGAAACCTTCACCAAATCCTCTTGCAAGTCATCATCGTATGATCTTACACTCCTGCCATCTAATTCCTCGTCGGAGCTTGATCAGGGAGAGAAGGTTGGGTGTTTGTGAAGCTTGCCAAGGCCATTCTCCGGCCAATGACCTGCAACAGTGTCATCCCAGAGTTGATCAACTAAGTTCATGGTGCACGTTAGCAGGCTAAGGAAGTGTAATTTTAACGATCTTTCAGACAAAAAGTTCAGCAAGACTGTCGAAAAATGGATCGTGGAAGTCGTGACATTCCTTTACTTGGCCTTTTCTTTTCTGCCTTTCTTTACTCAGCTCTTCTTTTCTGTCTTTGTTTTCTCAGACTTTTCTTTTCTGAAGAGCTGAAGCTTCTCTAATCTGAACTTCAACTTTTCCGTTCTGAAACTCTAACTTCAACTTTTCTGAAGTTCTGACTTTAACTTTTCTGAAACCTTTTTTATCTGGGCTTTTTTATCTCTTCTGAACTTTCTGAGTTTTCTGAGCTCTTGTGGTATGAGCTCTTCTGAACTTTCTGAGCTATTCTTTTCTTATCCGCTCTGAATTCTTTTTAACTCATCCTTCTTTCAGATAGATTTCTTTTCTGATCTTCTTCCTTTTTTTAACTCATCCTTCCTTCGGATGTATTTCTTTTCTGATCTCCTTCCTCTCTCTTTTTTAACTCATTCTTCCTTCGGATGGATTTATTTTCTGATCTCAAGAATTTCCCATTTCTCGAGACTTTTCCCGGTCTCAGGATTTTCCCGTTCTTTAGACTTTCTCAGTTCTCTTTCTCATTCTTGAGACTTTCTCAGTTTTTGAGACTTTCTCGTTTTTTAGACTTTCAACTCAAAACTTTAAATCCAATTAGAATTAAAACTCAAAACTTTGTTTATCATGAGTCAAATAAGTTCCCCTCTCCTCTTTTTTTAAGAAGTTGATAATGATGTAAAAGATATAAGCCAATCGAATATGCGAGGAATGAGTTTACCGTTTTCTGTTTCGTTTTCAGTTTTGTACTTGTTGTCGTTTCTATCTCTGCTTCCAACCCATTGTCGTTTATGTTCCCGCTCTTGTTGTTAAGAGGGCGTTTGACTTGGTTTTTGGCATTTTGGAAGGGATTTCTTTGAATTTTTCTCTCGCTCTCAATTAAAGCACCGAATGTAAAGGTTTTTTTTGTATGGAACACTCTTTACAAACAACTAATAAAGATATTTGAAGAGAGAAAGAGATAATAAATACACCATCATTTACGTGAAAAACCTTTAAAGGAGAGAAAAACCACAGGAATATCGTTGATATTCACTTATGTAAAAGATTTTACATAGTTACTGGTGAGAAAGGAAGGGCAGAGCCTTTAGTTGAGGTTTGCTTAGATCCTCTCATTTTTCTTTTTACATTAGCATGTACTTATAAACCTTACAATAATAAAAATAATAAAAAGGGGATGATCACATCCCATATGTTTTCGGCTGGTTGGATTGCGTTCGGGCGTGAGCTCCTTTACTCTGCTCATTCCTTTCAGTTATTTTGTCCTCAGTAACTCAATCAGTCACATCCACTTGGTGGTTCCTTGTGGTTCGGGCAAATCAATCACAACTACTTGACTGCCAGTCTGAACACTCCCTTCGGTTATGATGTTTTATCTTGTCTAGGAGGTTGATTTCCCATTTTCGAGATATCATTTCCCGTTCTGGAAGCGATGATCTCCCATTTTTGAGATGTTGGTTCCCGTTCTGTTATTTTTTCCTGTTTTGGGAATGATGGCCCACCGTTTCAGAAGCGATAGTTCCCTCATTCTAAAAGCGATTGTCCCCCCGTTGTAGAAGCGATTGTCACTCATTCCAAAAGCGATGGATCCCCGCTTCAGCAATCTTCCTCGTTCTGACGAGATCTTCCGTTTCAGCGTTCTTTCTGTACACATGTCTTACGTGATTTTTTTTGTTCAATAAATAATTAGACTGTCTCAAAATTTAATAGTGATAACCGAGTCTTCCAACCTCAACATAATTTTAAATATATGATCAGTGTAATTGCCCATTCATTAACGGAAAAAATAAAATTCAATTAAAGTACTTTATTGCAATTTTATAAAGTTTTAATAACGAAAGTTGAAAATCTGAATTCGGAATATGGGTAAACTTAGGACCAAAAGTGCATTTAAAGAAAAAATCCCGAAGCCATCGAAATAAAAACCAATTCATATTCCCCCCATTTCCCTACCTCCCCCTATTCGTCTCTCTAACTCTTCATCTCTCTCCATTTGTGTCCGAGTAAGGCCATGTTTGAAGAATCAGTGCCCTCAATATGGGCATCAGTGAACAGCTGGTTCACACCCACCGTTCTCTTTCTTTTCTTGAACCTTATGATTGGCACCATAGCCATTGCTTCAAGCTTAGGTACCCAAAAACACAACCACCATCATCAACAGGATCCCCACCCCCACGCTCACCCTCCTCTCGCTAGATCTTCTTCTATGTTACAGAGGCTTAAATCCATCAATTTCTATCCCTACAGATCTCACGAACCTGCTTACGATAAAACCCCTGAAATCGATTCCCATTACATTTTTAAACCTACCTATGAAGTCCATGAACCGCAACAAATTGCCAGATCTCCGTCCATGCTAGAGAGGCTCAAATCCCTAAATTTCTACAATTATATTAGCCACGAATCCACCAATCCACAATTCTCCAGCCCTAATTTGCACAAAACACAAGAGCTACCACAGAATCGTCACAATTTCAAAGAACCGGTAGGGGGTGAAGACGATGAGGGAGAAGATGGAGAAGCGCAAGATCAGTTTCAAGCGCCGAGCCTTGATGAGATATATAGTCGAGTAAGCCGGAGCAAGTCCGATCCGAAGCCTTCTTCCGTCCAGGCTCCGACAAGGCTTACGAGGAAGATGAAGAAGTCGGCAAGTAGTAAGACGGCGTCTAGGCATTCTGAAGAATATGAGAGTGTCGAGACTCGCCGGCCGGCGACCATGAAAGAAGGGAATGGTAAAGTGACGGAGGTCGACGATGAGGTTGATGCGAAGGCCGACGATTTCATCAACAGGTTTAAGCAGCAGTTGAAGTTGCAAAGGCTGGAATCCATTGTTAGGTACAAGGAAATGATCGGAAGAGGGAGTTGGAGATGAAGCGGCTACACTTTCTAGGGCGGTTTCTTAATTATTCCATAATTTTGGGGGTAGATTTTTAGATTCAGGCCAAACACGTCTTAATATTTCATCTAAATTCATAGCATCTTCTCCGCTTTGTGTTTAAAAAGACTTGGCTATATTGCAATACAGATTATTCAATATTGCAATTTAGTCCTTTATGTAATGAATATTCAGTATGAAGCTTTTTCTTCTGGTCGGTAGTGTGCATGTGTGGATTGACGGGGAGCAACGGTATACATCGACATGGTTGGAGTTAATATTACTATAATGCCCATGTGCATGTGAATAAATGAGGATTAGCGTGTGGGCAATGTGGTCAATTAGAGTTGACCTTTCTCCATCCACATTTGACGGGATTGGGGTCGTGCTTCACGTGGGGGGAAAGTCATTTTGAAAACGGTTTAAGCTGCATTTATTAATATTAAAACACTAATTAATATAAAAAGTTTTTTTTAAATGTCATGAATATCACCTGTGATTTTTTTAAGTTATATTACAAAAATTTAATAAGGAATTGAAAAATATGCTTTTAACCACTGACTGTAAATTAGATTTAACCACTGCACTAATCTAATTTATCATTGTGGTCCTTTAAAGTACAAAAAAAGAAACTGTTACAAGACTAGCTTTATTAAAATATATTAACACTTTATCTAATTTGAGAATAAGTCAGACTTCCTAATATATTACTATTAATTTAACTAACACATTTTAAATGACCTGTAATATTAAAATTACTTTTCTTTTTTTAATATCGCCAAGTCAAAATTTAAAAAGTAAAAAGAGAAGATAACTCACTCTCACTTTCTAATTTCTTTAAGCTTGTCATGAGTGTTTAATTTTAAAAATACAAATATCATACCACCATGATTGAAAAAAAAGTTGTTCGACTTAGATTTTAAATAGAATGATAAATGAACCATTAGTGATAGTATTCTAAGTAAAGAGACTATATAAAGACATTGTCTAATAGTCATAGCGGATATTTTTAACCTTTAGATTTGGGGTGCAATCCCAATGAATGTAATTTCACTTTTGACAAAGGAGGACTAAACTAATATTATAACTATTAAGTATCATCATAATTTACTATAGATGAATACTAATGCTCTACAATTTGAACTGAATTTTTTTATTCCAATGCAATAATAAAGAAACGCCTGAAGATCCTCGCTTTTCCAAACAGTTGCTACAGATTGAGAAGACCGCGACTTCAGTACAGGGTCCACCCGCTGAAGGGTGGAGATTCATGGGTCCATACTGTAATAATATTCATATAGCAAATACTTGTTCTCCAAGGTAACAGCACGTGGACGTTTTGATTTTAGTCTGCAGTATATCCGACGGTGATGCATGCGAAAGGATTGTGACGCGTATGAACCTGTCATCTTCGTATCTCAGAAAAGACAAAAGAAGCAGCGCTCGTAAACAGAAACAGGGGGGGAAGTTTTTTCTGAGAAAGAGAGAGAAAAAGAAGAGAGATGGTGTGGCTGGTAAATCATAGAATTGCAAAAGGGAAGAGGACTCGTATATGGGGAAGTGCATTTCTGTTCTGGCTGTTTATCATGTTGGTCACCCCGAGAATCCCTCGCTCCACCCAACATCATCTCTTCGCTGACATGCGCAATTTCCTCGGTACTCAAATCATTACCCTTCTTCATCTATATGTAAAGATTTCACAAAATTCGATTTTTTGAGTATTGGAGTAATTTTTGCTTTGTGGGTATTTTACAGGAGTGCCTAACACCTTGAATGTGGTGACGAATTTCCCATTTTTGGTTGTTGGTGTTCTCGGTTTTGTTCTCTGTCTCGGTGGCGGTTTTTTCAACATAAGGTATTAAGGGTTAGCTTCCTCCTATAGTAATGGCGTTTATTTATATACATTTAATTTATTTTTTTTGCGTTTGATATGTTCATTTTGGGGCACTTATATGAAATGGGGGTGGATGGTTGTAGTTTGCGAGGTGAAGTTTGGGGTTGGGCACTTTTTTATGCAGGAATAGTAGGGGTGGCTTTTGGGTCGGCTTATTACCATCTGAAGCCGGATGACCACAGAGTTATGTGGGACACCATGCCGGTTAGTGTTTCACTTTCTTTCACCATTTAATTTTACTGTTTGTGTATTAATTTCTCTGCATGGTTTCTGGTAGAATGTTGGGAAAGAGAGAATGTGACACTGGCATTTCCTTAGTCTGGAGTTGCAAAAAGGAAATGAAGGAAAAACAAAGAGATTCCTATGAACCAAACTGAATCGTGAAAATTAATTTCTTGAAGTCTGTTTCCTATCTCATTACTCAAAGCCTTGAATAGAAACAAAAATGAAACTCTTTTGTGAGTGGAATACTGATTCATAAATTTAGTGGCCAGTAATTACTAAATTATTTTGAGGGTTCGAGTTCTTCTTTGGTTGGAGTTTAGTTTGTAGGTTGTTGAACCTTTGGTTCAGGTATTAAAGAGCTATAGAGTATAGTCCTATGGGTTGGCTTACTTCTAAACTATTGTCTGAAAATGATAGGTGTGTTTATTTTTTTATGAGGAATTGAGGATTATTAGGGGTTTTATGGCATTTTTATGCTTGAATTGTTGTCTAGTTTATTTGGTTGAAGTACATTGTAAATTGCAGATGATGATTGCATATTCCGCACTTTTCTCTAGTTTTTTAGTGGAGAGAGTGGGGGAGAGGATTGGGTTATGTTCACTCTTTTCATTCCTTTTGGTTGCCGTTATGAGCATTGCTTATGAAAGGTTAGCTTTTAGTCTCTCAAATTTCAGGCCTCAATATTGCTGTTTTACATATTGAAGTATGCCTAAGTTTCTGAATATTGTTCTCTAGTTTGCTGCAGAACTTATGATGATATCCGGTTGTGCATGATGTTCCAGTTGATTCCATGTATCGCTATTCCATGCATAGCATTTTTATTCCAACCAAAATATACTCATTCAAAATTCTGGCTTTGGGCGGCGGGTACACCGTTTCTTTCAACTTTTTTGTTGTCTTCTTAATATCAGTTTTACTTTCTTAGAAGGTATACTTATTAGCTCTATCGTATAATTCTTTTGCCCATCACCATCTGCCCTTCTTAATTTACAAATTAAAAGAAGTTGATGCTTGTACACTGTATACAAATACAACATAGAAGCTAATCAAAATATAGCAGCTTTATGGGTTAAGTTATTCCTAAATTTAATTGAATTTTCGGTAGTTGCTGATGATGACTAAGTACTTTGCGATGGCATGATTCGAAGTCTGCAACATTTTACTTTTTCTTCTCTCCCTATCATTGTTCACATTCCTTACTTGTACGTTGGTTTCTGCATTTTCTTGCACTTGACTTATTGGCTGTTCTCAGTGCTTGATGATGTTGACTTTAGTCCAAAATCCAATTCCAATACTTCCAGGGCTTCACACGTTCTCCAAAGTTGAAGCTGTTGCTGATAGAAAGATATACCACTCTAATCGTTACATTATTAGTGGGCACTCGTTAGAGCACTTGTGTTCAGCAGCAGTTCCTCTTTTGTTCAGTATAATGCTCATCTACAGAAAGATTAAATATCAAAGGTACTCAAATGCGACATTTTAGGTTATCTTAATCGAGTTACTTCTGGGAGTAACTTTGTTGTCAGATGAAACATTCAGTTACTACTCATGTTTAGATGGTATTTCTTGTTTTTGACATGTTAGTGTGGTTGATAACCAGATTAGGTGACCTTAAAGAGCGTCCGTGAAGTAGGCAAGATCGGTGATGGCATTCTGTTGCAATTATCTTCTAACGGATGACTGACCATGTTTAGTCAAATTGACAACGTAAAGGCAAGTGGTCTATGTTACTGTCCTGTTCTTGTCAAGAAAAATGCTTATTTGGATTTTTATGTCCACATTCCATTCCAGCTCATTAAGTCTTAGCTCAATATTGCCATTAATGACGGTTTCTCCGGTACCTATGTTTTTTAACAGATGTCTCTGTTTCGGACAATTGTCAAGAAGTTGACATCATGGCAGATCATTTTTTAAACTTATTCTTTCTTTACTCATCAATCAGATTATTCAAATTTATCTGCTAATGTTTTCTGAACTATATTTGTCATGAACTGTCATTTGTCTGATTGCTGAGACCATTTGGAACTGATCACAGATCATAGAGTCTCTTTTGTTTGCAAAAACTTGTTTAGTAATTTTATTGGCATTGATATGATCGAAACAAGTATAATTGTTCATGCTACCGATTATCACATGTCTGAAAGAAATCTATCGGTTTCTGTGGTAGATTGTTTTAACTTGTCTTTCAATATGCTGATAATGTTCATTTTACAATCATACAAGCTTCTGAAGAAATAATGGGGAATGTACATCAGCAAAAGGAAAGAGCATGAATGGGGCACATTTTGGATACATACATACATACATGAGTGATGACAAATATACGCATGCATTCACATGGTTGTTTGTTTTGGTCGGTTATATTGTAAGATTATATGTTATTACTTTATGCACATTTGCATGTTCAATTCATGTGCTTAAAATTTTGTTTTGCTTTGAACAACATTCCATGTGCCTTCTGATATTCGTACCACAGATTTCCACCTGAAAACTATTGAATACTTCCCCTTATTTTTCACACCTTTTTTTTGGTTAATGGGTCATTATAATCTTGCTATGAATTTAAAAGACATATTTCTGAATCTTATATGCACTTCACAATTATGGGCTTATTGACAAATACTGAATACTTATGGTTAAGAGTATAACATGGTGCTAACCAGATGAGATGGTGTAATAATAAGTTTAAAAATAGCATGTTTTTATGGTTATGGAGAAGTATAATTAAAATCATAATTCATAAGGAAGTAGGACTTAGGGTAGGGGTAGGGTAATATATGCTGTATCAAGAGTAGTCGATTAGCAGCAAAGTCGGCTGGCTGGCTGGCAATAGAAACTATGAACAATCCATTCGTATGAAATTTAAGGTTATTTGCCTTGTCAAATGGGTCAGTTGATTTATTGCACCAAACAAGTATGAAATTTACGCAACTCTGAGGTTGTAGGGAAGATGATATATAAAGTTTGTCGGTGGCGTTATTGGCTTTCACCATCTGACTTCCTATTCCAACTTCCCACTACTTCTATTTTCTTTTATTAAACTATTTTAATCGCATCCATTTACACAGAAGAAAATAAATTTAATTTCCGTTTAAAGAAATAGAAAGAAGGAAGACGAAGAAGAAGATAGGACCCACAATCCTGACAAAAATTAACCCACACTCACATGTCAAGCAATGGCAAAGAGACGACGCTATAAAATTAACTTGGGTTTTCACTTTTATGTTTATAGATTTTTATTTAGACAAAACAAAAGAGAGAGAGTAATTCATAAGGGAAAGGGAGAGATTCGCCGAATTCGGTCAGGTGGAAGCATCAAGCATCTCACTTTAGGTGTAGCCATAGCTGTTGCTTCTCTCTCTCTCTCTCTCTCTCTCTCTCTCTCTCTCTCTCTCTAATTCGCGCCTTCTTCTTCTTCTTCTTCTTCTGAAGCTCACATCTCACAAGCAAACTACAGACGTTTCAATTCACAAAATGACTGACAGAGTCTATCCCTCCTCTAAACCTGCTACAAATGGTACAACCAACACCAACACAGCCCCTGCTGCCGCCCCTGCCACCGCCAATGGCACTACGAAGCCACAATTCCGACATCCGTACCGCCCTCAACCCCAATACCAACACCGCCGCCAACGCCGCAGCAGGCGTAGCATCTGCTGCTGTTGCTGTTTCTGGACCATTCTCGTAATTCTAGCCCTGCTACTTCTCGCAGCCATAGCTGGAGCTGCCCTCTACGTCCTGTACCGCCCCCACCGGCCGCAATTCTCCATTACCGCCCTCCGAATTGGCCGTCTCAACCTCACGACCTCCTCTGATTCCTCCTCCTCCCACCTCTCCTCACTTCTCAATCTAACGCTCTCCTCACTCAATCCCAACTCCCGCCTCACCTTCTTCTATGATTCCTTTTCAATCTCTTCGATCTCAAGCGGCGTCTTCATCGCTAACGGCACCCTCCCTGCTTACACCAGCAGTTCCAAAAACCAGACCGTTTTCCGTGAAATTTTGACCGCCTCGCAAGATCTGGACGCGCAGTCGGTGACCTCTCTGAGATCGGATCTGAAGAAGAAAAGTGGGGTCCCTCTGAGAATCGAAATGGATACAAAAGTGAAGGTGAAGATGGGAGGACTGAAGAGCAAGAAGGTCGGAATTAGGGTGACGTGTGTGGGAATCAAAGGAGTAGCACCGAAAGGTAAGTCACCATCGGTGGCTTCAGTTTCAGATTCCAAATGTAAGGTCGATCTTCGGATCAAGATTTGGAAATGGACCTTTTAGTATGATTTTGTATTTTTTTCGAATATTTTTTTCCTTTTTCATTTGAATTAAATGGTTTTTTTTCTTTTTTAAAATTGTTTTTGGATCTGTAAACTTGGAGATGGGTTTAGAAAACTTGGAAATGGCTTGAATACTATGAAAATGAAATTGTAAGTGATTTTTTTTATATATAAGTTTTCAATGGAAATTTGGAATGCTATAATATTTCTCAAATTTGAATGTATTTTCCATGGCCATGAAATATTTACTTTGTTCTTTTTTTTTTATATGTTTCATAGGAATACGCCCATATATGAAATATGCAAACCCTTTTATTGATTGTAATGAGTATGATCATTTGGGATGTAATTGAGTATTTATGATTTGGAAATCACAATTATATGAATGATATGAGTAATTTATCTCATTGAATGATCTTAAGTTGAGACCTTACCAAAAGGAACACATGTTGATGATTTCAAGGGAGTTCTATAATTGTACTTATGAGTTTTAGTAACTTACAAATTGAAATGGCGAAGGATAGTACTGAAACCCAGTCCCCAGCCCACCAAAGTTCTAGTACCTAAAAATTGAGAGACCACCAAAGTTCTAGTACCTAAAAATTGAGAAAATAGTCGATCACGTTTGATACGGATTAAGTAAAAATATTGAGAAACTTAAGTTACTGAAAAAATTTAAGTGTTAAAGTTAGATAACAAAATATTAATATTAACATGTTTGGTAACACATGTTAAGTGAAAAAAATTATTGAAAAGTATTATTTTCTTGTTTGATGTGTAGGATACTTCGGTAAAATTGTGTAAGAAAGTTTGATAAAATTGTTAGTAAAGTTATATAAATTATATGAAAGTAATAAAATTATTTATTATTCAAAGTTTTTTTATCAACTTTTAATTTATTATCAATGATTATTTATGGACACTATATCTTATATATATATATTATTTTACGCACTAATTAATTAACTATTTTATTAATCCATCAATAAAATTAAATCAACTATTTTTCTCTTACTACATCAAAAACTAAAATAATTTTTTTTACTTACATTGTACAAATACATTCAATGACAAATTATTCAAAATTACATAACAAAATTGTATACAAATTCTTTAGTAGCAACTACTTAAAAATCTTAATAATTCATATCGTGATTAATTAAATTTTCTCTAATATCATAAATTAATTACATATAATTATCCTCTTTTTTATATATAAAAATAAATCTGATATAAATAATCGTCATTTATATTAACACATTAAAATATTTAATAATACATAACAATTTTCTGGTTACATGTACTTTTCTTCAGTAGATATGTATACCATGGTTATCAATATCCTTCCGCTTCGGTTGAAATGGGTAAAATGTATTAGTTCTGTCACAGGAACAAAACAGAACAATGGTGTAAATTTTTGTTATATTTTGGTAAATACAATCTAAAACTGAATATAAATGATTGAGGGACCATTCATTCGTAGTTTCGTCCTACGGGTCCGATCCTCCACACAAAAAATGACAAGTGATAAACAATCTAGTTATATTCTCCTATATAAATTTAATATTTTTTAAATATTGATAGTTTATGGATAATATTTATTTTAAGGACGAAACTAATTTTTAATTCAAAAAATATGTGATATTATCAACATGTATTTTGATAATTTAGATTTTATATTATGTATATATGAAGAGGTTATCTAATCTTAATTTAAACTTAATATTTTATTTCATTCATTCCAATTAGCGTGCATATCTTAATCTCACGAGACTACCCTAAGACGAGTTGGTAGACAGGACTAAAAAAATCTCAAAATTTGGTATCATGATCGTTTCGGTTCCACTAGAATCGAGATATTTTATGACACTTTTGTGACTTGTGAGGGTTTGGTCTTGAAAAAAATAAAATATAAAAATCAAGTATGAATAATTGAAACAAATAATAATATTTTTATGGTGATTTGAAAAAGTAATTTTTTTGAAAAATGTGTAGATGTGCTATAAAATGGGAAAATTATTTGATAAATTAGATTTTTGTGAGAAAGTGGTAGAGAAAGTAATATGTCATTGTTATTTTACCAGGTTAAATAACTTACCATGATAAATAAAAATACTTGTAACAAATATGAAAAAGTACTGAAAAATAAGTTTACGAGGAGAATACTCAAACCAAACGCCCCTAAAAAAAGTTACAGTTCTTGTTATTGTATGTGTGGGTCCACACAACTTGAAAGCAAGTCACGTGTTACCGCACTCTCACATTGTATTTTTGTATGTTTTTTTGGGGAACTATATCCCTAAGATTTCGAATTTGTAGAAATATACCAAAATACTAATTTTGTGCACTCTCTAACCTGTGTCACACATTCCCTTCAAATTTTCTCTTCTTTTCCTCTCATTGCCCTTCTTACACTTTGACTCACTCTCTCACTCTCTCTCTCTTCATCTTCCGAAACCCATTTTCTCATAAACCTATTTTCGCTTTTGATTACTTCATACTTCATTTGTTTCATGATTTTACAATTTTTTTATTTTCTAAAAAACTAAGGTTGAGAGCTAAAATTGTAATTTTATTTTTAGATTTTTGGTGGAAAATGGGTGAGAATATTGGCTGAAATTTGATGGGTTTTGTTAATTTTGGCTTTTGCCCAGATTTGAGAAAGAGAAACCGTAGAGAGAGAATGAATTTTGTTAATTTTTATAGGTTTTGATAATTTTGATGGGTTTTGCTAATTTTGAGTACGAGTCTACACGGGTATTGTGTGGAAATCTTATAGACTATATGATGAGCACACTAGCATCGTGTAACCATCATGTAGGCTACATGACATCCGTGTACCAATCGTGTAGTCTACACGATGCCCACGTAACCATCATATAGTCTACAAGATGGCTACACGATGCGCCTATAGCCATCGTGTGAGCATCATATGGCCTACACGATGACTACACGGGCATCCATGTAAACATCGTGTAGCCTACATGATAACTACGCGGGCATCGTGCAACCTGCACAATGGCTACATTGACATCATGTAGTGTACACAATCATCGTGTACACTATACATGTAATATATTTAATTTTATATATTTATTTAAATATTAATAAATATGAAGTTTGAATGTTGAATAATACTGATTTGACATTTGACTTAATGTTATGTAAGAAAAGTGTTGGGGTGAAATAATGAAGAAAAAATAGTGGGTAATGGGTACACGATCGTAATGTAGTTATTGTGTAGTACACATGATGGTTAAATGATCGTAGTGTACTCATCGTGCAATGTACAGGATGTCTACACTGTTATCCCTATATCTCTATGAGATAACTTTTGATGATAACAAAGCATGACGTTACTAATAAATTCAATCATGTTTGTAGAGACTATTGAAAAAATTACCACAAGACATTCCAATTGAAGATCATGAAAATATTTATTTTCATAGGAGCTCATAAAACATGAAGATTGGAGATCATAAAGATATCTACTTCATGTAATTTTTATTAGGAGGTTATTCATTTTATTTACATTTATTAAAGCTCAATTCACTTGGGGATAACTATCCTTAAATTAAGTTTACATCCATAAAAAGCCTAAATTCCACAAATCATATCTCTCTTACACAATAGACAAAATACATGAGATGGAGATAATGACAAAGCACAAACAAAGCAAGTTTCAATTTCAAGTAGATAAAGAGAGTTGGAGCTTATCCAAATAGTTTTTGACTATATTGTATTATTTTGGGTAGGAGTTTTCCTTACCTTTTTGGTTAAGGATTTTTTATCTTTCTTATTAAAGATGGAATGTCATTTCCTTTGTCTATATTCAAAATTTAAAATTTTCCCTCCTAAACCCTACCCTCCATCTCCTCTATAAATACACTTCATTTCTATTCACAAAACATAAAAATCCATAGCTAGGAGACTTGCTCTTAAAACTCTTCCACTACTTTAGAGAGAATATCTCTTAATATTTTGTGCCTTATACTTGCAAATTTCTTGAGTGAGCAAGATTATTTTTTTGTGAGCTTAGATTAGAGATTCTATTCTTTTGAGAGAGTTATTTTAAGGGGTCACTTAATCTTGAAACAACATAACCTTGTGAGGTTTAGTTGGCACTCATAAAGCTAATTGGGTTTGTAAGGTTTGGTATTCACCCTTAAGAAGATCGTGGGATTAAAAATCTTCAAGGGGGCCTTGGAGCGTGGACGTAGGGATAAGATTTTCCGAATCACGTAAAAATATCGTGTGTCTATCTTCTTCTCCTTCTTCTCTTTTTATTTTGTAATATTTATTTCCCGCACTTCAATTTCTTGCACTTAAGTTTCACAATTTAATTTCCGCACTGTAAGTTTTCGTGATTATTTTATTTGCTTACTCTATATTTCCTCATTTATATTATTCCAAGCATTATTTACTTCAACACTTTTATCTATTATTTATTTATCTTTTCAAGAGTTAAACTCGTGAAACATTGAAGTTTATTTTTGAACATTCATTTTTCACTTGAGTGTAAAACATTTTTAATTTGAACACGATCACTCAATTCACCACCCTTTTGGGTTGGCATATCAATCCTATAATTGGTATCAAAGCTTGGTACTCTATACGTAAAACTTGATCGTCTTGAGTTACGACATCCATAAGTGGTTCTTTCATTGAAGGTCAATCTGCTACTAGACCCCCGTTTTTTAATGGTAATGACTATACTTACGAGAAAGTAAGAATGAAGATTTATATTCAATATATTGATTATGACTTATTATGGGATGTTGTTGAAAATGGTGCTCACATTTCATTCAAAATTGTGGATGGTAAAAATCTTATCAAATCAAGTAGTGAATGGAATGATGATGATAAAAAGAAAATTTCTTTAAATGCTAAGGCTATGAATGTTTTGTTTTGTGCTCTTGATAAAAATGAATTTAATAAAATTTTTACATGAGGATCCGCTAAATCTATATGGCACATGTTAGAAGTCACACACGAAGTTACAAATCAAGTCAAAGAATCTAAAATTGGCATGCTTGTTCATAGTTATGAATTATTTAAAATGAAGCATGATGAATCCGTATGTGATATGTTTACTCATTTCACTGATATTATTAATGGCTTGAAATCTCTTGGTAAGACTTATTCTAATGTTAAAATGGTGTGAAAAATTCTTAGGTGTCTACCAAAGAATTAAGAGGCCAAGGTGACCGCCATCCAAGAAGCCAAAGATCTGAACACACTTTCTATTGAAGAACTTATCGACTCATTGATGACGCATGAAATGAGCCTAAATGAAAATGACGAAGAACATACATCAAAGAAGAAGAAACCTTGCACTAAAATCAACACTTGAACAATCCGATAATGAGAAGGATGACTATGATGAGGAAGATGACATAGCCCTACTCATTAGACGATTCAAGAAATTCTTAAATAGAAGGAAAAATGCTCCAAGAAAAGATGATAAGAAGATACCTCGTGACACACTCACTTGCTATGAGTATAAAAAGCCCGAACACATAAAAATTGATTGTCCAAATCTAAGTAATGCCCCCAAAGAAGTTTAAAAGAAGAGCATTCAATGAAACTTGGGATGAGACTGATGATAGTGACTCTGAAGGCGAAGGAGAAGAAGTTGCAAACATGTGTTTCATGGCACTAGAAGATGAAGTAAGTTCTTCTAAGCTAAATTTAAATGATAAACCTAGTTATGAATAACTTGAAGATACTTTTGAAGAGCTTTATAGTGAGTTTGAAAAACTTCGCTTAAAGAACAAAATTATGAAAAATGGTTTTTCAAAACTTCAAGAAGAAAATAAGTATTTGAAAATCAAAGCAACCTTACATGTTTTGCATTAAGACTTTGTTCAAAGCCAAAATAAAGAAAAAAGATTTAAATCAACCATTTTTAAATTTACAAATAGAAAAAACAACCTTGACAAACTTCTTGGTAAGCAAATGAATGCTTCCGATAAAAGAGGATTAGGATGCAACCTTTTCAAATTAAAAAATATCAAAAAATATTTTTATAAAACCAACACACTATCCTCCTACTATTTGTCACTATTGTGGGATTCAATGTCACAAAAGTTATTTTCCATAAAGAACTGAATAGATTCTCTATAACACTAACCCTCAAGGACCCAAAAAGATTTGGGTACCAAAAGTCAACTTTTAAATTTTTATGTTATAGGTACCATTAAAGAATAAAAATAAGTGGTATCTTGATAGTGGATGCTCGAGACATATGACTGGTGATGAATCAAAACTTACTCAAATTTGTCGAAAGAAATGACATGTCACATTTGGAGATGATAAGAAAGGAAAAATCATTGGTATTGGCTCCGTAAGTGATGACTCTTCTCATGCTATAGATAAAACTCTACTTGTAGATGGTCTAAAACACAGTTTACTTAGCATAAGTCAACTTTGTGATAAAAACTATGGAGTAATTTTTGTAAAGGATTTTTGTCTAGTTATAGATAAAGTGTCAAATAAATTTTATTTGTTGGAAAAATGGACCAAAATGTCTATACTATTAGTCTAAGTGATTTCTAAAATTATAATGAAAAATGTGTTCTAGTTTTTGACAATGATAGTTGGCTATGTCATAGAAGACTTGGGCATGCTAGCATTGATTTATCTTCAAAACTATCAAAAAGTTATTTAGTAAAAGGTCTTCCAAAAATAAATTTTGTGAAAGAGAAAATTTGTGATGCATGCCAAATGGGTAAACAAGTTAAGAGCTCTTTCAAATCAAAATATATGATGTCAATCACTAGACCATTGCAATTACTACACATGGATCTATTTGGCACTTCAAAAATTACAAGTCTTGGGGGTAAACACTATGCATTTGTCATAGTTGATGATTTTTCAAGATATATTTGGGTTTTATTTCTAAAAAATAAGGACAAAAATTTTAAAGCATTTACACAATTTTGTAAACTAGTTCAAAATGAAAAAGGTTATACAATTTCAAAATTTAGAAGTGATCATGGTGGAAAATTTGAAAATAGAAACTTTGAAACTTTTTGCGATGAAAATAATTTTTCATATAAGTTTTCTACTCCTAGAACTCCACAACAAATGGTGTTGTTGAGAGGTAAAATCGGTCCCTACAAGAAATGGCAAAAACAATGATAAATGAGAATGACTTACCTAAGTATTTTTGGGCCGAAACCGTTAATACATCTTGTTACATTATGAATCATGTTTTACTTAGACCTATTTTAAACAAAACTCCTTATGAACTTTGGAAAAACAAAATTTCTAGTATTAGTTATTTTCCAATTTTTGGGTGTAAATGTTTTATTTTAAATAATGACAACCTTAGTAAGTTCGATTCTAAAACTGACTTAGGAATCTTTTTAGGATATTCCACATCTAGTAAAGCATATAGAATTTATAATAGAAGAACATTAGTTGTGAAAGAATATATGCATGTTGGCTTTGATGAATCTATTTCCTTTAACATCTTTTATGATCAAGATGAAGAAATTATAAGAAAGGAAGAATGCGTTCATATCAATACTAATGAAGGATCAAATCACCACCCAAGAAAATGTCAAAGTGCAAGATTGCAACCAACTTCCAAAAGAATGGAAGTTTGTAAAAGACCATCCAAATGATATCTTAGTGGGGGACATATCAAAAGGGGTAGAGACCTGCTCTACGCTTCATAATATTGGTATCGTTGCTTTTATTTCTCAACTTGAGCCTAAATCATTTATAGAGGCCGAAAAGGATGAATATTGGATAGTTGCTATGCAAGAAAAACTTAATCAATTTGAAAGAAGTAATGTATGAGAACTTGTATCTAGACCCTCTAAACACTTGATAATTGGTACTAAGTGGGTGTTTAGAAAAAATGTAGATGAAAATGGTATTGTTACTAGAAATAAAGCTAGATTAGTGGCTCAAGCATATAATCAAAAAGAAGGTCTAGATTATGATGAAACTTTCACTTCCGTTGCTAGACTTGAGTCAATAAGAATTCTATTAGCCTTTGCATGTTTCAAAGATTTTATTTTATATCAAATGGATGTCAAGAGTGTCTTTTTAAATGGATACATCATGGAGGAAGTTTATATAGAACAACCTCCTGATTTTTAAAGTTTGTGTTTTCCAAATCACATGTATAAACTTTAAAAGGCTCTCTATGGACTAAAATAAGCTCCTAAAGCGTAGTACGAAAGGCTAAGTAAATTTTTTTATTGATAATGGATTTAACATGAGTAAAATAGATAACACCCGCTTCATAAAATCAAAAGACGATGATATCTTAATTGTCCGAATATATGTAGATGATATAATTTTTTGTACCACCAACGAATCTTTGTGTAAGAATTTTGCAAGCACTATGAGCAAGGAGTTTGAAATGAGCATGATGGGAGAATTAAACTTATTCCTTGGACTACAAATTAAGCAAATGAAGGATGAGATGTTTATAAACCAAGAAAAATACACCAAAGATTTGCTCAAGAAGTTTGGTATGGAAAATGTGAAGGCTAGTAATATTCCTATGAGTACCACGACAAAGCTAGACAAAGATGAGAAAGGTAAAGACGTCGATATAAAAAAATGTCGAGGTATGATTGGATCTTTACTTTACTTAACTTCTAGTAGACCCGATATCATGTTTAGTGTATGTTTATGTGCTCGTTTTCAAACTTATCCTAAAGAATCACAACTACAAGCTATCAAAAGAATTTTTAAGTATTTACTTGGAACAACTAAATTTAGCATTTGGTACCCAAAATGTGATAATCTTGATTTAATTGGGTATTCTAATTCGTATTTGCTGAGAGCTAAACTGATAGAAAAAGTACAAGTGCTACATGTCAATTTTTAGGACACTCACATGTTTCTTGGTTTAGCAAAATACAAAATTCAATAGCATTATCAACCGCTGAAGCCGAATATATTTCTGCCAGTAGTTGTTGTACTCAAATTTTATGGATGAAGCAAACTCTAAAAGATTTTAGTTTAATTTTTGAAAATGTTCCTATTAGATGTGATAATACTAGAGCAATTAAAGTATCCAAAATACTATTTTGCATTCTTGTACTAAGTATATAGATCTTAGACATCATTTTATTCGAGATCATGTACAAAAAGGGGATGTTTCACTAGAGTTTGTAAACACTACAATCAACTTGCAGATATTTTCACAAAACCATTAAATGTTGAAAGTTTTTGTAAAAATAGACTTGCTTTGAGAATTTTAGATATTAGTTAAAAAAAATTCTACTTACCATGTCAAGATAAAAGTATATTTCCTCATTATTATTGGTTTATTCTTTTTTATGGTAACAAAGGGGGAGAAAATAGAATGTGCTTAAGAGTTATGTTTTTATCTTGATGGGTAAGCATATGTTTAGGAGGAGTAAATTAAATTTATTTGATTAAATATATTTTTTATCTCAGCGGTTTGGATCGTCGTGTACACTACACATGTAATATATTTAATTTAAATATAAATAAATATTGAGTTTGAATATTAAAGAATAATGATTTGACATTTGATTTTATATTGTGTAAGAAAAGTATTGGGAGAATGAATAAAGAAAAAGTATTGAGGGGAAGGAATAAAGAAAAAGTATTATGGGGAAGGAATAAAGAATAAGTAAGTGGATGGTGGATCATTGGTACACGATGGCTACAAGAAGGCTGCACACTACATGATCATCGTTTAGCCTCGTGTATCCATGACCCACCATTCACTTCATTTTTCTTTATTCCTTCCCCATAATAATTTTCTTACACAACATCAAATCAATCTTATGCAACACTCAACATTCATATTTATTAATATTTAAATAAATATATAAAATTTAATATATTATATGTGTAGTGTACACGATGTCTACACGGTAATCGTGTAGACTATTAACAAAACCCACCAAAATATTACAAGATAAAATAATTAATAATAATTTTTAAAAAAATATCTTAAAGATGTGTAGGAATCATGTAGTCATCTTGCAGAGTACACGACGGGTACACGTGTATCGTGTAGTCATTCTATAAACTATATCATAGGTACACATACATCGTCTCAGTTTTAATATTTAATTATGTTTATTAAATATTACAAGATAAAGTAATTAATGATCAAATCTAAAAAAATATTATCTTATAAATGTGTACATGGGCATCATGTAGTCCGCACGATTACTACACGATGCTCGTGTATCCATGGTGTAATCAAACTGTAGACTATACAATTAATACACTAACGTCTTGTATTATCTCTCTCTCGATGTTCTCTCTCTTTCTCAATGCTATTTTTCTCTCTCTCAAAATTAATAAAATCCACCAAAATTAACAAAATCAAAATTAACAATCTACAAAAGTTAACAAACCCCATTAAAAGTAACAAATGTTAACAATAACCACAAGAATTAATTAAACTCATCAAAATTAATAAAATTCATTCTCTCTCTACGCACTGTCTTTTTCTACAATTTTTGTTATGTTTAGTTGTTATTTTATGTGAATTTTATTATTTTTCAACAAAATACATAGGGATTCAGCCTTTAGATTTTCTATTATAGTTTATGTTAAAGAAGATTTTCAGAAAAATGAGTTCCAGAATAAATATGGGTTTCAGATAAAAAATAGGATAGGATAATGAAAATGAAAGATAAAGAAAGAGTGTGGGTCAGAATTTGGTAAGAAGGAGAGTGATGAAAAATTAAAGAAAAAAAAGTGAAAGAAGGTGACCGGTTATTAAGACATGCATAAATTAATGATTAGTATAATTCTGTAAAATCACTTTCTTAATGTACAGTTCTGCAAGAAAAACTTATTTTTGTCTGCGTACGTGTGTCGTCCAATCTTTCATATCTCTTGTGCGTCATGAAGTTTTCTTCTACTTTCTTTCTTTTCAAGCAAAATTTTTTACTTGTGAATTATTTTCTCAACTTTGCAATCATGGGAGTTCAAGGTTTGGTCCGGGATGATATTTCTTACAAAAATCAAAATTGAATTGAAGTTTGATTTAGCAAGATTGCAGAACTAGTTGTGGAGAAAGAATAGAACGCTTAGATTTGGTTTTAGTAATAAAAATATTTATGAACATTTTCAAAGGGTTTTACTGAAAAAATATAAAGCCAAAGTTTATTTTGATTCAATTTAATTTAATATGAAATTATATAAAAAAAATTAAAGAAGTTAACAGTCCTAAAGAATCACATAACCAAATCAAACTAAACCTCTCTAAAGAATCAACCAAGTCTATCGTTTTCAGTTTGATTCGATCCTCCCAGAACAAACATTTTGATCCCCACCCCGTAATGCCAAGTTTAGATTATTTCTAGAAAAAAAAAGTTTCGGAAAGACCATTAAGAGTGAAAAAACATAATTAAGACGATTTGACTTTCTTAACGAAACCATACATTTTTAATAGAAGAGAAGACTAAAATATCTCCACGATCAACCGACTGTGGTCTAGCAAAGAAATTTTGGGCCTAAGGATTTGTCATTAAAATTTACATTTACTAGACTAAGGTCTAATAGCAATCACAAATTTTAATAAAAATTTGTAACTAAATTGACAATTTAATCTTTTGTTTCCTCTGCAAAGGTGCCCTTTATAAAAAAACAGCCTTGTATGGTAAAGAGATTGCCCTGTAGAATGAACCGCTTCTACTCAAGGGTACTCAGTTTGAGGCGCAAAACAAAAGGAAAGATGACATAGAACTGGTTCAAGATGAAACAAATGTCGTGGTAATGTACAATTTGTTAATCTCTTATCTCTCTATCTTTTAAGCTATACAAGCAAGAACCAGACTGCGTTATTAACTATTTGAATCTCCAGTTTCAAAAACTATATATATATTGTAATGTCCTACTCTATGTTTTACCATTTGTTAAAGGGTAATAGGAAGAGGCGTCTTTCCTATCATTATTCTCTTTCTCCTCCTTCTCAATCACTGAATTCAAAGCTTCTTTTACCACTACGTCACTGCATAGACAAACAAAATAATTAAATATTTAAATTTGCAATCTTTTTCAATTTTTACCATATTACTTGCATGAAGTAGGATTGGAGGGGATACTTGTGGAAAAAAAATAACTGAAAATTTTCCAAACGGAACATAGAATTAATAACCTTGATTGCAAACAATAATTAGCTTAATATACATATATTTTTTATAATCAAATACTTTATGGCATTCTATTCCTCAATTGAACCTCGCAAATAATAAATTAGGGTGTTCACGATTGATTCGGTCAGTTTTTTTATAAAAATTTGAATCGAGCCGAAACTTCGGTTCGACAACAAAACTGAACCGAATCAAATCGTGAATATTAAAAGAATCAAACCAAAATAATATAAATTTAAAATTTTGATTCGAAAACCATTAAAATTCTAAACTGAAATTTCGGTTCAACGATAAGTTAATCGATAAGTTAGTCACAAGGAAACCCCCAAGTTCTTTCTTTTTCCAAACCGACTATTTCAGTTCGGTTCGGCTTAATTTTGAACACCCTCATGACAAACCAACCCAATTGAACAAAAAAATCAGTTTTCACTATAAATTCTATTCCCTAAAATTCAAATTACTTCCTATTATAACAAGTATAATCACATTAGAGCAAAACACGTTATATTAAGGAAATTATGCTGGAAGAAGTTGACATGGTAATTGACCCACTTGATCGTATTCACTACTAAAAACAAAACAAAAAAAGAATGCTACATCATATCATTTCAATATAGTAAAGGTGGTAATTACTAAAAAAACAATTAGTACAGAAATAAAATACAAACCTGCTCTGAACTAATCCTCTTGAAATGGAAACAGAGTCCTTATCAAAAACTCCAACAAGGCTCTTCACATCCTCCATTGTATACTCAAATGTTTGCTTAGCATAAGCATACCCTGTTAAAGACGAAGAAGACGAGCCCTCCATCTCACCCTTCACAAACCCACCTCCATCGGCAATCCCATTAACTTTCCCAGACCCAGATTGATTAATTTTGCAATCATCCTCTTCAAGTGAAGAAGAATGGTGATGTTGAATAAAATTTGAATGGCGAGAAAGACTTTGGTTATGAGGCATCGCATCATAGAAATTCAAAAGGTCTGCGTTCAATGGGTCGGCATTATTATGAAGTTCTATTTGACTGCGGCAAATAGAGAGCAGATGAAGAGCTAACTCAAGCTCAGCCTTGTAATAATCAATCTGCCTCTGCAAATCGCAGACTAATCGGTAGCAGCCGCCGACGGGGTCTTTGGCACGGACATTGGCTTGGAAAATCAGGGATTTCATGGCGATTAATTTCTGGTCGTTATGGTGGAGTTCTTTGATGACTCTCGTGAGGTTTTTGATCCCGAAGAATTTGTGGGCATTGAGGAAGTCTTTTTGGTGATGGGGTGGGAAGAAGGGAGCGAGAAGGCAATTATTGGTGCATTTTCTACGCTGGTATTTACATGCGGCGCACGCTTGGGAGCCACTGGTGGTGGGGTTGTATATTGACCTACTACCATCGTTGTCGTTGTGGTTGTATGTGGTCGGGTCGATGGAGATGGTGGTGTTGTTCATATTTTTTTTAGGAACCTGCGATTTAAGGTTATTTCTAGGCCTGTTTTACGCAATTGTTTATGGAGATTTTTGGGTAAATCGATGAATGGGAAAATAGGTACAGAGAAAATTGGAGGAGGGAGAATGTAACACTGTAACGGCATATGGACGTGTTGGTTATTTAAAGATATGATTTCAATTCAATTTGTTCTTTAAATTATTTTTTATTTTTCTTTTTTTATTTAGTTAAGGAAAGAAAATAGTTGGTTATCAAGATTATATTTTTGGACATTTTAAAATTAAAATCAACCATATCACAATTTTGTGAGTGATTTGGTGTTTTTTTTTTCCTTTCTAATTTCCAATTTAGATACTTTCCTTTTAAATTTAGATTGTGGGGTTTATGGGTTGGAATTGAGTTAACGTAACGTCCAAAATTAAAGTCTACAATGATAATCAAGGAAATAAGTTTATTCAAATTTCAAAAAACTTGTGTAATCGTCCCAGTATCTTCAAGTAAATTCGTTGTATTTGGATGTATTGTGCAGTTCTTTTTTCCCCCTAAATTAGAGAAGGAGAGTGTTTTAGCCACAATTTTGATAATTCAAATTTTCAAATAAATATGTTGGGGTTAAGACTGATAAAGGACCTAGTTTGGGTGATATTTTCAGCTCTTGAAATTAAATATAAATTTTAACATTGAAAGTTACGTGAGTGACTGAACTAATTCTAAAATTAATGTGATGATCATTCATATTTCAAGCCTATCAAAAAAGACTTAATCAAGATTTCAAGTTTTTAATCAAGATAAGAGAATCAGATTTCGACGTAGATTATCATCAAGTTTGGATTTGAAAGATTTATCAGGAGATAAGGCCAACAAACTCTACTCTTTAGGCTATGAGAAAAGTGGTCTTCACTCAATCAAGAAATTAATTACTATAACTACTCTAGTCAATTTCTAGCTTTAGATTCAAAATCTTTAGTTTCAATTTTTCCATGACGCTTTGATTTATTCTAAAAAATCAAATTCTAAACGGTGATTTTAATTGTTTCGTATAATTTTAGAATCTGATTTTAAATGAGTCTCATAACTTTGATCAAATTTGATTTTATTAATTATTTGATTTGTGATTCAATGACGTATTGATTTAATTCCGCATAATCAAATTTTAAACGATCATTTTAATTGTTTACTATGATTTTAAATGAGTCTCACATTTTTTATTAAGTTTGAATCCATTAACTACTTGATCTGTGATTCCTAGCAAATAGTTAGTAATTAAATTCTATATTTCTGATTCAATTATAATGGATTATGAAAAAATTAATATACCTTCAAAATTCTAAAGTATAGAGATTAATAATATTCATTTTTCTTGAATGGATATTTTATTAATGTCATATAGTTTGATTCTATTTCATTGATTAGTAAATATAAATAATTATTTTTATTTTAAATAATATACTTCCTAATTTTGATTACTAATCATTTCATTTTTATCTAATTTTTAGAGAAAAGGATTTCAAATTTTATCTTATTCCAAATACAAATAAAGCACCATTAATTTTTTCGAACTTTTAAATTCGAGATCTTAATGCATAATTTAGTTTTGATAATTTAAAGTTCAAGGTTTGTTACATATTTTTGTTAGTTCCACATCTACTGTCTATATATTCGGTCAAACAGAGAGATTTGAACTCATTTGGACTAAAAGCATGGTTATCAATGTATCTCGTGACAACTGATCATAGATAACTTGTTTTTTTAATTTATTAATCAAGCATTATGTATGTATCTATGATATTTTTAATTCATTGACAATTCCACATGAGATACTTAGAAACGATAATCAGTTTTTATCGTTTAAGATTCAAACTCTTTTATAATGACAGTTGAATTAGAGTTACGGAAAAGAAAAGTATAAGAGTATAATAAGTATAACTTGAAAAATTAACATGCTCGAAGCACACTACATCAATTACTTAAGAGAACTTAGTGATGGATTTTTTTTATCTTTCTTGTTTCTTTTGACATTTTAATCATACTAGTAGATAAATACATGTTTCACATGTATTCAAGTAATGTAAAATATATATAATTTTAAATTAATATTAACGTTGAAGTAAAGATACCATCACATTTTAAAATTATTCTACATCTAAACTAAACCTTCTATTTTATCAGTTTGATATATTCCTTAAGAAATAATTATATCATATAAATAATTTTTCGTATCAAAATATATTCATGTCTTTCTATAAATTCAAACATTTCAAAATATTTAATTTATAGATCTATAACGAGCAAACTATTATTGGCTTATAATTAAATATTAGTTATAAAAGATATTGAAATCAATTTACGGATATTCACGTCTCTAATTACATAAGACTATTAAAATATTTTATTTTATTAACTATAAACAAATTATTATTGGATAAAAAATAAAATATTATCAAATGAATTAAATGAAAAAAGAGGTGAAATATCTAATTTATATTATATTTTAATAGACTTTAAATAGTAAAAAGAGAATAAAAATTTTCTTCTTTAAGCCTATTTTAATATAATATAAATAATGAGGAGAACCGTATGTTCACTATTAATATTTTTAAATTTAATATAACCAATAATTGTGACAGAAAAAATTAATATTGTAGAAGTAAACGCATGCATTCTTCTCCATAATTCTATTATTAAAAAATTGAGGAAGTGATTTAACTGGAAATGAAAATGATTCTTACTAAGTATTACTCAGAATAATGCATGGTTAGTTTTATGATATTTAATTCTTAATTTTGAGAGTATCAAAAAATATTATGAACAAAATTTTTCTATAATATTAAATAAAGTGAAGTTAATTTAAGAATATTACTAAATTTACGTATTATGAAGGATAATTTAATAATTCATTTGAGTGGTGGAGATAAATTTGTCTAATGTAAATGCTTCCACTCACATTCCCTTTTTTATATATGATATATATATAAATATATGTATGCATATAACTTGATTAATCAACCCACGTGATCAATTTGAGAATATCTCAAAAGGTCATAACTCTCACTTCTTTTTTTTTTTATAAATGATCACGTCAAGAGAAATAAATTTATCAATTTGACTATTAATTAAAAAAATTATTATGTAGAATGATGATACTCATTATTACTATGACTATCGTCAATTGATTTATATAATCATATATTACCGTTAGACTAAATAAATATAGAAGAAATAACATTTCAATTAGGAGACAAAGTTCCACACCATATGTGTAGCCATACATCAATAAAGTTATAACCATTTTAATTATTTTAGTTTATGACTAAACATTTTAATTTATAAGTCGGCTGTTTTTTATGCATATAGGGGTGTTAGCATGAAGACAAACCTTAATTATACGAACTACAAAGTTAAAAAGAAAATTATCCTCGAAAAAAACGACTAAACATCAATCATCGTGATTATGTATAATAGCCTTTTCGCTTCTAATGTTCTAATTTCGTCAACAAAGTGAATGCATAATTTGTCTAGAACGATGAAAAGTAAATAAACGGTCTAAATTTTATAATGACCTCTCATGCAAAACTCATCTAGAAGGTTGAAAAGTAAATTAAACGGTCCAAATTTTATAATAAGGACCTCTCATGTTCATCAAGACGAACATAGTAGAATCCGAATTGTAACAAAGTGGATCAGGATTCCTTTTGTTTATGGAACATGGGAACCGCCTGTTAAATTCAGGCCCTTTTTGTTTCAAGATTAAGCAGCCAAGATTTAGTCTAATAAGAAAACAAAATAAAAAAATATATAATATTAAGAACTTTAAAATATATTATCATATCAATACAAGCACCGAGATGATCATGGTCGTCCGTTCTTACATGAACGGTCATGATTTCATAAACAAAACCCCTCATATTGGCAGGGGCGGAGCCAAGACTTGACTTCAGTAGACTCACTGGTTTGGTCTCCTATTTATGTTTATGGTGTATTTTATATCATTATAATATATATGCATATACACATATATGTATAAGAAACAAAGAGAAATACTAAGATATAAGACTGCATACGACAAGCTTTCAATTCAAGTTTACAATCGTCATATCAATCACAAAATTACAAGTGTTCTTAACGACTTTTCATATTTTGGAACTATTGTATGATTGCTTCATTCTCAATAGTATGAAAGACATCTTGCTCAATGTAGGTAACCAAACAGTCATTCATCCATTGATCTCTCATCTAATTGCACAATCAATTTTTTATGAACTTCATTGCAAAAAATACCCTTTCTCTCGAGGCAGTTGCAAATGAAAATATTAATGCTAGTTTTAGTAGTACATAGACCAATGGATACACATCATTTCTTTTCGCCTCTACTAACTTTCTAACAAGATCACCGATTCCTTTGGTTTGTGAAAATTCAAGGCTCGTGCGCATATCAATAATATTGAGCTCTAATTGATCATCAAGTTTCATGAGATCTATTGGAGTAAAATCAGATGGATATAGATGACCAAGACAAAGTAACATTTGTTTGTCAAAAGCAGAGAATGGATCACTTAAATTCAAACAAGAAATACTAAGAAGCAACTCAATAGTCACCTCGTTAAAACGTTGATTAAGTTCCTGAAGTTGCATATCAATGACAGTGTAAAACAACGAAACCCAAAAATAATGCATGTTCGTATACTCAATCTGAGGGGCTTTTAATTTGGTCTATTTAATTGTTTAATTTCTCCTCAGTCTCTGTGGAGATTGACACTCATTTATCAATTTATTGTGTGTTAATGACATGTACATTTGTGTATATATCACACACAACAAGTTTTAATACTATTTGTGTATATATCACACACAACAAGTTAATGACATGTACATTTGTTAATGACATGTACATTTGAAGGAGAAATTTCATTATTTAGATTAAATTGAATCTAATTAGTGAGCTACATTGCTAAAGTTGTTACTACTGCTCTGTTTCATGAAGTTGGGACTCATTTTATGCGCAGGCAGCAACTACCTGAATTAAATTTTGACCAAGAAATAGACAGAACTCTGACAGTTGAGAAGAAAACATAGAGGATTGGTTGTTGTGAGAGAGATGACTGCTAATGAAGATGAAAAATGGTTTTAAATGAGAATATAAATCAAAATGGCAATCAAGTTAATAATGGAAACAATGTCATGGTCATGGCTGATGACAGAGAAAGATCAATTATAGACTATGTCATTCTTCAACCATAGGCAATGAACCTTGGAATAATAAGGTTAGAGATTCAATTACGTCGTGATCTTCCTAGAACCAAATACCATTCATCCATATTTGACACTAAGATACAATTTTTGTCACAAAATACCACAACATCACTTAATAAAGACTCCCAATCATCATCCCTCACCGTCTGCCATCGTTGTTTTGCCACCCTTACCTGTGACATGACGTTTACAATGTTTTGATCTTTTCTTTACAGGGCTTGGGATAACTCATTTGTGACCCAATATTGTTTTCATCATGTAAACAGTGAATGCAAACTCAAAAGTCTGAATTATATCAATGGAAGTACGTGTGTGAACTCTTTGTTTGTGCTCTACTGCTTCTTCAGTCACAAACTCTAACACATCAACTATAGAGGAAAACATTAAAATCACATTCATAAGTAAATGATAACGGGATCTCCAACGTGTATCCCCAGCTCGTTGAAGATTAGTTTCTTGTTACAAGCCTTGCCCACTTTCGAGTTCACCTTTTTCTAATTCTTCCAAAAAAATTGAAGTTTGTTTCTCTCAAAGAACATCTCAAAACTTACAAGATGCTCCAACCATGATCACCAAATCATCTACATTGATAAAAAGATTAAAAACACTGATATGATTTTTTACAGTCGCCACAAGTGTACCAACTGAAGTTTATGCGCAAAGCAATGAATATAATGTGCAGATTCATTCTCATCCAAAATTGAAGATTTTTGAGACCTTTGATTTCACCTCGCATATTACTAGCTGCATCATAACCTTGTCTACGTATTCCTGATTAACTCAACCTATGTGTAGAAAATAAGGACTCAATGGTATTAGCTAGATGGATAATACCAATAAACCTTTCAAGTATGCACCCTCTTTTATCCGCATAACATAAAACAACAGCCATTTACTCCTTGACAGAGTCGTCATCAACCAATATTGTGAAAAAATCATCAAGTTCAGAAATGATAGCTTTGGTCATTTTTAAAGCAACTACATTCACAATATCTTTCTGAATCTTAGGAGCCAACATCTTCTGATTCTTCGAACTATTTTTCAATACAACATTATTAATGTCTTTGCTGTTGTTAGCAAGAAGCTGAATAAGTTCAAGAGAATTTCCTCTATTCAAAGAACTAAATGATTCATCATTCCACGAAAAAGGTTGTCCTTGGCGAAGAAAATGTTTTATACATTGTACTGATGCATCTAAGCGAATGTGATAATCTCGTTTTATATGATTTGTTTGTCAACAAATAACGGTTTCAATATGTTATTGTTTCATCAAATCTTCACATTTATTCCAAGCTTGATTACGAGCACTATCAGCGAAATATGAATGTCCAACCTATCATGTTTATTCTAAGCAGAGAAACCATCGTATGTAAAAGAATCCCCCTGGTTGCTTTCCATCGATTTTTCTAATAGATAACAACATAAACAAAATAATGCATCTTTCTCTATACTATATTCCAACCAGTTGGCGTATAGTTTAAACCATTCCGAGTTGAATCAATGATTACTTCCCTCATTATCTTTTGAGGTAACTTATTGTTGAAAAGATGGCAGGACCTTTTGAATATAAGTCTTTCTTACTTTATCTTAGTCATTTGAATGATATTCTATTATTCGAATCTGTAATCTAGGATCCGAATGTAGATTGTTCAACTCGACCTTAAGACGACTTTGTCTAGAACTAGAAGATGGCTGTGAATGTGGATCCACTGATTCCATTGATTTTCTTTTATTTTTTTTTCATTTTAGCAAAAAATAAATTCCTAATAAACATTGAGCCATAAAACTGCAGTGCATAGCAAGAATGTATAGCAACGGTGCCAACAAATCTCAGTTGTCAACAGAAAAATAGATATCAACAACAATCAACGATTCAACAACCTCAAATCAGAATCACATAGAACAGAATCTCAACAATAATCAATGATTCAACATCAAAATAGATATCAACAATCAGATGAGAGAGAGAGAGAAGAAATACATCACAATCTGACCGGTGACGAGGCGACACACCGACATTGAAACTCGTGTTCATCGCCCGTGAACAATGAAGGGTGAACTCAGCCTTGGTCCTCAGAGTTCTTCACGACACAGAACTCATCCTTCCTTACAAGTGACAACACGACACAAAACTCGTCCGTGAACGATCAACGGTGAACTATGAACACGAGCACGACACAGAAACTCGTTACTCGTCGTCAGGCCATCTGCGGACTCAACTCGGGCTCGTGCAGGACTCGTTACTCGTCGTGAGGATTGGAAGACGATTAGACGAACTGACAAAGGCAGGAAGGTTCTATCTCTGTGAAGTGAGGATTGCGAGAGGAAAATGAAGGTTAGGTCGAAGAACAAAGAACTGTCGTAGGAAATGATCAGATTTGGGGGGAAATTGTAGATTTAGGTTTTTTAATTGAAGGGTTAAAAAAAATTAGAATTAGAAAACCAAAAAAAGGGTTTAAAACTGAAGAAATCATAAGTCAAATTTTAGTGGATCAAAAATTCAGTGGATCAAAAATAAAAAATAGGGTCAAAAATAAAAAATTCCCTATACTAAAAATTAAAAAAATAAAATTGAGTGCGGTCAATTGACTCCACCCTCATGTGTATGGCTCCGCCACTACACGAGGGCATCTATTTCCCAACAAACTAACAAAGTATGTTATTTAAGGAGCAACTGTCAACTGATAAGCACCATCGACATGCCAACATGAAAACATTGGCAATTTCTCAAGCATAGTTCCAAAAAATTTGAGTACAAAGATTCTATGTTTGAAAATATAAGCCGCCATATGTTATTCATAGTAATTATAAGTATGAGTTCGTGGTGTTAAGTCATCATATCCTGAATAACTTGTAAAAATGAAAAAAAAATTAGTTTTCCCCAACAGCTAAGAGTTGCAGCAAGTTCAGATTGTTTATAGTTTGTGACACGATTGGTTAATGAGAAACACAATATGATTCTAAATATATAGCAAGTGATAAAGGCAAATGCTAAGCCGTCTCTTTCGCTGGAGATATGTAATACTCTTAGGTGCAGTGAGTGAGAATGAAAAGTGCAACAACAATTCAATTGAAGAAAAATTCTAATAACTTGTTCAAACTAGCTTTCAGCAATCTGCAAGAGAAACAAAACAGCATTTGAGACATAATGTCTCAACAAAAGACAGGAATTATAAACGCAAAATATGTAGATAAGTCTCCGGAAGTTCCCTAGAGACATAGGAAAGCAACTTAGAAATGAAATAGCAACACTTTACATCTCACTAATCCTTCTTTCGGTGATATCAAGCAAAAACGCAGAGGAGAAAGAACCAAATCCAACCATTAAAGATAATCAGTAGCATGTGAAAGTAATAATAACTTGACGAATCTCACCAGCAAGCAGATCAAATCAATGTAGCCTCCAACCAATTGCAAATATGATTGTTGGTGATATCAGTAGAACTGAACTTTCTACCGCCATTTAACATCCAGCTTATCAAGTGGGTATAAAAAGACCTTCCAAAAGCTTCATTTGGTGTCCGACGGGTACTCATCCATGAGTGTTGAGGGCTTCCCAGACCAAATTCTTTGGAACTGGACTGGCAAGATCACGAGCTTGCAAGGCTGCTGATCTGAGTGTCCGAAGTGTCATTTCGTTAGCCTTCAAGAACGATGCGCAATTGTAAGGCAAATTGTGTTTCTTGCACAGTTCCTTCACAAAGGGTGAGACTTTTCTGAGTTGGCATCGAGGTAACCGGGGAAAGAGATGGTGCTCAACCTGAAATTGCAGCCCTCCGTGAAACCAATCCATCCAAGACGAACACGATATATCCAGTGTACCCATAGTCTGTTTCTCAAACCAATCATTACTACTTGGGGGGCCAACATAGACACTGGATGAGAAATGGTTCAAGCAGAATTGAACATGTTGAATCCCAGTTACAGAGAAACTTGCAACGATAAACATTATTCGTTCACCCCAACTGGGTAAGCAAGAGACGAGCAGTGGAAACCAAATCCAATACACAAGGAGCCCCAGAATCTCCTGACCCCTATTGAGAACTTTTCTCTTAGATGACAACAGCAAAACTGACTGAGCAAATAGATTAAGTCTAGCAAAACACATAACGGGATAAAATGTCCAATGCTGGTAACTAACCAAGAACCTAGAAACAGAATCGAAGTTCATCTTCCTGTCATAGAAGTAAGACGTGAGTGAATTGAAGAATTTCGAAGATACCACGAAGAAAGGCATGTGCTGAAGATCTGGATCAAAATCAAGGCTGTTACAAGCAATGTGATGGGCGTTGTGGTTCCACTTCCACCACGCGATACTGATCCCTGCGAGGCAATTCCCGGTAAGCACCTGCACGAAACGATTCCACTCACGGTTTGCCATAATCTGGTAGTGGCCAGAGTCATGCCCAAGCCATCCACTCTGAATCCACATTAACCCCATTAAACAACCACTGCCCAGATGCACCCAGATGCTATCAGAGCATAAAACACCATAAACACTCGCGGCAAACAGCATTGCCATGAAACAGAGAGAGAAAAGAACCCCATGGCCCTTCTTTTCAAACAAACCCATTTTCGAAAACTCCGCAACGAGTTTCCTGTAATCCTTTGATGCCTCTGAGACAGCATAATCCTCGAGATAATAACCATTGTAGAATTTGTTCATATACTGCCAAGCGGAGCCCGGATGGTACGCGACAAAGGCATCAGTGACATCTTGGCCAGCGAGATTGAGCAACGGAGAATCACCGCCTGGGTGGTCTTTAGTCCAATCTGAAACATCATACACTTTCCCCTGTATAGAGATCCATAGATCTCCTCGTTTGTTGTGCTTTCTGAGATCTTCCCGTGAAATGTACCTGGTCTGCTCCGCCATTGAAGTGAAAGTGAGCAAATACGAAGGGAGATCCGATGACGAAAACAGATATTCCCTTTCTCTCTTTCCCCAGATTCGCCTCTCGCTCTCAGACCTTTTTTCTGAGAGGTCTTGAGTATTGCATGAGAGATAGTTGTAGAGGGGACGAGGAGGTTTAAGGGGTGATGGGATTCTGTTCTCCTCTGCTCTCTCTGCTATTTGTGCGTCTACCGTTAACGAATATGAGAGGGCGATATTAAATAAAGAGAAGAGGAGTGGGGTGTGACAGCCCGATTGAAGAAGCGCCACAGATTGGTTTGAAAAACGTTAAAATCTTTAGCCGAATGGGTAGGCAAGCACATGCGTTGGCAAACGGCAGAACAGAGAACAGACTACTTACATTTCAGGCTAATATCTTTAATTGTCTATATAGGCCATATTTTTTGGATAATACTTTGCTACCCGTCCACTGACAGGTAAGGGCAACTCATCCCTACCGTCGATGTGATTCAATCACCTAGTTTCATGTGTGATAAAATATTTAATGTCAAAAAATTTTAAGATTTTATTGGTGTGACCTACAATTATTTAAACGAAGAATTTTAAGAAATAGCTCGAAGTATGTGTCAGGCTAACTTCGATGTATGGTACTTTTATTAATTTCTCTCACTTTATTGTAATTAACTATAAATCTAAGAATAGTTTTAAACTAGTCAAATTTTATTTCACTAAGTGATGAACCAACTAATATTTATCTTATAATAAATTTAGCAATTAGCCAATACATGATTGATGCTAATCCTATGTGGGTTTAATTAAATCTGTAGATCGAGACGTCTCGAGTTTAAATATTCATTTTGACTCTTAAACAATCAGTCAATAAATTTAGTTACCCTCTAAATGATTCAAAGGGCACTAATAAGAAACTTCTTGTCGAGTGCATATGCACCTCCGAATTTACTAGGAATGGTCTTCGGATGCTCCATGCTAATCTAAATAGACCAGTAATAATTGCTATATCACTGGGTCAAATAAAATTCAATGTACAAATTGATCGGTTTATAACTATTTGTTTTAATATGTCCTACTCAAATGACACGTTAGTTTTGTATACATCAACTTATATGGTACAATTGAAGTTTCAAATAAATTATATACTGAGTGCAAAGCAATAGTTTTAAAAATAAATTTATATAATGGCTTAAATACACTTAAATAAATCATTATTAGCCTTAATAGATTTTAGGACAAATAATAAAAGGTCTAGAAAATATAGTAAACATGAGATATTGTTAGGTAGTCCTGACTCTGAGTAGTGATATCATGACTTTTAAATAAGTAATGTAAATCCTAGTTTTTTATGAACGTTATGAATTTAATGTTTAATTCATTAATAATAATAAAGTTATAGATATTTTGAAGGAGTACACAGGCTGTGTAGCATATCCGGATATTAAAGAATCTTTGAAAATCTTTATTATAAGTGAGTGACGTGTACACCTTTCTTTCATCACGTGCATGCAATTATGAACCGTTCCATTGTTATCTCTAAGTAGATCCTGAAATAGAGTTGTTTCTTATGAAAATTAGGAATTTGAACCAATTTTTGTCTAATCTACAATAATCGCCTATTTTTTTGCGTTGGCATCCCTGACGTCAAACTTACCAAAAAAAGCATGGGTCCTTCCCGATCAATCCTGTCCTGCACAATGTTCGACGTCTCTCCCGTTAACTACACCTGAGAAGCTCCCCCTTCGTCCTACCTGCCGTCTTCACCATCGGCCCTTTCGCCGACGACGAGCCCAGCCTCCTTCGGCACACAAAACTCATCTCTCACTATGATAAACTGTCCAACCACGTTAAAGAGCTCGTCCAAGGTATATTCGAAGGCGAAACTCGTGTCCTTGCCACCTCCATGACCACGGAGGAGATTTTCAGGGGCGTGAAATAATTCAAACAGGTGGTATTCGAGAAAGTCCAGTTGGAGCTTAATCAATTTGGGCTTCTGATTTATAATGCGAATGTCAAACAATTGGTTGACGTTCCTGGCCATGAGTATTATTTCTCCTAGGGCTTTTTTTTGCTAAAGGAGAACTCTTGTAACATCCTAATCATGAAAATTAAACATGCCTGTAATTTTATAATTTCAGAATTTTCAATTTAAAAATTTTTATTTAAGAAAATTTTAAAATTAAAATTTTTAATTTATCCATGATAGAGAAACATTGACCTTAAATAACGGAAACATTAAACTTATTCATGATCGAAATCTTAATCATTAAATAGTGGAAGCGATAAAGTGTTTTAAATGCATAATTAATAAAAAGCCTCGATAAAGTTGAATTAATTTTTGAAATAAAGTTAAAACTTAAATCCATAATTCATGAAGTTTTCATTCATCATAATTCGTATAAGAGCATAACGTAAAATAAACTACTCGTCATCACCATTTGCATCATAAACAACTGTGAAATGATTAATATTTTAAAATATGCAGTAAGCAAACTCACATAATAACATGTATCCACATGTCATAAATGTAATCATAACATAACATAAATTGACATATATCGTAAACGAAATAATGTAACATACTTCATCATGACTAGACTCAACATAGCGCACACGTGTCTCGTACATGATCGTATAACAATCTTAATCATATCTTTGACTTGGCATATTTTCTAGTTAACCACCTAATCAGAACTGATCACACGTTAACTGAACATATCATGACAAATTGGGCGACGAAACAGATGATACCCATTGGGTAACGAAACAGATGACACATATTGAGCGACAGAACAGATGACACTCATATGTGACGAAAAACGTGAACAGATGACATCCAATGTATGACCAAAACATACACAATCTATGTGTAATGAAAGCATGAACATATAACACATCATTCTTATAACAGAACATAACATGAATAATCTGTTTTCTTGTTAACTAAGGGTCGTGTATAATTTCATATCTTGCTTAGTTAGCACTTGATTGAATTAACTTCATAACTTGCAAAATACAAGTGCATGATAATAATTGATCATATGGTTCACAAGTAAACATATGATACATACTGATACATGTAACAGGATCAAACATTATAACATACTAACGTATAATCAAGCATACTCAAATATTTATCTCATGATAATCACATTAATAATTGAACAGTAATTAACACCAAAGTGTACACGAATATAAACATAATTGAAAAATGATTGAACATGTATTAAATATAAATACACTATACGATTATAACATCAGAATCAAATCATTATGTAAGCTCACTTTCATACGAATAAAATTAGCAATTTTTGACTTGGTCTAAACTAATCAAAGTGGTACAGGTTCAACTTGATTCGGTTGGTCTAAAACAGTCAGTTTGGTTGGGCTGATCCGACTCGGGCAAATGACTCGGTTTGGATTGGTCTTATCTGACCGATTCAGACCGGTCCGGTTAAACTGAACAGGTTCATTTCAAATGAATCGATTCGGGTCTGGATGATCTGGTTTGGGTCAACAACTAACTGGGTCGCAAAGGCCCAGCTGCAGTCCGAAACAGGGAAAAGAAAGAAAAAACAGAGGAGGGGAAGGAGTCTCGCTAGTGATGGCAGAAATGCAGAGAGAGGGAGAGAAGAAGCAAGGGAGAAACATAGGAAGAGGGAGAGAAAAACGAGAGACCAAGCAAAGTGTAAGAGACAAAGCAGAAGGAGAGAAATTGAGAGAGGGGGGGGGGGGGATAGAGAGAGAGATAAACAGAGAGATGAAACAAAAGGGAAAGCGAGAAATCAGCGAGACGAAGAGCAGCAGAGAGAAAGGAGAGAAAATGAGAAACAGAAATAGAGGGAGAGACAAAGAGAACGAAGCAGAAGGAGAGAGAAGATCCGAGAGAGGGGGAGAAACAGAGAGGGGGAGAAGCAGAGAGGAAGACGAATGTGAGAGAGACCGAGAAACAGAGAAACAAAAAAGAAAGAAAGAAAGAGAAAGAAAAGGAAGAAGAAATGAGGTTACTTGAATTTCACGATGAACCTAAAGAACGACGAAATGAAGAAGAAGAAGAAGGGAGACAAAGGGGTTCGCTGGACAAACGGTTGAGGGGGAGAGGGATCACGCTGGGTGGGGGCTGCCCAAGAAGAGAGGAGTAGAATATATATACAATATTAGGTTAAAGTTGGCTTAGGGCGTATGGACGACAAGTATGGTGTGAGTGAGTTTAAGAAAGAGAGAGGGATTGCTGAATAAATAAAAATAGGGTTGGGTAGCTCTAACGTATACATACTTATACAAATGAGCTAGGGTTTGAAAATACAAATTTAACACATTTCAAAATCTTTTATAAAAATCAAAATTAAAAATATATATTACCCAATCAATTGGTTTCACAAAAATACCCCTTAAGGATGGTCAGAGTATTACATTCTCCTTTTTTTAAAACTTTCGTCCTCGAAAGAAAGATGTCACATTTTCAAACTTCTGAAATCACAACTAAAACTTAAATGAAAAAAATTAACAATAAAAATCATTTTAAATAAATGTGCAAGTTACAAATAAAAAAATTTTAATCTTATCGAGTAATTAAAATGTAAACATCTAAACATGTCATAACAAAATTGAGGTATATCATACTGAATCAATAATTGAACACTAATAACATGCATACCTTACTTGTAAGGTGAGGGGGAGGAGAATGAGTCACATGCCATATTTTTCACTAAGAAAAGTCTACATAATAAAAAATCATTGCTAAAATACTAAACTGTAACGTCTCGATATCCGATGGTTAAACATGCGTGTAATTTTATAATTTCAGAATCCCCAAATCGAAATCCCTTATTTAAGAAAATTTCAAAATTAAAATTCTTAATTTACCCATGATAGAAAAACATTGACCTTAAATAGTGAAAACATTAAATTGATCCATGATCGAAATTTTAATCATTAAATAGTGTAAGCGCTAAAGTGTTTTGAATGCATAATTAGTAAAAAAAACTGAATTAATCTTTGAAATAAAATCAAAACTTGAAATCCATAATTCATGAAATTTTCACCCATAATAATTCGTAGAAGGGCATAGCGTAAAATAAACCACTTGAATAACTCACTCTAATAGAAAATATTTTTCGATGACTTTAAGTAAATCATAAAACTAAAAATCATAAATTCTTATGGATCCAACTGTTATGGTAGTCTCCCGCTATTGCTACTAGTTATCATCATCTGCATCATAAACAATTTAGGGGGGATGAGTATTTTAAAGTTAATAAGCAAACTCACAAAATAACATGCATCCACATGCAATAAATGTAATCATAACATAACATAAATTGACATACATCATAAATGAAATAATGTAATGTACTTCATCATGACTTGGCTCAATATAGCACGTAGCTAACACACGTCTCATACATTATCATATAGCAATATTAATCATATATTGTCTAGGCATATTCTCCAGTTGACTGCCTAATAAAACTGATTATACGTTAACTGAATCATATCATGATGAATTGGGCGACGAAAAGATGATACCCATTAGGCGACGAACAAGATGACACACAATGGGCGACAGAACAGATGACACTCATAGGTGACGAAAAACGTGAACAGATGGTACTTCATGTGTGACGAAAACATTTACAGATGACACTCAATGTATGACCAAAACATGAACAGATGACACCTTATGTGTGATGAAAGCATGAACAGATGACACATCATTCGTATGACAGAATATAACGTGAACAGTCTGTTTCCTTGTTAAGTAAATGTCGTGCATAATTTCATATATTGCTTAATTACCACTTGACTAAATTAACTTCATAACTTGCAGAGTACAAGCATGATAATAATTTATCATATAGTTCATAAGTAAACATATAATGCGTACTGATGCATGTAACAGAATCAAACATGATAACATACTAATGTATAATCAATCGTACCCAAATATTTATCTCATGATAATCACATTAATAACTGAATAGTAATTAAACACCAAAGTGTTCGCGAATATAAACATTATCAAAAAACGGTCGAACATGTATTAAATATAAATACACTATACAATTATAACATGAGAGTCAAATCATTACATAAGCTCATTTACCTAGACTGATATGAATAAAATTAGCAATTATTGACTTAGTGTAAACTGATCAAAGCGGTACTGGTTCAACTTGATTCAGTTGGTCTAAAACAGTCAGTTTGGTTGGTCTGATCCGGCTCAGGCAAATGAATCGGTTGGGATTAATTAGTCTGACCGAACCGATTTGGACCGGTCCGGCTAAACTGAATAGGTTCATTTCAAATGACCCGGTTCGGGTCTGGATGATCTGGTTTGGGTCAACAACCAACTGGGTCGCAGAGGCCCAGTTGCAGTCCGAAACAGGGAAAAGAAAGAAAGAACAAGGGAGGGGAAGGAGCCTCGTCGGTGATGGAAGGAACGCAGAGAGAGGGAGAGAAGAAGCAAGGGAGAAACATAGGAAGAGAGAAAAAAATAAGAGACGAAGAAAAGAGTAAGAGACAAAGTAGAAGAGAGAAATTGAGAGAGAGAGATAAACAGAGAGATGAAACAAAAGGGAAAGCGAGAAATCAGCGAGAAGGAGAGAAGCAGAGAGAAAGGAGAGAAAATGAGAAACAGAAATAGAGGGAGAGACAGAGAACGAAGCAGAAGAAGAGAGAAGATCTGAGAGATAGAAAGAAACAGAGAGGAAGACGAATGAGAGAGAGACTGAGAAACAGAGAAACAAAAAAGAAAGAAAGAAAGAAAAAAGAAAAGGAAGAAGAAAATGAGGTTACTTGAATTTCAGGATGAACCTAAAGAACGACGAAACGAAGAAGAAGAAGAAGGGAGACATAGGGGTTCGCTGGACAAACGGTTGAGGGGGAGAGGGATCACGCTGGGTGGGGGCTGCCCAAGAAGAGAGGAGTAGAATATATATACAATATTAGGTTAAGGTTGGCTTAGGGCGTATGGACGACAAGTATGGTGTGAGTGAGTTTAAGAAAGAGAGAGGGATTGCCGAATAAAATAAAAATAGGGTTGGGTAACTCTAGGGTATACATACTTCTACAAATGAACTAGAGTTTGAAATACAAATATAACACATTTTAAAATTCTTTTATTAAAATCAAAATTAAAAATAGGCAAAAATACATCATTGTACTTTGATGAAAATGTAAATTATATCTCTATATTTTTTTATATTTTTATACCCCTATATTTTGATTAAATTATAAAATATACCCATCCGTGACATTTCCATCATCCATTTCCCTCAATTTCCTCAATTATTTTCCTCAATTGTCATTCATTTCCCCTCATTTTTAAACCCTCATTTTTGCTTTCAACACATTTTCTAGATCTGATTTTTTTGTTTTCATTTGATGACTTTTTACTTTATTCTAAAAAAAATCTGTTTTATTCTTTAAAAAATCTACTTCGTTCATACTATAATGAATTTTTTTTTGCTTTATTCTTTAAAAAAAATGCTTCATTCTTAAAAATATTTGCTTCATTCATATGATTCTTAATCCCTATTACTTGGAGGTTTTTTTGTGGGTAGTTCTACTTACAAATTACTTCTATTTTGGATTTTTACAATTCTAGAGAATTTTGTGAGAGTTTTTTTATTTTTAATTCATTTTTACTATGATTTTGTATTTCTTCATCGTCTCTCCAAAATTTATTTTTCTTTTTAAATTATGTAAAAAGACTCTTCATTTTTAGTGACATTTTCTATTGAATTTGACAAAACTTGACTCTCCAAAAAAAATTCATGACAGATAGTGAAGATTGTTACATGGTAATTGTAATTCAAACTTTTTATTCATCTTTTAAATTTTTTATTGAACTGAAGCTAAATTCTCAATGATTTCCTATTAGAAATAAGTTACAAATATATTATTCATATGATTGGAAAAAATAAAAAATATAACTTAGTTTATTGAAATTTTATAATGAAAATTTTTTAGTAACATATTTTTTTATGATGAACCATTTTTTGAGTAGCAGATTTTTTTTGAATGAAAAAGATTTTTTTAAGGATGAAGCAAAATTCATTACAGTATGAATGAAACGGATTTTTTTTTAAAATAATGCAAAACAATTCGTTAAAGGAAAGTAAATAAATTGTACTTGGAAGGTAAACGGACATCCATTGAGTGAATATCCATGAACAACAACGATGGATTTCTATGTTTTTTTTCTTGATCTTTAAGATCATCAAAAACAACATTTGTATTCTTGACGGCTAATAATGATTTCATTGTTTTGGAAAAAGAGAGCTCTCCCCATAAATGTTTGTTGAACGCTTCACGGTTGTCAACCAAAACTAACCATCTATTCTCAATTAGGGTACGGTTGTCTTTCCTCAATCGAAAATGCTCTAGCATGTAAATCAGAGATCATCTTGACCCCATCAGAATCTGACTTATATTTAGAGTTTTTAAACTTGTCCTCCAACTCAGCCACGGTTATTGATTGGGCTTTGGGAAAGTACACGTCATAGAGTCTGTTGGGGCCACGAGTCTTCTTCTCATCTCAGGCTTCACTAAACTTTAGTCGAGTCATCAACGAGAACTCCTTCTTGGAGAAGCACAGTGGTTCCACATTGACAAGAAACTAGATTTCCTCCTCAGATGGAGTTTCGTTGACATATTTGACCTCTCTGGCCAACACCTGGTGGCAGACAGTTGCTGAAAATTTTAGGGTTGCGAGGTCAAAGAGATGGAAAAGGCTCGTCCCTAAATAGGGAGAGTTGAGGAGCTGTCAGCTTAATCTTGATAACATCTATGCAGCGAGTATTGCACTTTGCATTGACCCTTGCTTTTAGAATTTTGTTAACATCATGGACGTATCTTAGTTGCATCTTTGATGAAGCCATAACCTATAAAAAATTCATGGCTAACATAATATCAGAAAATATACATGATACTCGTGTAGTCATCGTGTAGACTACAAGAGGGGTACACGATCCTCGTGTAGACTATATAAGGGGTACACGAAACTCGCGTAGCCCAAGTGTAGACTTCAGGAGCTTTACACGACCTTCGTGTAACTACAAGAGGGGTACACGATCCTCGTGTAGACTACAAGAGGGGTACACGATCCTCGTGTAGACTACAAGAGGGGTACACGATCCTAGTGGTTACACGAAGGACGTGTAAGCCTCGTGTAGGCTACATGAAGACTACACGAGAGTCATGTAAAGATCGTGTAGTCTACTGGACCTCATGAGTTTCGTGTACACGATCCTCATGTAGACTACAGGATGGTTACATGACGAGCATGTACCCAGAAAACAGACACGATGCAAGACCAGAAACCCAAGAAAAACACTTTGAAACCTAGAAGAAAAAAACACTCAGAAACCTAAAAAAACATTAGAAACCCAAAAAAACAACCTTGTTGTGATTCAGACATCCATAAAAAATAAAAATGCATAAATCCAGAAAAAACACCTCAGAATCCAGAAAACAAAAATCAAACCCAAAAACTTACCTTGTTGTGATTCCTTCATGTTGGATATGAATACTCAAGGATTTGTAGAGAGAAAGATGTTGCGACTTCAAGAGAGTGGGAGATAGTAACAGTAAGAGAGAAATGAGGGAACTGCAAGTGAGGTACACGAAGGGGTGAGGTTACGTCTAATCATCACTTTTTTTCAAGTCGTTATTTAGAATTCGTGAACGGGTTTTTTAGTAAGTTCACAAGCTGGTTTTGAATTGAAGGTGGGCCAGAGGTCAAGGTAAGTAAAAAATTATTGTAGGGGTCAAATTCTGTAAAATGGTTAGTGTGGAAGTCTACTTTAGCAAAAAAACCCTTTCTCATATTTAGGGAAAAAGACTTCGATAAAGGCAGCGAATCAAGCCAAAAATGATGTGGCGGAGGTGAAGATGAAGGGGAGATTGGGGCTAAACTATGATAGGGCCAGACGCTGCAAAATGCTGTCAAAATCGATGTGGAGACTAATATACCATAGTATACCTTCAAATAAACTCTGAGTATCATGGATGATATATAAAAGTAACTAAAAATATACTATAATATATTAATGATATCTTAAAATATACTATAATATATTAATGATATCTTAAAATATACTATAATATATTAAAATATAATATGATATATGTAAATATATCATAGTGTACCTACCTGTACATAAAAGTTCTATAAAAAAATTACAGTTAAAAAGAAATGATCATTCTTACATATTATAAAATTTCACATGACACGTGACAAGATCTAGACGGAAGACTCCATCAAAGAGAAGATAGAGCGAGAACTATAGGATCAACTAGAAGGTTATGAAGAAGAGAGCAATCAGAAGAAAGTACATGACTTGCCAACGTGGTAATTCAAAGAGAAACTAATCAAAACTATTGGTGTGATCAGACAGTCAAGATTTACTAAGTTGTTAATGTTGATAAACTAGATCTCAGAGAAATACCTCTCAAGGTGTGAAATAATCTTTCAACAGAAATTACACCAAATAGCAGTTTTCACACACTCAGTTAGATTTTTGTGAGCCTTTTTAATTATTTAGATTTCTATCAATTTTATCTTTTTAAAATTACATCAATTTTAGTAGCCAATATTTACCCTTTTCATGAACAAATGTTTTATTTTTTTGATGATAATGTTAGAGATTTTATTTTGAAGATAGGTAGTTATTATCCATATCCCTTAATTTAAGGGACATAGATGATAATGTTAGAGATTTTTTTTTAATTTAATATTAAGTTTTTTTTAAGGAAAATGTAATTTCTTTTATTTTTATACCTAACTAACATTTAAATACATATTTAAGGTATATGTATTTAACAGCTATATTTTACACGTGAAAGTATTATTGTAATTATTACGTGTAATATTTAAAATTTTAATGTTTTTTAATTTATTGAATTTTTTTATTTAATATCTTGGATTTTTTATGGTTGTTAATTAATGATTTTCTATATTTAATATAACTATATTGTAAAATACTCTATATTTAATGAATTTTTAAATTTTTAAAAAGTCATAGATTTCACTAGTTTTTCTTTTATCCCTATATTTATGGTTTTGAATATTTTTGAATTAGTATTGCCCTATTTTTCAGTTTTTTATTTTTAAAAGTTTTTAATATTTGTTCTTATATTTATCTCATGAAAATTTTATTTTATTTCTCATTTATGAAAGTTCTTTATTTTCAAAGGATTTTGATATTGGTTACTATATTTATTAGTTTAAGTATATTTTTGTTATGGATATGCATTTTAATACATAATTTTATATTTATATTCATGTTAACTGATCCATGGCCAGAGATAAAATTTTCATTGACACCGACAATATATGTAAGAAACATATAAAGACATGATGTTTATGTTAATACATAATTGCATAAAAATAAATTTTACATATTTATAAAGTATAGTTCTTGTAAATACGCATTGGTATTAAAATTACGTCATGTTAATTACATATAATTAATTATTTACATGTAAATAGAACCATTTATAGAGAGTCAAATGATTAATTACACATCATCTAAAAATTTTTTTACACATAATATTTATCGAGAATAGAATTAATTCACAAAGGGTATAACCAATTTATAAAACACATATCCAATTTACATAGTGTAAAGGAGTTTTTCTGCTAATCAGGGTGTAAAGAATTTTTTTCGCTAATCAGCGATCAAAGGGAAAAGTATTGATAGAGGTTGATTTGTATGAATATTAACAGGAGAAAGAGAGTAAATACTCTGAGTTGTATTGTTTTTGGAGTTGTATTGTTTTTGGAGTAAATACTCTTATATAGGTTCTATCATTTGCATGAGTTGATTAGAATAATAATAAGAAGGCAGGAGAATCATGATCCTCTCCCCTATGGTCTCAGAGTTACTCATTACCCCTAGAGATCACATCCATTCGTGAGGATCATTCTGCTAGGTATGAGCCTTTTTTCCTTTCTTATTTTCAATCTGTCTTATTCAGTCGCCAATCAGTCACATCTACTTGGTGATTTCTTGTGGTTCGAGCCAATCAATCATTGCCACTTAGTGGCCTGTCATCTTATCTCCTCCGAGTCATTCAACTGCCTAATCAATCACTACCATTTGATTATCATTTCAGATATATTTTTTTTATATTTCATCCATGAAGTGTCCATGGTTCAAACTTAGTTTATTAATTTTAAAATCAATCGGTCCCAACAATTAGTATCATAGCAATAGGTTCTTGATTATGCATGTTGATATTTGAAACAAACGTATCATGAATTTTGTGGATATTGGCATATGATTTTGTATGTAGATTCAAAACTACTTTGAAAGTAATATGTGATTGGATCCCTAACAATTGGCTCTAGGCGTTTTTTTTTTCAATTTAGCATTGATGTGCGCCAGATTTAAGGCATAAAGTTTTACGTAAGTTATTTTGTTGCAAAAGTTGTAATTTTATAAATTTGATGTAAAATCGTCGTCACCTCGATACTGTCATTCGAAACCGCCACTGAGAAGTCGCCGGACAACCATCGAGAAGTTGCCGGAAATGACTGTTCACGCCAAAATTACTATTCACCCTGAAATTAGTGTTCGCACCGGAGTTACTGTTTCGGCAATCGCGACTGTTTCGGCAGCCGCCGTTGTCCGCTCCCGTGCCCTGCATGGTGACTAGGGTTTGTGAAACCCTAAGCGATAACAATTAGGGTTTAGGGAACCCTCTGATGTTTCGTGAAAATCCTTATCCTATTTTTCTATCTTTTAAATTTTAAATTTTAAACGGATAAAATATAATTTAGAATTCAACGATAATTATCTATTTTATGTTTTTATCTTTTGAATTTTGAATTCAATAGATAATTATCAATATTATCTTTTTATATTTTATTTTGTTTCGAAGAAAAAAAGGGTGCATAATTAATGAGATTATTTAATTAGGAAAATAGTTTTTCTTAATTAAAGGATTTTAATCAAAATTTAAATTTTGAATTTTTGAAATTTGAAATTTGAATTTAAATATTGAATTTTTAATTTTGAATCTGAAATTTGAAATTTGATTTTAAAATGGGAATGGACTTTTGTAAAGAGTTAGAAAGTGGTGGGACAACCTGTAGGACAAATAGACAATTACAGATATCATGAAGATTTGTAAATTAATTTGTAATTTATTATTCTTTTTGGGTTGTAATTAGAAATGAGCCAATAGAGAGGTTAATTTTAAATGTATGATTTAATTTTAATCGTGCATCATCATATAACCCATATAGAACTATGGATATGTCAATATTAAATTACCATGTAGCATTTACATACATCATTGTAGATTAATTATAATGATTATATTAAATTACAATGTGAAATTTATAATGGTTATGATTTTATATTGGGATTTAAAATTAAATAAATGATTTATAAATTTTATCACGTTTTTCAAATTAATAAGAGTTATGTTTTGAAAAACAACAAAAAATCCAAAGTCTTTTTTCAAAAACTAAGTGGGATGGTTGTTTACATTTAAATGTTCCCAAAGTCTCCAACGTGAACTTGATCGTGGCACGAGGAATGGTTTGAACCGCCCATAGCTGTCCTCTCTTTAATGGGAGAAACGTTGGAGTCGTGTCATTTTGAGTCATCGAGTTGCTTGTGAAACTAAGACTTCTAAAGGAAGTGGTGGGGCAGGGCTGTCCCATAGACGGACTGTTAGTCCATAGTAACTTTTATGAGTCGATGCGTTGGTTAAACACTTAGACTAAAGCGCATTAGAATCCTGACTTAGGGGTTAGTCAATGGGTCCAATGTGACCAAAACAATTGGTGATTGGTTAAGCTAGATGTCAAGACATTTGAGCGTTAATTAAACGAGAAGAGTCTCGATGCGATAAGAGATAGTTTGGACTTCATCACTCGATGAGATAAGTTATCATTTTTTATCATAACATCATGGAGGAAATATTTTTAATAGATTTTTAAATATTTAAGTAGTTGCATCATGCATCATACTTTCCTAAATGATTGAGCATTTATTTACACCGCTTTATTTATTCTTGTTTATAATAATGTCAATATCCCCATTCTTAACTATCTTAAACGTGAACAATATTAACTAGTGATAATTACAGTGATTGGAAACACAATCTTGATATGGTACTGACGATTGAAAAACATAAGTTCGTGCTCACCACCCCTTATTCCTTTGATCATTTAAGTGAATCGACTCAAGAGGAAAATGATGCTTATGCTTCTTGGTTACGTTCTGATGATATCGCCAGATATTACATCTTGATTTCTGTTAGCAATGTCTTGTAACAACAACATTAGAATTTAGAAACCTCCATTGATATGATGTTAAACATCATTGAAATGTTCGAAGATCAGGGTCGTTAAGCCAAACATGCAGTTGTGCGAAACCTTATGAACTGCAGGTTAAAACCTGAAACTCTTGTTAGAGAACATATGATGTTGATCATTAGTTATCTGAATGAGATGGAGATCATGGGTGCTGAGGTTGATGGCGAGACTCAGGTGGATATGATCCAAGAGACTCCGCGTGAAATAAAAGGGTTTATTTACACCAACAGAAAATTTAGCGTGCATGAATTGAGAGTTGATTCGACATCGAATCTATAGTGGAGTCGTATGATGTCATGATTTAATAGGTCAGGAATTTATGGAGATAAATTCGCCAGGTATTTGAATCCTTAACTTCATTCACGTGGGTCTATTCAGTCTAAAAAATAACTCATGAGAATATGAATAGAGAGAACGAAGTAAATGCGATCAAAGTGTGTTTTGGTGACAAGGCATATTTCTTACACCTATATGTGATGGGTGATGTCACTTAATTAGTTAAGTGTGATCATATGTATTAAAATTAATTAATTTATTATTTTTTAATTATTAGACAATTAGTAAATAAAAAATTGATTAATTAGTTAATTGATAATGATCAATTAATTTATCAATTGGATTGATGAATCTCGATACAATTCAAACTTTAGGAAATATTATAATTTTCGGTAATTATAAATATATGGGGTGAATTTTCAGAAATTTAAAAATATATGAGTATATTTTGTAAATATAAAAATTACATTTTATCAATATCTACTAGCAATCTGATTACAGATAGATATTGGATAAGATACATTTGCTTGTTAACAAAGCAAAAAGAGAAAAAATATTTCCCCCCCCTCCCGGTTGGTGCCGAAAATTATATTGAAGGAGTAATTTTTTTATTTTTCTTCTTCAATCGTTTTGAGTGCCCACACTCAAATTCCTACACAAAATTCTCGCGAGATATATTTATGAAATTAATAGGTGGGTGTTGGTGTATGAAATTTGTGAATTGTTCTTGGAGTTCAAGTGTGTGATTTGGATCCCGAAACTTGAAGAATACGAAGAACGCTTGAAAAAATTGATTTTAAAACTTATTTTTAATTGATTTTAAAACCAACCGGTCCTAACAACTTCTTCATCTTTTTTCAGGTCCGTAAACCAGATTTCACCCACCCTCACGCCCGTTGGATATTTTCTTTTTAAAAAGCTTCCTTACTTCTTCGTTCTTCATCTACGTTTTTCTTGTGCCTGTGAGTCATATCTCTTTTCTTCCATGTCTTCCTCTTTTTTCGTTGCTAAGTAACTCATGTATGTCCATTCTGGCGGAGGTAAACTTTCATGTCACTGTCCCGTTGGGTACAACTAGAAAGAGTTTGAACGATTTATGTCTCGCCATAGTGGTGCGTTTCCCCCAGAATTTGTCGTTGGCTTCGGGGATGAATTTCCTAGATCATCCATTTTCCTCCCCCCTTACCAAATAACATTGGCCCCCAATATATATCACCCTAGGATTGAAACTTCCTTTCCCCCCTCTATTTCAAGAGTTCTTTTCTACCTTTTATCTGGCCCCTCCTAATATACTCCTAATACGTATAGAATTTTACTAGGGATATAGGTCTTGAATAAAAGGCATAATCATAGCATAGGGGTAGACGAGATATGTGCCGTGTATATTATTAAGCAACGCGACGCGTCTTATAATTTAGCTCCCCGTGACAAGAATGGAGGTATAGTAAAGGATCTCCCGAGGGGAGACAGAGGCAAGGAGAACAGGACGTTCCTGGTTGTCGAGAACTGGGGCGGTGATGGCCGCTGGAACGTCCTTAAGGTCTTGGGTGCTTTCAGTAAGTTTCCGGAGCTCTTCTTCCCAAGGACGTAGCAAGGCGATTATCCGTCGCCTTCAGGTGTCCAGAGCAGGACTTGGGTGATTATCCGCCACCTTCAAGCGGTTCCTTGGCTCTTTGGCACTTTCTTGTAAAATGTCTCTTGGTCATTTTACCCTCTAGACATTATTAAAAACATGAAGAGTTCTAACTTTTAGCTCTCTCAAAGCACCATGCTTTGTTAACCTGTTTAACCTATGTAGATTAATATATCCCAACCTAAGATCCCATAAATATGTGTTATCATCGTGAGAAACTCTTTGTTGTTTGTTATTTTTAGGTTTTACTACTTTAAATGATTTAGAATTATTTAATGCACGTTCAGTCAGTTTAAGCATATACAGTCTTATTATAATTTTAGCATGTCAGATATCAAATCCATTATTATAAATAATAAACTCTTTATTAATGAAAGGAACTTCGAATAACCGTTCTTGTAAAAATGAAAGAGAAATCAAATTCCTCAAAAAATCAAGAATATAATAAACATCGTTGAAAATTAAGTAATTATTTTCAAAAAGTAAACAAAGTGTCCTAAATACTTTAACTGACACGAGCGCACCACTGCCAAATCTTAAAACAACCTTGCCATCAGCCAGCTCCTTTTAACGAATCAAACATCTGCAAAGAAGAACATATACGATTAGTGACTCCTCAATCAAATATCCATGATGACAAATCATATTCCACTAAAAAAGCTTCAAGTACAAGTTAATCATATTTACCTTTCTTTTCTAGCACAGAGAGATACATGTTATAGTTTTTCTTCCAATGACCTTCAACCCCACCGTGGAAACAATTCCTTTGGGCTTGCTGTCTTTCTTGTTCTTCTTAGTCTTCGGTGATGTCTTGACTTTCTTTACTCTTTTATTATTACTCTTGTCCTTACCATTATTCTTCTTCCTTTTCTTGTTCTTAACAATATTGGATGAAGACTTTTGCTCGACAACATTTTTCTCGCCCTCTTTGATCATTCCAAGGTTGAGTGACTAAAAAAATTGCAGTTCATTCAACAATTGGGTCATGTTGAATTGTAACTTGTTCATAACATAGTTGGTTGTCAACACAGAAAAATCTGGTGCGAACGACTCTAGTATGATGATCACTTGAGTCCGCTCAACAATGGTCGCCCTATGTACTTCTACCTCAGGCATTATGTTGATCATGTTCAAAACACGTTCTCAAACAGAAGTACCCTTCCTCATATTAGTTGTCATATAGGTGCTACTGGCCTCATGGCGACTTTGATCGGACTGTTGCCCAAGCATTGCATGTAAAGATTCTATAATCTCATAGGCAGTCTTCATGCTTTCATGCTTGATTCTCATAACATCATTCGTGCTCACAAGCATATAGCACTTCGCGTTGTTGTTTGATATGACCCAAGCATCATATTTGTCCATAACATTCTTAGGGGCATTCTTCAGTAAGAACGAACTTTTGATTCCTCAACACATTCTTCAGTGAGGACGAACTTATGGTTATCACAAATCAACATTAAGTTCATTTTGATTTCCAACGTATGAAATTATCACCATTCAATTTTTCAAGAGCGAGTAAAACAGTAACATGGTTGCCCATGGTAAACATAATATTGATAATTGAAATATAAAACATACATGATTCAATATAATTGATAGATATCTATAATTCGAACAGTAAACGTGTGCATAAATGCAATCATAATAAACACATAAATTTAGCATTTACTAATCACGATAAAATAACCCAACGATTAATGTGCCGCCTTAGGGTCGGTCTATGAGACATTCTCATCCTTATTAATTAAAACTTAAAATATCTCATGTTTTCTTTTTTAACAATAAGGTATCACGCGAAAGCTTAATTGTGACTTTGTGAGTGTACCCCATCATTTCAGATATCATGACTTCATTTAGAATATGCCACTTTAGGGTCGGTCATAGCTAAACTACATCAGTTCCTCCTATCTTCTTAAGAAGTTCAACTTTGATATTAGTACAGCTCAAAACCTTTCTTAGGAGGATGAAAACAAAGCCATTTTGAGGCTTTCACTGCACCTCACGTTGTTGTACTAATGATAGAGACCATAGGTTACATTGACATGTTAACCTTCTCACACTCCCTATTTTAGAATAACCTGTTTCTATTTTAACTAATAAATTAATTCCAAATTAATTACTAGTTAAAATAATAACTCTATAAATATTTAATTATCAGTTAAGCCAATCCCATTGGTCTAAGTTCATTGAACTTTCTAAAGCACCTAAGACATAATTAGGTGAATTTAGATTAACTAATTAATTATATTTATCAAACTTTAATAAAAGTTAAAAATCTTTTACTAAAATCGGTTAACCTAAATGTTACTATAGCCTTTAGTGTGGCGTGATTATCAAATTTTAACTAGTTAAAATTGATTAGTTTACATGTAATTGATTTCATAAAATAATACATATAAACATATTAGGACAATCCTAATAAAGTATGTTTCTACAGATGAGATGCATGATCAAATAAATGTGTGAGATTTTCATGTATGACATGTGATCGACTAATGCATTGACATATTATTAAACATAACAATTAAACAATTATTAACAATTATATAAAATAATAATGGACTGGGTAACTATTGAATATTTCTAAATTACAACTCTTGAAATAAAGAAATAAAATTACAAAGCGGACTTCAAATTCTCAAATATTGTCTTCTCCTCCTGATGTCCATCTTCATAATCTTCAATCTTTGAACAAAATCATTTTTAATTAGAAAAACTATTTTTCTTAATTAAAACAATTTCTATAATTTTCCCTTTTAATATAGTTGAGTTTGACTTGGTCAAATAAATATTTTATTTGATTTGATCAAACTTGGGTCAAACCCAATCGACAAATTAATTTTTAATTTTTATAAAATAAAAAATTAATAATTAATTTTAAATTACATTAATTTTAATATTTAAATCGATAATTAAAAGAATTTGGGTTTTAATGAAACCCTTAGGTGACAGAGTTGGTTGCATGATTTGTTAAAAAATTTCATCAAGTGTGACAACAATTGTCACTAATGATAGGACTCTCGGATCGTCGTCCATCACCACCGCTACCCGTCTCACCGTCGGCAGCCGCCTATCGCGCCGGACAACCACTGTTCACCACCCGTACTATTCACATCTATCGGAATAGTAAATTTCTGGGCATGAACAGTGTTTTCACGGATGAGCAAAGTTTTCATGTGAAACAGTAAATTTCTACCATTCTTCTCGTACGTTCTTCGTCTTCTCGCGTTCGGAATAATTACAATAATATTCAAAATAAAATTACAAAAATTTTAGGCCTCAATTCGGCCTGTGCAAGATCTAGGAAAAATTAAAACAGAGCTAACCCAATAATCACCATATAATTAACAAACCATTATTTTTCATACATTAAAAAAATATAGCCACCCATCATCATACATATCTCATATTACATGAATAATGCAAGAAAAATGACACAATATTTAACATAAGAATATAGAAGTATATGTTGGCCAAAAGTAAGAAGCAGGAAATCCACATTCATGACCTTGAAGAAGCATTTTCTGTTCTAAGAAGAATTTTCATGAAGCTGAATCCAGAGAAGTGCAGTTTTGGAGTAGCGGCGAGAAAGTTTCTTATGCACCTTGTTACACAACGGGAAATCGAAGTAAACGCAGATAAACTAAAAGTGATCGTAGAAATGAAGTCCTCGCGGAACCTCAAAGAAATCTAAGAGTTAACGGGAAGACTAGCCGCCCTGAACAGATTTGTCTCCAGGTCAATGGACAAATGAAAACCTTTCTTTGAGAGGTTGCGAAAAATCCTATGAGCGGCTGGAATGAAGAATGTGTAGAAGCCTTCGACAAGATTAAAGAATACCCAACAACTCCTCCCTTACTCTCTAAACCTACTCCTGGCGACCAACTTCTGTTATATGTGATCATCTCAACGGGGGTAGTCAGCGTAGTACTTATCAAAGAATAGGAAAAGAAGTATAAACGTGTATACTTTGTGAGTAAGAGTCTTGTGGTGGTGGAAACGAAATATAAATGAATGTAAAAGCTAGTACTGGCCATTATAACTGCACCACGAAAGCTAAGGCCTAATTTCTAGGCCCACATCGATTCTCCCATTAAAAGTCTTCTACACTCGATAGAGGCAAGCGAAAGAATAACAAAATGGTCAATTGAGCTAAGCCAGTACGACATCAGTTATGAGCCTAGAACTTCAATAAAAGGGCAGGCGTTAGCAGATTTTGTAGCAGACTTCACAGAAGGGGAAGTTGAATGAAAAAACCCACCAATCGAAAGAAGATGGAACTTAGAAACTCTTTGTTGACGATGCTTCAAACAAGATAGGAGGAGGAGAATGGGTAGTAGTACAAACTCCCTTTGGAGAAATATTAGAACATTCCATCTCCTTCAAATTCAATACCCCAAATAATCAAGCAGAGTATGAAGCATCGATCACAGGGGTATCCCTGCTATGGGAATATGAGGTAACTAATGTAAAAATATTCTGTGATTCCATGTTAATTGTGAAGCAAGTTAAGGGGGAATACATAGCAAAAGATGAAACGGATGGTGAATTGGAGATCTAACAGAACCCGAGAACAGACAACGGGCACGTAAATGCGTTGGAGAATCATGGATCTTCATTACACTTCCCTTACAAAAGGAATGTTCCCGTGAAAATTCTAAAGGAGCCAATCATCTCGCTCTCGTGGAATAACGTGGGTGATGTAGAAGTTGAACGGAAGCCTAATTGGCATGACGACATAATTCACTTCCTTGAAGAATGAACGCTTCTCAAAGATAAACTGCTTGCCAAGAAGGTGCAACAACGGGGTGCCAGGTACACGACGATTAATGGGATATTATATAAGAAAACGTTTGCAGGACTGTACCTGAAGTGTCTATGGGAAAAGGAGGTACAACATGTGTTAGTGAAAATTCATAGGGGCATATGCGGAAACCACACACGGGGGTAAATCACTAGCCAATAAAGTCATGAATGAAGGATATTACTAGCCAAAAATGCATCAATACACCAAACAATATGCAAGGAAATGCAAAAAGTGTCAACGATATGCGCCCATGATAAAATTGGCCATAGAAGTACTCAACACTGTGGAAAGTCCTTGGCCATTCATGCAGTGGGCTTTGGACATCGTTGGACCACTCCCTATGGCACCCACTTAAAAACATTTTCTATTGGTTGCCACAGACTACTTCACTAAATGGATCGAAGCAGAGGCCATTGCTAGGATCCGCGAGGAAGAAGTAAGGGGATCCTATGGAAAAAGATAGTATGCGAGTACAAAATTCCTCGAGTCTTAGTTTCTGACAACGGACTTCAGTTCACTGGTAGAATGGTGAGGACCTTTTATGAAGACCTAAAAATTACCAACTGGTTCTCTACACTCTATTATCCACAAGGAAACAGACAAGTTGAGTGGTCGAACCAAATTATGCTTGATAATATGAAGAAGCGCCTGTAATCGGAAAAAGGAAAATAGGTTGAAGAATTGCCAGTATTATTATAGGCATATATGACAACTCTCACATAGGCAACGGGCGAGATACCATTCTCTCTAGCCTACGGAACAGAGTTGTAATACCCATGGAAATTGGGAATTCCACCCTAAGGTCAAAACTAACTGAGTAGCAAAATGAAGAACTCTTGAAAGAAAACCTCGATTTACTAGAAGAAATGAGATAGGCAGTACTCATGCGAATGAACAATTACAATCAGAAAAGAAAAGCCTACTTTCAGAGAAGAATTAGGAAGCACGAATTCCAGAAGAGAGATCTAGTCTTGAAAAAATCTTTCAAACGGAAGGGAAATTCAGCCCATCCTTGGAAGGGTCATATATTGTCAAAGAGGTAGGTGGCAGTAGATACTATCATCTCATAACTGAAGAAGGAACATAGTCGACGAAGCCATGGAACGCCAGTAATCTTAAGAAATATTTTATGTAACTTATTAAATGTTTTTGCAATGAATAATTCTTCCCGTGGTTTTTTTCCGCAAGGGTTTTCTACATAAAACCTCGTGTAAACTCTCTCCTTTATCTCCTGAAATCAAATATGAAAGCAAAAACTGTCAGCGGCCTAGAATCTAAAGCCCTTGAGAGCGGGAAAAATACTCTCTCTAAAATGTGGAGAATAAAAAAAGTTGGCGGCCTAGAAGCCAAAGCCCTTGAGAGAGTGAGAAACCCTGCCTTTAAAATGTTGAAAAAAAAGTATGAGAAAATGATGATGGCCCAAAAGCGTGTCTCCGAGAGCGGAAAAAACCCTCTCTTTAAAATGTGAAACCCTCTCTATAAAAAGGAAGAATAAAAATATTGGCGCCCTAAAGGTCAAAGCCTTTGGGAGAAGGAAAAATATTCTTTGTAAAAAATGTGGAAAGTAAATAAAAGAAGCAAAGGAAAATGCAAACAAGACAAAAAGTAAGGAAACAAAGAAAGGAAAATAACAAAGCGGCAAGTTCAAAAAAAGCAGTAATGAGACAAGAAGTCACAACAGTCTCAAAGGAGAAATAAAAAATCAAAGTCTTAGAAAGAGGATAAAGAGAAAAGCGGGCAAAAAAAAGCACTGTAAGCGGAAAGTTTGTTAAAATTGATAAGTTTTTTATTAAGTGTTTTGAGAAAGTTGCTAAAAGTTGAAAAGCCTTAGGTACTAGTTTTCACGGTTCTGTTCAGTCGATTTTTTGGCAAAAAATTAAAGCGAACCGAAACTTCGATTCGACAATATAACCAAGCTGAATCGAACTATGTGTGCTAAAAGAAACGAATCGTGAGTTTCCATTCGGTTTGATATTATTAATTTTAAATAATTTTTTAATGATATTATTGAAATTATATAAAAAATTAAAAAAAATTAATGTTTCGATTGGGTTCAGTTTCATATGAAATTATATATAAAAAATTAATGTTTTGGTTCGGTTCGAAAACCACCAAAAATTTGAACCGAACCGAACTAAACACATATAAAGAACCGACCAAACCAGTCATTTTCAGTTCGATTCGTTTTGGTTTGATCGGTTCGGGATAATTTTTAACACCCCTAACCTTAGGTCCAAAAATTGTTGTATGCTAGATTACTAAGGAAAAGAACTATGTATGAAACTAGTTGATGATTTTCTTTACTTACTGTCTGAAAAGTTAACCATGGAAACTATTAAAAGGAAAAAAGTCTTTTAAGTCCTAAATTGCTTATGAAAATTTTACTAAGCATTCAAGAAGGCTAGAGAAAGTTGATCGATACTAAGTGTTAAGATAAAGGGAAATGACAAAGCATATTGAAGAAAGAAATCATTTCATTTACAAAATAATGTCAAATTGCTAAGGAAAAAAAAAGTACAAGTGCGAGAAAGAAGAAATTACAAAAAATCAGGAAATGGTTAAGTCTCCCCTTCGGGAATGATGTTGGAGGGCAGCCCTGAAGAAGTAGCAGGAATAACTTCGGGAGGCGGATCAGAGGTTGAAGCGGCAATCGTTGTCTCGGCTTCAGCGGGCTCATCGTCAAGAATAGATACAAGTGTCATGGGGGGAGCCTTGTCATCCTTCGCGTCACGGTAGCCCGCTAGATAGGCCATCTGCTCATACTCATCAACCACAGCCTGATACTCGACCTCAAGCCTAGACTCCCGCTTGCGTGACTTGTCCAAAGCAGCCTCGACCGCGACCAACTTCACCTCAAAAATTGCTAAGTACTCCCGCTCGTAACAACAACCATCTCAGCCTCCCACATAGATTCCTCAAGCTTCACCCGTTCAGCTGCAACTACACCCAGCTCTGTAGTTAGACGAGTGACGACTTGTTGAAGCTCAGCCTTGACCCTCCTTAGACGATCCTATTCTGCGATGACGACGTCATAAGTCCTGTTGATCCCTTGTATCTCCTCAACATAGCTCACCATCTGGAGCTCCAAGGCATGGATATCCGCCTGGAGCCCATTATGGTAAGCACAACCTTCTAAAAATAACCAAGTGTTAGTAAACAGAGTACGAAATGCATAAAGGAAAAATAGGACAAATGGAAAAGATTACATGCATCAGACTGTGACTAAGACCGATGACCTTATCCATAACAGGCATTTGGCGTATGGCCGCTTGGTCAATATCAGACCTAATCCCCTTAGCTATGGTATGAGAAGGAGCAGGGTACTTTAGGAACCTCACTGTAGCAGGCACACACGGGCCCCTGATAAATCATCGCCATCTCCAAACATCATCTTCCTCAGCCGTCCCCTGAGAGCCAAAGAAAGTGGGAGACAGCCCCCGAGCGGGTGAAGAGGGAACCCCCTTTCGCGCTGGAATGTTCTCTATCACGGAAGTGGGAGGGGTGGCAAAGTCAGAAATCAAAGTAGTACTAGGAGCGGGGGGCGCGAGTCGACAATGTCAAGATTGGCTACGGGAGGATCACAGTCTCCTCTCGGGGACGTTTCATCCAGCCAGAAATTCCCAAAAGGTTACTCTAGAGATGCTTATGTTGGGGGTTATGCCCTCAAAACATGTGTATTGACATTTTGATATGAAATTTAAAGAGGATTACATTTTTCTTATAATTGTTCGTCCAAATTATTGTTGAATAATTTATATAAATATCTGAAATTTTCATATTCATTAATGAGACTATGATCTTGTATTAGTACAAGAGGATTAAGGTCATAGATAATGAATAAAATTGTCAGCAACATATTAAAGTACAAAATCTTTAATGAATGGTTGCTAGTACGGTTCACTAAGTATTATGAATGCGTGTGATCTAGATCTGGATATATATCTTGATGAATGTGCTTTATATATAAGATTACATACGGCATGACTGATGTGAATTAATATATTTATTAACGTACTGTTTATCATAAAGATTTAATACACATCAATTCGATGATTATATGTAGATCAGCCTGAATCTTGAGTAGTCATGAACTCTTATGCATGTCTACTAGATCTTTTGATTCACTCGTTAAGGTCTGTTTATTAATTAGGCTAATGACTTTTATTTTGGAGATTCAGTGATGTGGATGGCTGGGCACATGATCTTACAAGATTTAAGCTTTCCTAACATATTGTATATTGGTTCACTTAAGTGTTAATTCTGAAACTGAATGATTATTGAGCTTAAACTTATAATAAGATTATAAATTAATCATTCACTAGTAGATTAATGGTACTTAATAGTCAATAGATATTAGAAAGGTAAAATGGTAATTATGCCAGTTCTAATTTACAAACTGATAATTAGAGGATAGAACTATATGAAATGATTATGCCAGTGGACTACAGTCACTTTCAATAAATCTCTAGATCTCATGTGTTGAGAACATTTAGAAACAGAAAAAATGTCTTGTAATATTCTATGTGCTCACACACGTCCTAGTGCATTGAGGATTGACTTGAAAGATCTTGGTGTGGATCTCAGAGTCTACTGATCGTTGGAACGATTTCGTAGGAACAAAGGATCGATCAGTTTTTGCAAGGGCACTTGATAGATACTACAAGAGGTACATGATTTATAACGCTGTATGTTGTAGATATAACTTATAAATATGTGATGGATCTTGACTGATTAAAAAAGAGTTTTCAATAAAAAAATTTATTTGGTAATCGTGGCGTTGCAAGTTTTGTTTTATTAAAATATTCATTTTTATTAAAAGTTTAACTTCTTAAAAGACCACGCGTCTCCACGTTTCCGCCGTGACAACCAACAAGTGGTATCAGAGCGGTCTTTATATATTTATCCTGATCTGCTCGTGAAAGACTTTGTTCACCAGTCTTTGATAAGTTGCACTTGTATTCTTTAGCCTAGGCAAGACTTTATAACATAGACGTCGTACTAAGTAATGAAAGAAGGTTTTCCTGATTAGTTTGAAACATTTTCACCTTATTGCTGCCTGAGTAAGAATCCATGAAGATGAGTAGTTTACGCCTTGAAGTAGCGTCTACCATTTGATCTATCCTTGACAACGAGTATTTGCCTTTGGGGCATGCCTTGTTTAGGTCAATGAAGTCCACGTAGATCCTCCACTTCCCGTTCTTCTTCCACACCATTACTACATTAGCTAGCCATTCAAGGTAGTTTACTTCTTTGATAAAATCCGCTGCTAAGATCTTCTATGATCGCTTGATTTTGTTCAGGGGTAAAGCTTATTTCTTTTATTTTATAGGTTTTGCGACGAGATTCATGTTTGATGTGTGATATATGATCTCTTCTGGAATGTCGGGCATCTCTTCTGCCATTGCTACAAATATATCTCTATTTTTCTTTAGAAATTTCACTAACTTCCTCTTCTCATTTTCCTCGAGACGGGCGCCAATGTTGGTCATCTTTGAGGTCCCTTCTTCCAAACATATGAGTTATGTTTCCTCTCCCTCCTCATACTTGAGACTGTCTTACCTATTTTTCTGTGGTTGCTATAAATCCAGGAGCCTTTTACCTTCAGCCTTCTCCATAGCCTTTTTCTTAGCAGATTCAAAAGAGGTCACTAAACAGATGTGAGCTGCGGCCTGGTCGCTTCTTATTATTTCCACACCCTCTGGTGATGGGTACTTCAACACTTGGTATAATGTTGACGGTACGAACTTCATCTTGTGGACCAGGTTGTCCCCAGGATCGCATTTTACGGGGACGTCGTTCCTAGTACCATGAACTCGACCATATTGTTAAACAGATCTGCGTTCACCGGGAGAGTTAGAGTTCATTCCGAGTAGTTGATCGCTCTGTTGAAACCAATCAATGGCTACAAAATCCCTTGTAACTTTTGATCTCTGAGGGACATCTTCTCCACTGTTGCTCGGTATAGGATGTTCACTACGACCCCATCGTCTATGAGGACTCTCATTAACAGGTAGTTTCCAACTTGTATTGAGATGACAAAGGAGTCGTTGTGGTGTCCGTCGTGCTCCAGATCTAAATTGCTGAACACTAGCAACAAAGTCTCGTTGACGTCTGTGGGTTTTGGCCGACGTCTTTCTAACATTGGTCACTTGCAGTATATCTTCCTTTCCTCTTTCGTTGTTCCTTCTTGATCGGTTATGGCTATAACCATGTCGACGACACAGAGGGGCTGCTTCCTCTTGTCTCGCTTGTCTTCTTCTCGACTGTTTTTCTAAGTTTCACATTTTTGTCCATCATTTTTCATATATTCGCTAAGGTACCCTTCTTTGATCAGCTGCTCGATATAGTCTTTAATCTAGAGCTAATACGTGCAACAAACCCCCACTTTTGGAAGGGATGCATTTATTAGATAAAAGGTCGATGCGGGCTCTGCCCGTTACTCTGATGATTCATGTTAACTCGATGGATCGCACGACCATCATGCCGGCGATGCATCATTCAAATTTTTTCCCTATTAACTTTCGATGGGAGGATAATAATGGCCTACTATGGTGGTGACTGGTGACGGAGAATTAGGGTTCGATTCCAGAGAGGGAGCCTGAGAAACGACTACCACATCCAAGGAAGACAGCAGACACGCAAATTACCCAATCCTGACACGGGGAGGTAATGACAATAAATAACAATACCGGGCTCTTAGATCCCGTTTCTCTTATGATGGGAGCAATATTTATCTTTATCTTTGTAGCTAGGTTTCTTGATGAACGAGGCCGGTCTTTTTAGTCAAGGTTTATCTTTAATTGTCTTAAGTATTTGGTTGAACATGATGGTCAATGGTGTGTAGACTTTGCCCATTAGGTGGACTCTGTCAAGATCTCACCTCCATTACATATTCCTTTATTGTTGGACTTTCTTCCCATTAGTTTTTTCTGTTTCATCATGCTTCATTCTTTCAAGTCTTACACTTCTTTCCTGCTTCCAGGATTCTTCTTTTGTTTTGTTCAACCGTTCTCTGCATACTCCTATTCTCTTCCTCCATGATAATATAGGCCTACGCCCATTAGAAAACTTCCACCATAGAAAGGGGATTCACCTTGAACAGATCCTCGAAAAAGGGTGACACTGGGTCCATACCTTGTCGGAAGGCCAATCTGGCGAATGGATCGTCGCAGTTCTCGACCTTGGCCATCTCATCTTTGAAGCGATGATTGTACTCCCACAGGGACTACCCTCCCTTGGTATATATTTTCATTAGGTGTTCTGAGTCTTCCATAACCGTCAGTAAGTAGAATATTGTTCTATAAATACGAAGGACTTAATAGCGAAGCTCGTGATCGAGTACATCGACAAGGAGTGATACCACTTCAAAGTCATCCGGTCTAGACTGGTGGGGAACATTTTACACATCAAATTGTCATATGTTGGTACAACACCATGTCTTGTCCGAATCAATGAAGATGGTCTACGAGATCAGTCTTTCCTTCGTAGCGTTTGAATCTGGCAGCAACGAATTTTTTTGGTACGGGCGCTGCTAGGACTTCTGGGCTTAATGGCGTCCGGATAAGAGATACGAGGTCGGGTTTTCCCGTACTCCCGAGATTCTTCATTTCCATCTTCTTTTGGTCGAACAGTTCTTTTATTGCTTCCTTTGATATGACTCAACATTGCCGAGCTTCTCCCATAGCTTCCTTCACAAGGTTCTATGACTGGACTTCTTCTTCCTGTCGAATGTTTCTACTATTCTTGTAGTCTCCTTGTCTTCCGTCTTGACGGTTGCCCCCAAAGTGGCTTCCCATTCATTCATGTTTTCTCTTTCGTCATCATTCACCCGTTGGCTGACCTCTGCTCGCGTTTTCACGAATTCCTGTTGTAACGTGTTGATCTGATCTTGCACATTCTGCTATGCATTATGCATTGCTTCAGCGTTCCTCCATTTCATATCATGCATCCCATTTCGGATTGTCTGCAGTATTTTCGTCGGTGGGGTTGGTTGATCTACGTGCTTATCTTCATTTCTGGTTCTACTGTCCTCATTTAGAGCTGTGTTGGATCTGGTTCTAAGCATGTTTATGGTTTTGTAGGGTGTGTCTCTTGAGCTTTTTTCTCAACTCTCAATGAAAGCACCAAAATATAAATGATTTTTTCTACTAATTAGGGTGTGAAGGATTTTTCCGCTAATCAGGGATCAAAGGGAAAAGTATTGATAAAAGTTGATTTGTATGCGTATTAATGGGAGAGAGATAGAGTAAATGCTATGAGTCATATTGAATGTCTCATTTTCATTTAATACATTGGTCTTATATAGGTTCCCTCATTTACATGAGTTGATTAGAATAATAATAAAAGTGGAGGGAAATGATGATTCCCTATGGTCTCGGAGTCACTCATTACGCCTAGAGATCATACCCATTCGTAGGAAACATTCTGCTAGGTATTGGCTCGTTTCAATTCCTTATTTTCAATCTGTCTCATTCTGCCGCCAATCAATCACAACCACTTGGTGATTTCTTGTGGTTCGAGGGAATCAATCGTGGCCACTTGGTGTCCGGCCATCTTGTGTCATTCGAGTAATTCATCTACCTAATCAATCATTTCCATTTGATTGTCATTTCGGATCTATTTCGTCTGTTCCCGTTCTTCTTCTGATTCTTCCTTTCCTATTTTTGCACAGTTCAACGAGTGTCTTGCCCGTCCAAGATAGTTCTTCTAGTCTCAGGTTCATTTTCCCGTTCCAGATGCACGCGACCGTTCTCTCACTCGTTTATGGGTGTCTCACGACTCCAACCTCGTTCCCATTTTTCTGTTACTTCTCATCAGTTCTTTAATCAATCATCTCCATCCACACGACAGTAGTATTTTTTACATGTTCACATAGTATCAAACAACTATTTATAAATGCACATATAGATTCCAATTGGTATCCCTTTTTAAATTGATTTGTTCATTTGATGTCTCTTCCATCTGTTTCTCATTTCTCATTTGTTAAAAACATGCATTAACAATTGTTTCTTTTTCAGATTCTAGAATATACAGTCTAAAATTTGAGGTGTAAATTATAATTGACATGAATATATTTTAACCATGTAAATATTCAAGTACGTAAATGATATCATTTTGCACCTCACAAATGAATTTTTCAGAGAGAGATAGCTAGTGATTTGAGTAGATTTATTGATATTTGGAATAGGAGAGATAATTTTTTTTGTTTGTTGTAAGTTTTTTTAAAATTAGTAATATTTGCTAGTAAATCGAATTACATTAATTTGGAGATTAATTAGTAGAGATGTCTTTTTTAAATTTATAATTTATGAAAACGAAACAAAAAGAGAAAAAATTTATGAGATTTAAATTCTTAATTTGTTGGAATTGCCTATTAATGATTTCAAATATACGATAAATGACATTTATCGTATATAAATTATAAAAAACTGTAAATTTAAATACACTTGACAAAAATCTAATATTTTTAGAAGCTTGATAAAAATATAATTAGGTACTACAACTATTCTAGTTGACTAAAAACCACAACTTTCAATTAGGTCATTAATGAGGGAAGCCTAATAGTAGAGACAGAGAAGTATTACTACAACACTAAGCCCACTAAAATTAATTGAGAGGGAGAACTATAGAAATTATCAAGGAAAAATAGTATAGATAGGCCAATTTCATAGTAGTAAGTTAAAAATTGGCTTAAATAAATTGAAGTAGATATAGACCCTTTTCTATTTAATTTGATTTTAAAATTTTATGATTTGTCTACAATGCATTTATCCCATGTTTCTACTTAGATTTTTTTGTTATTTTTTCAAATTTAAATATAGTAACACCTTTAAATCTGAGTGGTTATGATAAAATTTATTAATTAAATATGAATCTCATATTCAGTGAACGTTTTGTTATTAAAAATTTATAAATAATATTTATATTTTTTAAGCGTAAGCAATGTAGCAACGATAAGATAATATATATTAATATTTATTTAGGATAACGCATAATATTTTTTTAATGTTTATTTAAGATAATAATGTTTATTCACTATATGATATACTATTTAGAGTGTTAATGGATAGTATGATATTAACGTTTATTCAAGGTATGATATAAACACTAACAAATACATTTTAACAATAAAATAATGTACTTTTAACAACTATTTAGAATGATGTGATATTGAATAAATAGAACATTAACATCTAATATTGTATAAATGTTTATTTAAGATCATAACTACTTCTAATATTGTATTGGCATTTATCAATTTGTGAAGATGGTTACATATTATTGCATATGGTTATGATGAAAAGAAAGACAAATTTTTTTCAGAAACAAAAATAATGATAATTAAGCAAGGAATATGTATAATTGTTTTCTCTAAAACAAAAATAATGGCAAATTGGAAACTAAGTAAAGGAATATGAATACTAAATTTGGAAGACGGAGAAATACAATATCCAATAATGGAGTGAACAAATAAAATATTTGAAATTAAATTTAAAACATGCAATCACCAATAACTTCCATAACTACTCATAATTTTATGAAATATTTCAAAGATGACTTTTTAATAGGTAATTAAATAAATGAAAAACCTAAAGAAATATCAAATATTATTTTTAAAAGCCATATTTTAACTATGATCTATAAATTTAAATGACAAAATTAATTTTGTAAAAAAGAAAATAAATATAACATATTAATTTTTTAAAAACGTATTCCAACTATGATTTTTTAATATGTAATTTAGAGCGTAAGTGCAGAATGAAAAAATATTAAAGAATCTGCAAAAGAAAAAGGAGACATAAAACTCGTGAGAGAATTTGAGAAAAAAATTGAATTAAACCAATAAACAAAGTTTCCTAAAATCGAGCAGTATCAACTTATTTCAGCCTTTAATAAAACTAATTGATAGTGGATAATATAATGACATTTTAGACAACTAATAATTTTTCAAATCACTCCAACTAAAAAACGGCACTTATCTACTACTATTTTTTGGGCCAATTTATAACTTAATACCATTAAATTTGTCTATATACTAAGAATTCTGAATAATTAGAAATAAGGGAGAATTACACAAATTGCCCATTTTGGCCATCTGTGTAGCAAAATGATTGTCATATTTTTAATTGTAAAAATGACCAAGTAGCCTAGTAGTTAATGGTAAGAGAGAATTACACAAATAGCCCATTTGGGCCATCTGGTAGCAAACTACACAAATAGCTTTTTAATTACAAAATTGGCCTGCGGTCCAATAGATAATGGTAAAAGGTGAAGGGAAGGAAAGCGGTGCTTAATGGAAGGAAAGGAAAGCGGCTATGCGTAATGTACATAAATTAGATGTGCGTATGGTATTTAATTTCAATACTGATTTGTTTATGAGCAACAAAATAATCTAAAACATCGAATACTCTTACATTGACTATGCGTAATGTGTATAAATTAGATACATATCGTATTTAATGTAAATATTGGTTTAAGAATATAAATACGTATATACATAGTATATAAATAGATATGAATGATATCTAATTTAAATATTGGTTTATGAATATAAATGTGTTGTTATGATTGACAGATGCCTCGCATAAAACAAACCGGAAAAAAACTCTTTGATCCAATTACGTAACCCAAAACAAATCTGACGAAAATGGAAACCCACAACGGAATATTGCCCGAACTACTCCTGGTGAACAAAGTATTACATCCTGCACAAACACCCAATTTTGAACACTAATAATGGCATCTTCGTCACTAATGATACTAAGGAAAACATTATGAAAAAGAAGAAGAGACGGGCGCAAGGAATCTTAAAATCAAAAGCTAAAATTTGAAATCGCGATCGGAGAAGAACAACTGAAAAATCATGATCGAACCAAGAATCTTAAAGCTCGAAGAAACAAAATCTGATACCCTCAACACAAAGAAAAAACTTAGATGCAAGAAGGAAGCATTTGGGGAAGCTTTGGGCAAAAAGGAGAAAAGGATATTAAAAAAAGAAAGGTATAAGACTAAGTAAAAAATAACTATAATGCAAAAAAGTGACATTTATGTAGAACGGCCCTAAAAAGTGATGAAATGTGTAATTTATACTCAAGGCCCTTAATGAAAAGGCCAGAAATGCACGCTACAGTCACGCGTGTAACAGCCCAAAACACACGTAACTGTAGCTGCAATTTAATGAAACGAGTTTAAAAGAAGGGAAGAAAAGAAGCTATGCGTAATGTATATAATAGATACATATGATATCTAATTAAAATATATGTTTGTTTTAGTTTATGAATACCATAATAATTTGAAACATTGAGCACTCTTAAAATGATTATGCGTAATGTATATAAATTAGATACGTATGGTATCTAATTTAAATACTAGTTTTTTTTGCTTATGAATATCAGAATAATCTGAAACATTGAATACTCTTAGGCTGACCATGAGTAATGTATATAAATTATATACATATGGTAACTAATTTAAATACCATCGCGTAGAACAAGATTTCAAAAAAAGTGATGCCTCACAAAGTAATCTAGGAAAAGTGAAAAAATTAGAAAGACCATCGCGTAGAACAAAGATAAGGAATTCATAAAATAGAAGAAAGACAAATGAAAAAAAATACAACAATAACAAAACACTGTGCGAGGAAACTTAAAATCAAAAGCTAAAAATATGAAATCACGATCGAAGAAGAACAATTGAAAATCACGATCGAAGCAAGAATCTTACAGCTCAAAGAAGTAAAACCCGAAACCCTCAGCTCGAAACAAAACTTCAGATCCAATCAATAATCGCGAAGAGACAGATCACGATAAAGGTAAGAAAAAGAGAAATTGCAATGGAGTAACGCAAAGAGAGAAATCGTTACAGAGAGAAATCACGATGGAGAGATCTCTCCACAGGGGAAAATGAGGAAAAAATTAAAGATAATTAAATCATATAATAAAAATAGCCATATATGTAAATAAAGAAAAAATGGAAATTTATGTAGAATGACGTACTAAAAAGTGATGAAATATTTAATTTCCACTAAAAACAAAGGATGAATCACAAAATCGTTCGGAAAAAAAATTCATTAGAAAAATGGCAGGAATAAATAATTTAGTTACTAAAATTATATATGCGGAAAATAATATGAGTAACTAATTTCGTTACCAGACATAATAAATAATTTACGCACATAAGTTTTGTAACTAAGTTACTCCAACCATATTCAACTATTTTTTAATTTTTTTTTCCAGCCATTTTTTGGAGAAAAAGATTATTTTCTTGTCAATTTGAGCGGGGGTCTTAATTGAAAGATAATTCCATATCTCTTTTCAGATTTTCTTGATGAAATTCATTGTTGAACATCCTTAGTTATGACCAGAAATGATTCGAATTTTCATTTATGAGTAGTGTGGTCTAATAATGAGTTTCCTTGTTTATAGATACACATATACGAGGCAGAATGAGATTGCATCGAGTGTAAAGGAAAAAAATCACGGCCTTTGATAATCGATCTTGAATTCCTACATCATGATATGTAAATCAATAGAATAATTTAGAGAGAGAAAGAGAGAATAAATACACCATGATTTACGTGGAAACCCCTTAAAGGGAAGAAAAACCATGGAGAGACTTTGATGGTATTTCGTTATGGAGAAATGGTTTACAAGGCTAATGCGAGCTACATAATCAGCTTATTTCTTATGAGTGTTGGGAGTTATTGTGTGTTGTAAGAGTTATATCTTGCCTCTATCGATAGGCCTTTATATAATCTGATAAAATTTATCTAATTCTATGTGAAAATATGATCAACAAAATATTTTTCTGAAATCCAGTTTATCAACATTGATAACTTAAGTAAATCTTGACTGTTTGATTAATCTAATGATCATGATTAGTTTCTCTTTGGATTGTTACGTCAGCAATCCATGTACTTTCATCTGATTGGTCTGTTATTCATAACCGTCTAGTTGATCCTACGGTTCTCGTTCTATCTTCTCTTCAATGGAGTCTTCAGTCTAGATCTTATCAAGTGTCATGTGAAATTTTGTATGTACATTGACCCACATTACACTTAACGGAATTTTGTTCGTTGATGTGTAATGATCATCTTTTCTTGTTCTGAGGTTATGTTTGCCCATTTCTGTTCTCACGCACTTCTTAGAAACATTCGATGTAGTTTTATAGCAAACTTTTTGACTGACTACTGTCAGCGACTTCTTCTTCTTTACTTTCTGCCGTTATGTTCTTCTATTCTAATTTACAGATAAGAATAACTTATTTGTCATCTTGTTGTTGATGATGATTATTTCTCCTTCATTTGCTGTTATGCCTTTCTGTTCCTTTCACTATAGTCCCATTGATAAAAAAATTCATGTCTTCTTCAATTTTCCTTTTCTTCTCTCGTACGTTAATATTTGTGACAAGAATGTTGTGCAATAACAATATAAATAGCTTATTGAAATGAGTATGGAATAAGTGTACCGTTTCATAACTTCATTATAGGAGTTTGAGTTTGATGCCCCACTTCCATTAGTAGGATTTTTCCCATTTTCTCAAGGAATTATGTTCAAATAAAGAACCATAACTCTGTCTTCACTTTAAGAGAATGAATTACAGACTAAAATTTACTTTTGAAAGGAGAACTTAAGTTTAAATAAAGAACAATGATCCCATTTTTATTCTGAGAGAAGGGACTTACGAATTGTCCATTTCAAGGACTTAGGTTCAAATAAAGAACCATGACCCCGTTTGTAAGCTTGCTTTTTGTTCAAGTTTTATCAAACCACCATGATTATTTCCCGCTTAGTTTTTACCTTGGTATTAAGATGTCTTGATTTGAGCATTTCTATTCGTATTTCTTGGGAACACGTGACATGATTTTTCATGTTGCTATTTGACATGCCGTTGTTGATCTCCCTATTGAAGATGCTGCTGTCAACCTTTATGTTGGAGATGTCATTACTAATATAACCATAGTCGTTTGTATGTTTTTGTAATTTTCCTTTCTTCAAAACTTTGCACATATCATATGTTCTTTCATCTTACTTTACTTCTTACTTTATATTTCTTCGTTCACTTTCCATTTCCTTTCTTTTCTTTTCATTTTCCACTTATTCTTTCATCATTTTCACTCTTTCCTTTCTCCACTTGTAGTATTTCTTCCTTTTTTTCTTTTTAGTTTCCTTAAATGAAGCCAACATAACCCCTGATCATTTGGCTTCACAATTCTCATCCAGTTCCTTTTTTTGAACTCCCTTTGAAGCTTCTTTTCCTTCTCACTTTATTTTCCTTTGTTTTCCTCGCTTTCATATTTCTTCATTTCTCCTTTTTGGTTTTTTTCTAAGTGTCGAATACTCTTTCCAAGATTCTGACGTCTTGAGTCCTTCCTTTGCAATTCTTTTTCTTTTCAGATGTATTCCTTTTTATTTCTTTTAGACACCATTCCTCACGGACTTAAGCTCTTAGTGAGCTCAGGGTCCGTTTCCTTTAGAAAACAAAAACCTTCATGGACATGAACTCTTGGTGAGTTCAAAGGCCTGTTTTCTTTAGAAAGCAAAATCTTTCATGTACATGAGCTCTTAGTGAGCTCAATGACCCGTTTCCTTTAGAAAGTAAAAACCTTCATGGACATGAACTTTTAGTGAGCTCAGAGGCTCGTTTCCTTCTAAGATCGATGTCCGCAGACACTCTCAAGAACATAAGCTTTTCACAAAGCCCAACATTCCCTTCTAAGAATGATGTTCGTAGACACATCCAATGACATAAGCTTTTCGCAGAGTTCAGAGACCCTAAATTTTCTTTTGAGAATGATGTTTGTAGACACTCCCAAGAACATAAGTTTTTCACAAAACTCAGGAGCCCTAAGTTTCCTTTTAGGCTCTTGCTAGAGTTTCTCTCATTTCCTTTTCTTTTTATTTACGACAAGAATATTGAACAACACCATATATAATATCTTAGTGGAATGAATAGGGAACGAGTATACTGTAACTTTCTTCTAGAAGCTCGAATCTCATCTTGTAAAGAATTTTGAAAAACTGACTTCCGCAACTTTGTAGCGACGTACAATTTGTCACATAAGTATAAATGTGTTGGTGAAGTTTAATAAATCAAGCTGACAATTCTGCACATGATTCTTTCCTGAACATCCTCCACTAGAATTTTAATTACTTTTGATCAGGATCTCTAAATTGAATTGCATAAAATTTGGTGAGAAGTAGACTTCTGTATCTTTTCGATGATATAAGATTTGCCGCATAATTAACTCCAGTAAATTCAGTGTAATTTTTGAATTTGACCGTTTAGCATATTCTGTTTTCTCAAACAACCTTTATGAAAATAGTCATAACGTTTTGTTTTTTGAGCTCCAATATCAATTCCGTAAATTTTCCCAAGAAGTAGACTTCCATATATTTGTAATAGTATATGATTCGTAGTGTGGCCAGCTCCCAATTCATACAGTAATTTCCTAAATTACTATTCTATGTAATCTTCATTTCTGAACAAGATGTACTGAAATAACATAACTTTTGATCGGGAGCTCTAAATTGAATTACGTAAAATTCTCCAAGAAATATACTTCCTATATTTCCGATTGTATACGATTCACAATGTTATCAGTCCCCAGTTTTTACAGTTTAATTTTTGAATTTGAAGTTATGCATTATCTTCTTTCTGAACAGCTTGTATGAAACCTGCCTTCACTTTTGCCCCGAAGCTCCAAATTGAATACTGTAAAAATTTTCAGGAAGCTACTTTTCGTATCATTAAAATGATTTATGATTTTCTATGTAGCACTCTTTCATTCAGTATAGTTTAAAACTGAATTCAATTGATATGTAATGGATTGCACGTCAAAGACCATCCTGGTAAGATGATCAATCTTCAAGTTGGCTGAGTTAAATGCATTATTTTTAGTGTCTCGAGTTAGATGCATGATCTCAAAAAGAAAAACTATTCTAGTTTGACAATATTTAAAAACTCAAATCAGTTTAGGTCTAGTATAATAATTATTTACATGATGCTCGATTATGAGATAACATCATGCTAATGTTTATTTGGTTGAGCTATCAATATGTGTGTAGTAGCCCATCCAAGTTTTATAAATGTTATTTATGCTAACATATATTGAACATGATCATAGGCACACAAATTTTTTAGATTATGCATCAGATAATAAATACACATTTTTAATGGATAAAAAATCATATTTAAGAGAAGTAAGGCAATTAAAAAGGTGAACACTTAGCTTTGAGTTCAATGTATTTTTGTAAATGCCATTTGCAAGTTCTTAATATCGTTGGCAGTTCCTCATCGACCATTTTTTCACTCTCGTTTCATACCCCTTCATTCTTAGTTTCGGTTTATGAAATTACTTTGTTAGTCATCGTTTACGTTTCATTGCTCATTCATCTCTTAATTTCCTGTACTTTTGCATAAAGAAAAGTGAAGAGAAAATCTTCAAAAATACACGGATCAAATTCTATGTTTCTGCTCATCTATCATGAAAATTTTATTTTCTTTTATTATTTTTTAAGCTTGAGATAAACTTAAATTCAAAATTAAATTAGAATTTAAAATTCAAAAATTCATTCATCATGCAATACGTGCATCAAATCAGTTTGAATATGATTAAAAATATTGAAAATTTCATGTTATTCATAATATGGTCAAACTATGAATTTTATCAAGATAAATGACCTAAACAGGATAAAATGTAATTTTTATAATTACATTAAAGCATAGTAAAATTTAAACATAGAGAGCCAGTTAATTATGCCATACACAATTAGCATAAATTAATTTCTACTAATTTAATATGCTATAACGATATGTTCATACAATAATTCATACACACACGCATATATTAAATATAAATAAAATTATATACTTGGCTTACAATTTGAAGTCCTCCATTTATTTGCATTCCGCAACCCATGCATTTGAAAGCCGGTTTTGTATGGTCGTGGCTGAATTTTGAAGTAATTCAATTTTTGGAATATTTTTTTACGAGGGCTTCACAAGCTCATTGTTTAAATCTACAAAGGGGGCATGAAGGGAAACAACAAGTCCAAAGGAACCTTGGCCCATAGGCCACAGGCTGGGGGCGAAGGATGAGTCTTTGCTGGTCGTTCGGGTCACGTGCTCATCCTCTGTGCAAGTGAGTTGGGCTTGTCATGACTTTGCTGGGTTGATCTGCGGGCTGCCCCATCCTTGTAGAGTGTCGACTCGAAGGTGGATGGTCCGGGTAGGTCAACCCGGTAACTGAAAATGGGTAGGGACGATGACCGCCGCCGGTGATGCATCATCGTCCGACGGCCTTTATAGGCCATAAAAGGCTTCAAACGGGTGAGAATCGTGTTACAATCATATTTACGGGGGCTTTGTTGTTTGAAAACGTGTTGATCATTGTAGATTTGAGTTTTCATGAAGGGGGCTTCTTCTCCATCGATTTCCATGGCGATTTTGAATCTGAAAATCCCTTATCTCGCGTAGATTGAAGCGAAATAGGAGTGGTCGCAGCCTTTTCTTTCACCTCCAACGGCTGGTATGGTTTTTGTTGGCGACGAAGGGTGCCGTTGGCTAGGTTTTTTTGTTGAAGCTTCGATGACGTTTCATTGGTCGTGACGCTGTCGTAGGCAGAGCTTCAATCGTCTGACAATCCGTGGGTGGCAATCCATGGGTTTCACCGTTCCTTCGTGGTGGTTGTTAAATTTTCCAGATTCAATCACCGACGAACAAAGTTAGTAAGTTTTTTTAAATAATAATGGTACAAAAGAAATAAACCAATCGAATATCAATGAGCGAATTTACCATTCTTCATTCTATTTTCCAATTTGTTGTCGACCATGCTTGGTTTGATTTTGAGCATTTTGGGAAGATATTTATTGAGTTTTTTCTCAACTCTCAATGAAAGCACCAAATATAAGGGGAAAATTTACGACCTTTGATAATCTGCCATGAATTTCTTACATCATGATATGAAAATTAAGAGAATTATTTATAAAAATGATAGAGAATAAATACACCATGATTTATGTGAAAAACGCTTAAATGAAAGAAAAATCACGTGGAGACTTTGATAGTATTTCATTATGGAGAAATGGTTTATAAGGCAAATGTAAACTATATAGTCAGCTTGTTTCTTTTGGTTGTTGAGGGTTATTGTGTGTTGTTGGAGTTACATTTTACCTCTATTTATAGGCATTCATATAATCTGATACAACTTAACTAATTTTATCTGAAAATAGGATCAACAAAATATTCATCTGAGATCAAGTTTATCAACATTGACAACTTAAGTAAATCTTGACCGTTTGATCAATCTAATGATCTTGATTAGTTTCTCTTTGGATTGCCACGTCGTTAATCCATATATTTTCGTCTGATCGGTCTGTTATTCATAATCGCTTAGTTGATCTTACGGTTCTCGCTCTATTTTATTTTCGATGGAGTATTCGCTCTAAATCTTACCACGTATTATATGAAATTTTATCTGTACATCGAGTTTTTGGTTAAATAATCAGGTGGATTAGAAAATTTTTTATGCTGAAATTTGAACACAATGGATTACCCGCAACAGATGCGTAATTGCATGTACAGTGAAATATATATTACCGTAAAGAAGTTTTTAATTAGCAGGAAAAAAAATTTCGGCGTAAGTAATTAAATATGATGTTCTCTTTTTTATTAAAATGAAGGTTTGTCAGTGGACTAAACAAACCAAATTAAAAGGAATTATTAAAAAAAAACTGTAAAAAAGAAAGTCAAAATTAATTAATCAAGTAATGGTTTAATATTCATTTGAATGCAAAATGCTTAGCTATTTTAATTTGGCATTTTTTGATTAAAAAGTAGAAATTGAGCTCATGTCTTTTATAAAGGTCTAGTGGACCTTTTCTTTCCTTTTTTTTTTCTGGTTTTGTTTTGGGGGAGGCATTTACTAAAGCTTGTACATGAAAGTGTTGTCATTTTAATGATCTGGAAAAAATTGATTATTATTTAGGTTGTTTCAAACCAATAAACTTAATTTGGTCACAGAATAATGGAATTGAAATGAAATAATTGAAAATGAAAAATTAAAGGGAAAACCCTTTATAAGTAGAGGCAAGCATGACTTCATCCCAAACAAAAAGTAAAAAAAAAATTACATAAAACAAATAAAAAAGTGACTTTTGGGTCATTATCCCATTATTAAACAAACCTAAACCCTACCATTAAGGACAAACAGTAATCAGTAGCGGCACTTGGGTTGCCTATTTCCCATTGGTTAATCATTAAAATATAACAAATAAGAAAAAAATATTAATATTAAGATACCATTAGCTTTTGTTTTTACACATATTCTAATACCCAATTGTATGATATGTGCTAATATCATTTTCCTTTGATCACGAGTATCTCTCATTTTCAGAATCTTCTTGCAGATTCTATAACTAAGTCACAGCCAACAAGCCAATGCATGTCTGCCACGTGTGAATCATGACTAAAAAGAGGCAATCACTCTTAATAAAACATATCTACTACTTACAACACTATGTTAATAAATTCTTCCAGAAGGTCCGTCATATAATAATTTTCATTCCTAAAAATTAATTTATAAGTTAAGAGTTATTCTAGATTTATATTCTTGATTAATACATATTTTCACATGTTATTATTTTCTCAACATTCATTGTCAAGTATATGTCAAATTATTTTCATGATCATTGTTATGTAGAAAGGTAGAATGAGTTAATTTGTATTTGACTTGACTCTAATACCATATTAAAGACTTCGAATTTAATTCATACTTAAAATTTAGTTTATGAGTTGAAAGTTTTTCTAAACTTATATTCTCAATCCAAATTATATTTTTAGCCTATCAGGTTACTTCCCTAACAATATTATAATTATAATATTTTATTAGTATATAATAGACGTAGTATAAAAATTCAAAAAGTAAACAAATATCATCAAATAATTCGAATAAATATTAAATACTGATACTTAAAAAATACTGAAAATTCAACATTATAAGTTTATAAAATGATTAAAATCCAATACTCAAATAATGTGTTTGTAAATTCAAATCGCACATAGTATCCATAGCCTTGACATTATAACTTCGAAAAAAAACCTAATATTCTTTCCTCATGGTCTTGGACTGTGACTGTAGAAGTGGTGGTTGATGTTATAGTCAGCACCAACCTGTCTTTTCCAAACCCAAAGGAAAAATGGGTCCCTCTTTTTGATGTGAAAGTAGGGTTACATGGCTTCTTCTTACCCTTTAATTATCGGTCACCAATTTCGCATCTTTCTTTAATCTTTTTGTCACTTTAATGTTAATTACCTAAAAGAGAATTGCTTATGACTCTACATGCTACTTAGTCATACACTCTTTTTGAAACACTCCGCATCATTTTATGCATAAATTTTGGTTTGAAATAACTTATTTTTAAATCATTACCTCTATTATTTAGTATCATAATTCGTCAGAGTTGTCGAATATCTGACGTGATAATTATATTTTTTTTAACGAAGATGAATATACATTTGTAATGGATCGATGATTTATGTTAGAGTGGGTGCGGATGATAGCACAAGATATGATACTCTATTTTACAAGCATCTTTTGAATTCGATCGAAGAGAAAAAACTTATGAAACACGATACTTGAATGATGATGTGCGTTAAAGATACATTTGAGCGACAAAAAAGTAAAAAAAGAAAAGAAAAGGTCAGCCTACAAATAAAACCATTATATTTCATTTTAAGATTGGAATTAAATAAGTAAAACCACAAGCTATAAAAATCGTGGCCATTTTTTTTTCACGTTATCGTTATCATTTGCATTAGGGGATAAAACCAAAGAGCCGTGACTTATTTGACCTATAATCAGAGAATTATTCTGTAGAATATTTAACAGCTGTATGTATTCTACCTCGTCATCGTCACATATGATCATAGTCTTCCAGTAAAACTCTCCCAAAAACCCAGTTCTTTCTCTCCCTCTTTGGCAATGGGGAAGTGGATTTGTTGGTTTTTGGTTAAGTAAAGGAATTTACTACTTAATTATCACCCCTCAATCAAGTGACCTTGATCTTCTAAATCCTCATTAGACTCTACATAATTAATCTTAATTGATCAGCCAGTCCACTAATTTCTCAAGTTGTTTGATATGAGATTAAAAATAAATGATTTTTAGAATAAAAACTTGAGAATTTGATTATGTGAAAAATGTTATGATATAATGATGAGATTATTAAACTACTTTGTTTATTTTGATGGAACGTGCAATGAAATTTATATGCAGAAAAAATAATTACTTTAATATATTAGGAGACGTAAATATACTCATTTATTCATTTAAAAGGATTTCAAGATATCTTCAAATAAGATTATCTCACATTTCAAGTATTTTCACAAAGATGCTTGCTACTCGAGGCCAATCAAAACCCTTGATCATGAACCCCTTAAGTTGATTAACCTCATGGTGAACAAAAATAATCAACACAATTCATGGAAGGAAATACCGAGAAAAGAAATAATTCCATAATCAACCATTATACAATTACCAAATTTAAAAAATTTACAACACAATTTCCTACATACATATGGTAGAACTTAGGAGATGAGAGAATGTAAAAACTACAGTAAAAGTCCACACATTCAGCGGCAGTGATTGGCCAAGAATTGCTAAAGGACCCCACTTGGTGAGAGAGGGATCTGATGTAGTGAAAGAAGAGGTCTAGTCTAACTAATCCTTGAATCCAATCCTGCCTGAATCGGTAAACGCCGCCAGCTAAGCGACTTAACTGAATCTTACACGTGGTCGTTTAACATTAGAGAGTGTATCTCTCACGCCCCAAATTTTGGTTCTCCAAACGCAAGAACTTGCAGATATTTATTTCTTCTTTACTTCTTTCCGGTCAGGTTTTGACCAAAAATTATAAACGAAAACAGAAAAATCTTACCCCTTCACATGATCTGCTATATTACGTGGCATTAAATCACATTGAAGGCTACTGAACTGATGGTTTATACACCGAGAGCGCCGACTTCGACGAGCTTGGGAATGAGGTGGCCGCTTAGGTGGAGTGCAACGAGGGACTCAAAGCCACCGACGCAAGTGCCGCCGATGAAGATGGAGGGTGGAGAAGGATTGGAAGGGCAACAAGGAAGGGCGGAGATCTCATCTTCATCCAATTCGATGACGGTGGGGTTAACGCCGATGGTGGCGAGAAGGATTTTCATGACGTGGCACATGCAGCAAGAGTTACGGCTGAAGATGATGACAGGATGCTCGGAGATGAGGCGTTGGATGCGAGACTCGGCAGACTCGTCATCGTCGATGGATAACGAGGAGGAGGAGGCGGAGGCGGAGAGGGAGAAGGGAAATGGGGCCAGGTCTAGCTGGGCGATGTCGTTGGAGCAAATTCTTAGGTCTTGCATCGCCGTTGTCTATACTGTAACTTTTTTGTTTTTGGAGAATGGGAATGGTGGAGAGGGTATTGATGTCAACGGGGGGAAAGCAGGTGGGTGGAAGGGGAGGCTACGTGGGGAGCTTTATAAATTGGGAAAATAAAAGGAGTTTTGATTGGAGAGTGGGACCTGGTTGCTTTTGCTTACATCACATTTCCAAATAATAGTATTGTTATTAAAAATTTTACATCTCATTCACTACATGATTATTTTTATTTGCTTTTAAAAGTACATTTGTTTATAACTAGGGCGGTAGGGTGTCGAACAAACCGCTCAAATCGAAAGAGGACTGAATAAAAATAATTAGTTTAGTATATTTTTTAGTTAATTATACTCTATTGGTATTGGATTTGATAAAAAACAAAACTTTTCAGTTCGGTATGAAAATAGACTAAATTCATTTTTCATCCATTATATATATCATATTTATTTTCTTATATTTCATTCATTTTTTATTTATGTCATTTCTTTTTAATATTTAGTTTGTGGTTTAAATTGTGAGTTTTTATTATAATACATGAAAAATTTCAATTATTTTTTAAACTTGTACGACTAAATTCATTTCATTGATGAATATCTTGAAAAAAAAATAATAGTGGACGGTAAAAGTTCAGTTTATATGCGCATAACTGGGAGGTTCGACCCTCATTTTGGCAAGATCCCAAATTTTTATTTGGTCTATTTTTTATGATAAAAACTAGATCGAACTAACCATGCACACTTACATTTATATGTACATAGTTTGAGTTCAAAGATAATAAGCTTTATTTGCACTATAAGAAAGATAAGTGTCCGAGAAAGTTAAGTTAAAATATTGATATGGAGATTTATAGTGAACATTTTTCAAAGAAAATAATTTGAGAAATTTGAATAGCTTAAGCAACTTTACTCAATACAAGAAATCTCTTTTTGGTGACGAGACTTTTAACAACGAAAGAAACTTCTTCGTTAAAGCTCATATTTGAGTGATCAATCTTTTTTTTTGCGACCAACAACTTTCTTGCAATGAAATTTATCTTTCGTCACCCAAAATTTTGGCGTACTAAAAATAAAATTCTAGAGGGAATATTTTTAAGAGTTTTGAATGTAAGTTTTGTCGGCAAAAAGTCTATTTTTAGCAACGAGAAAATTTAGTCGTCGATAAGGAGTTTTTAAAACAATTCTGCTCCCCTTTCCCCTAAAACGCCACTCTTTCACCTCCCTTTTCTCCCCCGCGCAACCACATTCTTCCTCTCACCCTCGCGTCTGTTCAGGTCTGTGTCATCGTCGCCGCGGCTCTCGTTGCCTTGGGTCTCTGTGCCGTGGATCTCTGTCGCGGTGAGTCTCTGTCCCATTGCTCCTTCATAGTTTTAATCACTTAGGTAGGGTTTGATTCGGTTGCTATACGAACATGCATGCTCATTTTCTTGTTGTTTCTCCTGATTTTGAGCTAATTATATATGTTTTCTTTATGTTTCCTTTTCCTGAATTTGTTTGATTTTGTTACTATTGTGGGGTCTTTTTTATCAAAATCTTTCAATGAGTAAGTTGTGTATATAATATTTGAGAAGGAAGGAACCTCTTTGCTTGTTTATGGAGGAATGAGGAAGGAGATGCGAAGTAATATCTTAGAGCTACATTAGCTTGGGAGGTAGGAATTCTGTTACAAACAACAATATAGTGGATTTGTGTAATGGGAAACTGTTTTACGAATATAGCGGGTAAGCTAGAACTAGATCTTGCTAGGAATGTTGGTTTATTTATTGGTATGTTTTGAGTTAGCGAAATGACATGTAGTGGAGCACCTTATTAGCATCTAACAGATCATTTATATGAATCTCTATGGATTAAACAATGTCTATTATTTTCATGACTGATCATGGATTGTAACAGTGAATCTTCTTATATAGTATGAGGGAATCTGTATGAGAAATTTTGTTATGTTAGTTCTTCTTGTAATGTTAGTTCTCATCGTAATCAATCTTCTGAGAAATCAGTATTTGACATCTGATTCAATTTTCTTTTTTGCTGTTCGAACAAAGGGATAGGGAGCTGGTAAATTTGCAGTTCTGGAAATTCAGCTTTGAAACATAACTTTAATAAAAAAAATTTACCAGGGTCCGGCAGATACGAGAAATCGGCGCTGGTGGAGGTGCATTTTACACAATAGTAAGCTATTTACCATTTATATTTTCCTTCAGAATTTAGATCTATATAATATAATGTAGTTAATTATTTTTTACGTTTTAAGCTTTGTTTTACACGCTACAATTGAGATGAAAAACAGAAGTTCCTGGGTTGCTAGTTGTTCTGTGAACATGAAAGTGACAACAAAACTAGAGGGTAATATTTGCTTGGTGGAGCATCTTCAAACTCAGAATGCAATCCATCCCTGCTGGAAGTAAGATCCAATATACATATCATGAGGTAAGTGATTGCACGCCTTTTTGTTAGTTTTGTTAGAGGATATGTTTTTTTTAATGGTTAAATGTATGACCTTATCGCCGGTGGAGGATCTTTTTTAATGGTTAAATAAGCTTTTATTTTCTTTTGTTCTTTTTTATTTGAATGTTTTGTCTGATGAGATAGTATGGATGATTATCATTTGATTCTTGTTTGCAGGTTCATCCAATTGTTATGTTACTCGCTCTGGGGTTGATTTGAGGTGTTATAGCTCTTTCTCTCTGTTTTTTAGTGGCTCTCATATATTTTGTTTTAATTTAATTATACTATGGGCTAAGTTTGGTTGTTGGTTTCTGAATTTTGTTAGAAAAAGTTTTGTTTTACACAACAAACTTGTGTATATTGACAAAATTTCACCCCTGATATTCTGATAACTTTTCTTGCAAATTGAACATGTTAGGCTTTTTTAATTCTTGGATGCTCATAGCTCGCGCGTGTCTTCCTCCACCATGCCCTTTCTCCAAGTGGGAGATTTGGTGCAGGTAAATTGAAATCCTTTCCCTTCTTACTTTTTTATTCTACCTTCAAACTCTAGGCTTCACTTAGTTGAGGCTGTAGAGGTGATTTTTTTATTTAAGACTCAATTTATTTATGAGTGACTAATGCTTTGACTTATTTCTATTTGTTTAATTTCAATATTATGTGTTGTTAAGACTCCATTGTTGGTCTTTTACAAGGAGTCTCATGAGGATTTGTTGATTTTTCTTTTGAGGCTCACTAGAGTCCTTTTCGTGTGAAATTTTGAGTTGAGGTAAGTTGTTTCTAAATAAATTTACTTTTATGTGATTTATTTTGGATTTTAGCTTTCCATTGTGTTTTGAACCACCTTCTACAAAAATATACTAATTAATAATCACTTAAATTCCATTAGCTTTCGTAACTCTTTCAATTCACTAATGTGGGTGGAGTCTTTTTGCTGGTAAATGTGGTTGTGGGGGAGGCAGGGAAGAGAAATATCTGAATTTAAATATGATGTAACTAACTAATTAAAACATTGGTACTATGATTTTATCTTTAATTTTAGGAAATAGGTGGTTTGGTCTACTTTTTTAATGTACCAGCTAAACACTAAGGTTTTGTTTTGGTTAGCTCATCATCATTAACTAGGCAAACACTGAATTGTTAGAAAATCACCATCCCCCTTGTGCATGCAGACTTCACCCTCCTTACCTTGACCTCATTAACAATATATTATTTTTGTATTTGATATATTGTATTATGTAGCATATTGATCGTTAATAGCTTGAAAGTGATTGAAATTTTATTGACATATATGATAAACTTAGACGTTTTATGATGCTGGAGTTTCCAACATCAACTTGAAGTGTGAGGAAACAAAAATAGATCAAGACCGTTTATAGAACCAACAAGATCAGACTGATAGACATGGACCTAGTACTAGAGCAAGTACGTTTTTTGTTCACATGATAATAAAGCACATATCTTATGTTCACTGTCTGGCTATGATGTGGTGAGTTCTGTATTAATACGTACTGTTCTAAAATGAAACTTTTAGTTCATGTGAAAGTGAACTAAAAGGTTCTTGCTTCTTGCTGATGAGGTAGGTTATATTATTAATTTTAGATCTTTTGGAACAAATGCTATTGCCTATAGACGAGAAAAACTACATAATTTATCAAGTGGTATTTTTATGTAATATGCATTTTACATTTAAAATTATTTTGTTCTTACATTTGTCCTTTACATTTTCTAATCTTATTTACACAATGTGTTTTTCTTTGAATATACTGAACTTGTAGGTTTTTTGATGAGTTTCCTTGAGGTGGTCCCCCCACACCTAATTGGGTGAATTTTCTGGATGAAACATAGATTGAAGTACGAAAAATGAATATAAACCAGAAATTTGTGAAGTCAGTGGGAATTTTTTTATAGGCTTACAGACTCATTCCAGTGAGGATATTTTTGGAGTCTACTTGATTTGATCTTATCACCATCTTAGTTTGTTTCATCCAGAAATATTACTTCTAATATGAGAATTGTGTAGTGTTATTAATTTGAAAATACTTTCTTCTTTCACTGCTATAGAATGAAATAATTATGCTTAGCTAGAAGTCATGTATGGTACAGGCATATATATAAAGTATAAAACTTTGTAATTAGAATTCCTAATAATGGTAATTAGTTAATTACAAAATCACAACTCTATGCAAAAGAAAATGATAAGAGATTTTAATTAGAAATTGATAAGAGATTTTAATTAATGATAAGAGATTTTAATTAGAAAATGATAAGAGATTTTAATTAATGGATGAGCAGGAAGAAAAAGGAAGAAAATGGAAGGAGTTGTAAATTGGGCTTTTCATATTTTTGTCTTACATTTATGAGTCTTTCTTTCTCTTCTGATACTTTGTAGGTTTTTTCATGTTTACACAATATATATAGCTAACAACTATTTTACAGGAGTGCATGTGTTTGTTACGGGTTGAGCTTGTCGTTGAGGGTACCCAATCTCGCACTAATGAAGAAATAGCGGAAGAAGTCCTTGGGAGAAATAGAGGTCTTGGATATGAAGCACCACTTACATCGTCATCCTCAAAGCATTTGAAAAGTAAGGAGAATATTTTACAAGTAGAATTGTCCACCATTCGAAGCACACTAGGCAACTTATTGTAGAGTAACGATTTTACTCGTCGCGACAACTCATCTACATGAACAATTATGAGTTTTGAAATTTCTCTTGAACAACTTTATCTATGAGAAACTTTAAAAATCATATTTTGAAATCTTTTTGAAGTTTCTTGAAAGTTTGTCTATGTTTAGAAGCTTTTTTTGTAATTAATGCGAAGTTTATGCACACTCCAAATATGATAGCGAAAATATGTACTTATTTTATCTATGTTATTCTTATCTTGTTTTTTTTGTCTAAAACTTGGTCTTGAAAAATCGTTTAAGATTTTCACTGACAAAAATATAAAAAAATATAAAAAAATTAAATTACCTTATGACTTTTAGTGGCCAAAAATATATTCTTCACCAGAAGTTACAGCGAGAAAAATTATTTTTGTCGTAATACTTTTAGTGAGGAAAATAATATTCGTCGTCCTAAAAAAAAGTGACAAATAAAATAAATTCATCTTCAAAACTTTTCACGACAAAAATATTTTTTGTCACCGTCGACAACATTGATAAACAAAACTTTCATTGGCAAACCTACGGTGACGAAATATTTTTCGTTGCTAAAAGTTTTCCTGACGAATTATGAGATTCATCGAGAAAGACTATAGCCACGCGCTTTTGGCTTTGACCCACGTGACAGTTTTTTTTGTCAAAAAAATTTTTGTCAACCAAATTTTATATCTTTAGCATGGAATTTTTTGTCATTAAAATTCATGTTTCTTTTAGTGACATTTATGGTTTTTGCACGCAAATTAATTTTGAATAGTTGTTTTCAACGATTTCCGTTTTTTATCGTGGAGCTATAAGTAGGATATGAACTTTTCCAAATAATTTGAAGTAAATATTGTTAGTGGTAAACTAATAATACTGCATAAAACTAATTATATTAATACTGAGAAACAATGTAACTGAAATAACTTTAAAAATTAATGATAATAGAATGGGATAATATAATGATATTCTAAATAAATTAAACAAATTTGAGGCTTGTTAAAAGCAATGTTTTAAAAATAGAATTTTCCTTCACCGGTGCAAGAAGACTATGACAACCGTCTCTGCTGAATACAACAATTTAAGTCTAGAAACAGTAACTAGTTAACTTGACTTCTAACTAAACTCTGAGTATTTTCTATCTCATATAAACTGTACGAAAATAAGAAGAAAAATAAAAGCAATGATGTTAATTTCATGTTGTAGTTGTGTCTCCCTTTAGGGTTATTTGTAAATCTGTACTCTTTCCATTTTGGTTAAAGGTTTTTATACCCCTTTCTGAAAATACAGAATTTTATACCCCTGATCCATCATAATCAATATCAAACAATTTCTACTCTCTTTTTCCTAATCATTTCTTTTTTTTCCCTATGCAAAATCAAATAAACATAATAACGCCATTTCTTTCTTCTCCCTATGCAAACTCGGAGCTTCGTCTGAGAGAGGGTTCGCCTGAGCTCGTTGTTGGATCGAGTTTTAAAAATTTGAGGAAAAATCATTGAATCACGAACGGTTCGTGGGTGAAATATCAAAATTTTTTACATCAACCAATTTAATCATATTAATTATTAAAATCATATATCTGATTATGCATATTAAGTTAAACGTATTCAAAGGGGGTGAGAATAATTTCATACATTTCTTGTATCAGTGAAATTCTAAGTTAGGGGAATCCTTATTGAATGCTTCGCGTTCTTCGATTTTCAAATCTAAAAACTTCAATTAGTCTTCGCACTAACAACTGCTTTTTGGATTCAGAAGTATATCTCGCATTTACGTCCTTATGAACTAAGTGTGGGCTCTCAAAATAACTGAAAAAGAAAAATCAAATTTTTCTCTTCGTCTGGTGATTTCGGTGGCAATCAGTAAGAAGGGAGAGAGAAACTTTTTTCTGTTATGTCTGATTAGGGTTGTGTCAACACACTTAGGTTAGGAAGACAACCCTAAAGTCATCTCCTATATAATATTTTTGAAATTTTCACATATACCCCATATATGTGTAATTTCTAAAATTCACCCCCTTATTCTTTATTATTGCTGAAAATTGCATATTTTTCTAGTGTCAATGTTGTGTCCAATTTCATCAATCCAAATTGATAAATTTAAATTGATATTCATCAATTAATTAATTAATTTCTCTTATTTACTAATTATCTGATAATTAAAAAATAATAAATTAATTAGTTTGAACATCAATTAATTGCTCATAACTAATAAAGTGACAACATTCATCACATATGGTTTCAAGAAATACATTGGCTAAAAACACATTTTTGTCCAAATGATGTTGTTTCTTCTATTTCTATTCTCATGAGCTACTACTGAGACCGAATGAACTCACATAAATAAAGTTATATGATTCAAATACCTGACGAATTTATCTCCATAAATTCTGACCTATTTAATCCTGACATCGTACGACTCCACTATAGGTTCGATGCTGAATCAACTATTGATTCATGCGCGATACATTTTTTGTTGGTGCAAATAAACTCTTTTATTTCACGGTCCATGAAATATGTTAACGTATATACCCTTCATGAATATCAGTAAGAAGAACGGGATGTCAAATTATTATTTTACTCCTCTTGTTATTATTTTCTTAACTCCTTTATTGACTGTGAATAAAAAAGACATAACAGTGAATTGTCTAGTACAATTCACAAGTCTTATTCAATGAATTATTGCATCGAATACTTGGCCAACTTTATTTATTCACACACTCATCAATAAAGTATAATGTGATATTGTTGTTTTCACAATCTAACCACGAATTTTTATATTTATGAATCATGCAACTCTAACATAGTTGAATAATGATCCCAACAGTCAAAATATTGTTCGACAATTTGAACTCACTCATTTGACATATCAAAGATTGCAAGTAACTAAGTCAAGTTTCGTATTCACCTCCCGATAAATGTAATTACAAAAATACCCTTAATGTTTAACAATTAGATTTAGAGCTAGGTAAACGGTTTTGCTCTAAACTAATTCTTTACTCTCATTCCCCAAAACTGGCATCATTTGATTTAACCTAACAGTCATAATCAGACTCGATCTTAAGACTGCGAATATCGTTCTAAACTATTTCAGAAGAATTTGTGTGGACTATTTTCAACAGTTCCATGAATTAAGTAAATTATAAACACATTTTAATTAATAGAAAAACTTGCATTCATTCATTAAATTCAGTAATACAAAATTTCTGTGAAATAACTAAATACTCATAAATAGTTATTACACCATACTTTATGAACATAAGTCCAACACTCGTCATCATGACTCTCACTGGTTTTCTTTGTGATCGTCAGAGTGATTGGTTCTTGTCATCGTTGGTCTCATTATCTTCTATGATATTCTCTGTTTTCTTCCCCGTGGGTCACTGATTGGTCTGATTTTCTCATATCTGTGGGGTTTTCTCGATTTCTTCTCTATTTTTTCCCTAGAGTGGATAAATGGTGTGAGCTTCTTGTTGGAGATGATGATGATAACATGTCATCTTGGCCGCCTAAAGGGTCATCGACTAGGTGGAAAGAGCTTCTGGGTTGAAAAGAAACCATATTGGGAGCTTCAAGAAAACTGATAAGGGTGAAGGGTCTGATATTGGTAAACGATGTAGTTTGATTCAGGAGGAACACAATTTAACCAAATTTTCATAGGTCATAAACAGAGTAATGTTTTTTTTTCTTTTTAACTTCTAACTTGTGAAATTGGTTTTTTTTTTGTTTTTTGCTTTGGAATGTGAAAAAAATGGATTCTTTATTGTTATTGTAGGATATGTTGAGTGACAGAAGTCAAAGTTGCAGAGAAGATTGTTCGGATCTATAGAGGTGAATAAATGGTATTTTTAAAAAAAGTTTGTGTTGGGCCTTTTGGGTGTGTTAGGAGGGACTAATGTTGAAATCGTAGTGTTATTTTTCTCATTAGGGGGGGTGTTGGAGTTTAACATTTCTATTTTTATTTGGGTGTTTTATTTGCTTCTGAATCATATTGGTTATGAGTTTTTTGTCTAAGCTAAGAAGAGTCAGGGAGGTGTCTCTGACTGTGCAGTGTACAAAAAGATATTTGCAGTTGAAAATGTTAACTCAAAATTCTCTTCTTTTGATCAGTTTAAACTGGTGAGTTTTGTTTGTTTTTTTAGTTTTTTTTGTCGTGGAGAAATCAGCGTGTCATATATTAGGGGATAACTTTTCATTGTTGTACTTTCCATTAACTCTTCTTACATTACATGAGATCATTTAACAGAGGTGTGTGTGGTGATGCTTCTTTGACATACTTCTATTTAATTGTGCATAAATTGTGTGTTTCATTGATTTTGTTTCCTGAGCTTGGAGTTTGATTTCATCTAGTTTTTCTGTGTTTAGGTATTCTGTTGGGAAACACGCTTCGATAATGTGGGAGATCAAGATGAGTGATTTTGACTCAAAGGAGAAATTATGGACTAGATTTCCACCTAAATGAGTGAAGATTACACCACCACATCAATATGTGGAGTTCTGTTGGAAGGATAATTATCCAATGGTGTTTAGAAATCTTTCAGTGTTTAAGGAAAATACTCAAGATAAACTTTAAACCCGAGAACCGGACTTATCTGGGGTCTTAAGGTGGTCGATTTTCATTAATCATACTGATTGAGTTTTTAAGCTGTTTGTTTGCTGTTGTGGACCATCATAAGACTGACTGTTGCAATTTTGGGATTGTAAAAATATAAAACAACTTGTCCTTTTGTTAGAAATAAGTAATTGATTTCATTATAATGTTATCTCATCTCATCTGAATATATCGATTCTACACTAGTTAAAAGGGTTCCAACATCCTTCTCCTTAACACCTAGTGGCGAGCTTACTAAACAACATACTTAAAGAGAGAAAAACACTTAAAGGGTTTAAGTAGTAAAAAATTACTACTTGAACCCTTCAAGTAGTGATTTGCTTACTGAACAATAGATTTTGAAAAAAAAACTACTTGAAAGGTTTAAGTAGTAAAAAATTATTACTTAAACCCTTTAAGTAGTGATGAGTTTACTGGACAATAAACTTCAGGAGGAAAAAAATTACTTGAAGGTTCAATTAATATAAAATTACCACTTAAACCTTTCAAGTAGTGACAAACTTACTGGACAATAGACTTCAAGAGAAGAAAAACTACTTGAAGGGTTGAAGTAGTAAAAAATGACTACTTGAACCCTTCAAGTAGTCACATGCTCACTGAAAAATTAACTGCATGAATCAAAATGACTGATTGAAGGGTTCAAGTAGTAAAAAATGACTACTTGAATCATTTAAGTAGTCATTTTGATTCATGGCGTCTGTTATCCAGTGAGTGTGTACCTACTTGAACCCTTCATGTAATAAAAAAATTATTACTTGAACCCCTCAAGTAGTCATTTGTTATTACTTAAACCGTTCAAGTAGTCACAGGCTCTCCGAATATATTACCGCTGGAGACAAAAATGACTACTTGAAGGGTTCAAGTTTTTGTTTCATGTAGTGATTTATTCAGAGAGCGTGTGACTACTTAAAGGGTTCAAGTACTCAAAAAACACTACTTGAACCCTTCAAGTAATCAAATTGTTTGTTGTCGTCAGTTTATACAAATAGCATGTAACTACTTGAAGGGTTCAAGTAGTATTTTATGACTACTTGAACCATTTTTTAAGTGGTCATTTTATTTTATGCAGTAATTTATATAGAAAAGTATGTGACTACTTGAAGGGTTCAAGTAGTCAAAAACACTACTTGAACCCTTTAATTAATCATTTTTGTCTCATGTTAGTGAGCAATCTAGACATAAAAATTGACACAATCCACACAGTAATCAATCTTAAACCACTCGTCAGTTTATAATTACTTGAATTTCAATCAACAAAATTATAATCCAAAGAAGTGTATAAGAATTTAGAAATCCAAACAACAAAGAAGGCATGTCTCATTCACAAGATTTTAAGATTAATTTGAGTGATGATCTAGTTTCACGAGCTCAAGTAAGCTGAATTATTATTATTGTGACAGTCAATACAGACTAAATAAATTCTTAAATCTTGATTTTCTTTCCACTCTTAAGCTTTCTTGGGAACCAAAGAGTAGAAAAAGTGAGAAATAGAGAAATAAACTAAAATTAAAACCTTCAAGGAGTCAATTTGAGAAAGTCTTCTACTGTTTTTGGGTGCTTGCAATCTGTTAAGAAATAAAATCAAACAAAAATAAAATGAGTTAATTGAAAGCATGGAGGAAACGAAAACAAATTACAAAAATAGTTTATCAAGCGATCGAACTGAACCGTGCACACTCTTAGCGTAATATTTAATTAAAAAAAGAAAGAGAATTATTTCTTAGACGACACGACGTTTTCAACATCTGGACATGTAGATAGATGAGCCTCGAGTGGAGCCCAGCTCATTAAGCTTACGACTACCATAAGTGAAACGAGGAATTGGTACAATTTAGACAAGTTTTTTATTCTTAATTTAATTTTGTTCACATTTAAAAAAAATTAAATGTATCATTTAAAAAAAAATAATCTAACAAATTTAATTAATTTAATGTGTCTTATATTTAATCAATTACTAATATAATCATATATTTTATAATGCATATGTTTAATTATACATTTTTACTCTCCCATATCAATTAATTATCTCTGTTTATATATCTTTCTCTCTCTATCCGTCTCTCTCCCTCCCTCCCCCCATCTCTCCCACTCATTCTATATATATACACACACATATATGTATATATGTGTATATACATATTATATATCACACACATATAATGAGTGAGAGGGAGAGAGAGATTTTAGGAAAGTTTTTAAAAAATATTATAATATTTATGACTTATGGCCTATGGGAGTTTTCAATTTTTTTTTAAAAATTGGTTAAAGATAATAAATGAGTATAATATGAAGGATATGTAGTGTTGGTTAGTAAACCCATAAATTTGATTATTTTTTATGATTATAAAATTAGTTATCTAATTTTATATTAAATTTTTAAATAGTTATTAGATGTGTATAAAACCCAAAAATAAGAATTTTCTGTTATTTGTGATCAGTCAATACCTAACACATTATAGAACTTGAATTTTCTTCTTCTTTTAGAAAAATAAAAATTTATGGATTGTGGATGGTGGACCCCACCTCATGAAACAAGTGTTAAGTTTAGAGTTGTGAGTATTTAGAGGGAAAATAACTAAATATTTTGATGCTAGTTTTTGTTTGGAATCATTAGAGTTATTGGTGATAATTTTTGTAACCTGAAAATGCTTAAACTAGGTTCAGTTAGATAAGCTGAGTTGATACAGTTGATTAAATTCTTATATTTATATTTCAGAAATCATGAATTCCAATCATATTTTTTACTCATTTTAAAATTTATAATATAACTTAAAAAAATTAGAAGTACTAAATTCACAAGTACATGTGTATACAAAGCTTACTCGTCGTTTAAAACCTTGACGAAAGTGATTTAGGAAAGACGAATATATAAAGTCAGTATGATTGGTTATTTACTTTGTCATTATTATCTATTCTTATGTGCGTGTCTGTTTATGTGTGTTTTTGCCTTTCGGTTATAAATTCATACGATCATTTCATATACAAATATATACGAACATGTGTGCCATGAAAATGATAAGCAAAAATAAAGTGGAAAGTTATGAATTTCATGGTGTATAAGAAATTGAACTGGCGAAGAAAAGAATAAATAGAAAGAAAAGATAATTTGTTCTATGTTAAAGGTTAAAGCTTGATTGGAATGACATTCTTTGTCATCATGCATGACGTTATCTTTTGCGAAATCATTATTGATCATGGTTACATATTTTGACCTCATTTTATAGCTAAATAGTACAATATTATATTAAATCTATCTGATCGTATTATATTATACTGTATTGAATAAAATAATAATATTTAGTGTTTGTTGTTATATCATTTAAAAATTTTATTACTTGTACATTATTTGGTGTATAATAATATTGAATTAAAAAATTATTTATCTTCAATTATTCTACCTAAATTTATTTGGAGCTCACTAACATATTATTTTATATTTTTAACCACAAAATAAATAAATCTAATTAATAATACATTTCAATAATTTGTCATGTAAGAAAGAACTCATTGTTATAAGCTGATTCCTTTTTCCTATTCCATAGCTTTCTCAGGCACCTAATAGGAAATAATTGATAATAATTGAAAAAATTGCGAACCCATCGAAGCATGGTAAAATGAACTATCATTTACCTATCCTTCAAATCATGCATCATCCATCTTCCAAAAAGTATACTTGAAAGAACAAAAATATGTTACTCATTCTCATTTACAACTTCTGTTTAATGGAAAACTATAATGATGAGGAATGAAGATATTTTAAATCTTCAACTGTGGAATTTCAACGATTCTTCCCTAAATCATCAAAATTTCAAACTTCAGACCCTCCAATTCTCCTTCAGATGAGTTCGTCGATTCTTTCCCAAATCCACCAAATTTCAAACATAGAAATGAGATCTAAAATTGCGTCAAAACTGAGTTAAAAGAGCTTCAAAGTTCTCAGATTGAAATGAACAATAATATAGACAATCCCTGAGGAGCTTACAGCCACAAGAAGAAGAAGAATCCCAGAAGGAAAAGATGAAGAAGAAGCCCAGAAGGAGAAGAAAAAGAAGTCACTGACGACAAATGAAGCTTGTGATTTATGGTGGTCTTAGGAGAGCACTCATCGGCGAGTCCCTGATCTGCGCAGGTGATGGGCTTTAAGACCAGTGAGTCTTTGACGGAGAAAGAGAGGATGTATGTCATTTTGTTTAGTCATGTTCCCTCCCTTCTTGAGAGTGGACTATGTTATCTAGTGTTGGCGGGACTATCCCAGCATATGAGAAAACCCTAAATCACTATGAGTAATAGGGAAGATATAAGCAAGAAGAGAGAGTGAGAGAGAAGAGAGAACACGAGCACAAAATAAAAGTGTAGTTTTTATTGACTCATTTAGTCAATCTATTACAAGAATATATATATATATATATAGGGAAAGCTGTTAGCTTAGATGGAAAACTAAGTAACTAACTCAATACTANACTAATTATTACAACTATAAAAGGAAACTATTTGTAAAAGGAAATAATTTTCACTTAGCTTTATTACTTTATTACACCCCCCAAACTGTTGGGAAGAGATCCTAACAGTTTGTCTCTAAAAAATATAAACCGAACAGTAGACAAAGCTTTAGTGAAAATATCTGAAATTTGATCTTGAGAGCAAACAATTTTGACTGCCAAATCTTTTCTAGTAACACGCTCTCGAACGAAGTGATACTCAATTTTCACGTGCTTGGTTCGTGCATGAAAAATAGGATTTAAAGCTAAGCATAGAGCTAAAACATTATCACACCAAATCACAGGAGCTTCTGTGAAGAAAATACAAAGCTCACGTAACAATTGCCATAACCAAGAGAGTTCAGCAATTGTATGGGCCATTTCACGGTATCGACTTCAGTAGAGGAGCGCACCACTTTGGGTTACTTTTTAGAAGACCATGAAATAACATTTGAACCTAAAAATACAACCTAACCAGTTGTAGAGCGTATGTCCATAGGGTCTCCAGCACAATCCACGTCAGAATAGGCTTGCAAATTTAATGAACAAACTCTAAAAACAAGACCAAAGTCTATAGTACCCTTTATGTATCGCAAGATACGTTTAACAGTAGTTAAATGACAATTGGAAGGATTATGCATATACTGGCACAATATAATTGATGTCAGTCCGAGTAAAAGTAACATATTGAAGAGCACCAATTAAATGTCTATAAGATGTGATATCAGTTAAGGAAGAAGAATATGTCTATAACTGTCTATATGCAAGGTTTATCATATTCATACCAGATTTAATGAGCAAATCAGAAATATACTTGTGTTGATTAACAACACAGAACCATTTGCCCTTGATACTTCCAAACCAAGAAAATACTTTATTACCTCACACTGTTTGTGCAACTGGGAGATAAGGGACTGAATATAAGCAATATCAGAACCTATAACAATGATGTCATCAACGTATAATAACAGATAGGTGGGAGAAGAGCCTTGCTTCTTGATAAAGAGAGAAGAGTCAGAAGCTGAAGCATTGAAGCCAAGACTGCATAAGTGAGTTGTAAAACATTCAAACCATGTCCGAGGGGCTTGCTTAAGACCATACAAAGACTTGTGAAGCTTGCACATAAGTGAAGCATGTGATTGATCAATAAAACCTTGAGGTTGTACCATGTATACCTCTTCCTTTAATGAGCCATGTAAGAATGTGTTTTTCACATCAAGTTGCCTTAAAGGCCAATTAAACTGACCTACTAAAGAGAAGATCACTCTAACTCTGGTGTGTTAATTACAGGATTAAAAGTTTCCTCAAAATCAAGGCCATCTTGTTTGTGAAGCCCCTTAGCAACAAGCCTAGCCTTATGGCGAGCAATAGAACCATCAGGATTATGCTTAAGCCTATAATCCCATTTACAACCTATAACTTGCTTTCTAGGTGGAAGGACAGTAAGAGACCAGGTTCCTTGATTTTGAAGAGCAGTGAACTCCTCACACATAGCAAATGTCACTGAGGTAGTTTAAAAGTAGCAAAGAAGGAACTAGATTCTGAATCAATAGGGCAGTCCACAGATTCTGGACAAACAGTAGCTTGCAAAGCCTTCTTTTTACTAATACTAGATATTGATCGTGTTCTCATGAGATGAACATTATAAATTACACACTGGGTGGATCTAAATAAAAGGTAAAACAGAAGGAACAAAAGAAGGCGCACTTGAGGAAACATTGGGAAAATTGGAAGAATTATTCATGCTAGAGGAAACATGTTGAAAGAGAGAAAGAGATAAATGAGAGAAATAAGTAGTAATTGGTTGAGATGAAGAAGAAATAGTAGTGGAAGGAGAGTAGAGAGCAATAAAATGAAATATGGTTTCATACAAAATCACATGCCTAGAGACTAAGAATTTCTCAGTACCAATGTTGTAGCAAATATATCCTTTATACTCAGGAGCATAGCCAAGAAAAATAAATTATGTAGTCTTTGGTTGAAGTTTATGATGGTTGTATGGTTTGAGCAAGGGATAATATGCACATCCAAAGGTTTTTAAGTGTGCATAATCTAGTAATTTGTTAAAGAGAAGTTCAAAAGGAGATATATTGCCAAGATTTGGAAAGGGAAGTCTATTAATGAGGTAGACTGCAGTGGCAAAGGCATGGTACCAAAAGGTTAAAGGAATGGAAGCTTTAGACATTAAAGACATTGTTGTCTCAATCTCTCTCTTTCTCTCTCTCACACACACTCTCTCAATATCTCTCTCTCTCTTCTTCTCTCTCACGCTCTCTCCCTCTCTCTCGATCTTTCTCTCTCACCCCGTCTCTCTCACCCCCTTCTCTCTCTCCCTCTCAAATGAAAAATTATTTCTTTTTGTGTGTCTTTGCTGCTGCAAAAGTATAAGTGGGAGAGAGCCCACAGCTAGAACTCAATGAAGACAGTAAGCTATGGGGTGATTTAATGCGTTACAAGTAGTGAAGACACATAAGGATTTGTTGATTGAGGTATTACAACTCCATTATATGTTATCCATATATACGATTTAAACACACTGATGTATGAAGTAGCTAAATTTTCGTATATGTATGTCAGGAAAATAAGGATTCACCTATAGTAGAACTTCAATCAACACATGTAAGGTCTCTGATTCTTTAATCATTTTGATCAAATATGGTACTCAAACATATGAGAATCTGTGTATGCAATGAAATGATTCTACTGAATATGGAGTCAGTTTCAGATGAAAGATCTTTTGTTGAGTGTGGCAAAAGAAGTTGGCTTTGATGCCTAAGACAGAAGACTTAAGGACATGGTAGTTGAATGTTTTATCTTCCAGTATATTTCTTGTGCTTTAATATTTCAACTTATTAATTTCTTCCATGCTTATAAGCTTTCATATCCTTAAGTTTAGATTATCAAAATCAATTACAGTATCAAAGTCCTCCAAAAGTGCTACATGGAAATTTCGGGTTTTCACTTGTCATCTCTTATCTCTGAATTAATAGAAGTGACTAATTGAGTGCATAACTTAGTTGCGTTTTTTATTTCAGTGAAACCTTTGCTATATGTTTCTATAATAGTTTTTATTTTTCTAGTCTATGTTTTATTTGATGTGCATGAGTGGTATATTATTAACTCATATCACATTCTCTACTAGTGCATGCTTAGAGGATTCCGCCTTCACAAGTATCCTTATTGTGTTTTCTCACCTTTTCCACTTTATAGTGCGTTTACTCAAAGTGAGTTCTTCTTATTGGTTGTGGTTATTATTGTGTTGTTTAAATGCATGCAGCTAAAGCTTTGGAACTATTTTTGCAAGATCAATATGACAGGACATACGAGGTAACTCTCAAAAGGGGAGCAAAGACCTTGAATTCTCTGCATTTGTAAGTGATGTGTTTATTACCTGTTTTTGTTGAGTTACTGGAAAAGAAATGAAATGGCATGTAACATTTTTAGCTCTGTTGAAATTGGTTTAATTGGTAACTGTAAATATTCTAATTTGAAAGAGTAAATATGAATGTGTTTAATATGAATACTTGACTATAACAATGAATCTTATGGTATTTCACTTTATAGGATATAAAATACATGTGAATGTTATTTCACAAGTATTAAAAATACATGTTAAATACATTCAACAGAGACCTGAAAATCCTGTTAAACAACGTTCTACAGAAGTCGAAAAATTCTGTAAAAAATGAGATACCATAGAGATCTTCACAGGAAGCGTTGCACATTGTGAAAAATGCAGACTTTTAATATGAGGTGTTGTTACAGGCGTCATATGATCCTTGTGGATTACTTTTCATGCGGATGACCGCCTCTTATAGAATGTCATTTTTATTGTAGTGCCACCAAAAGAATTACGACCACCACCACGACCTCCTTGAGAGAAACCATTATTGGAGGGTTTGGCTTGAGAAGCAAACATAGCAATAGGTTGATTACTAATGTTAGTGAGTTTGTGTTGAGCTTTAAGAGACTTCTCTTCTGCCAGTAGCAATACATGAAGCTCCTCAAGATAAACAGGGCCAGAACGAGTTCGAATAGTAGTTTTAAAGGTTGAATACTCAGAAGGGAGGCCATTGATAGTATAGATTAGTAAATCTTCATCATCAACTATAACAGAGACTACTACCAATTTATCTTTAGCTACTTTAATTCGCTGAACATATGTATCAATAGACTCATTAGCTTTCTTTGAAACAGACTGTAAATCTGATTCCAGATTGAGAACATTTGACCTAGACATAGAAGATGATCTTTTATCCAAAGAATCTCAAACTTCCTTAGACGTTTTGCAACTCACAATGAAAGATAAAGCCATAGGAGAGAGAGAGTAGCATTAATCAGCATCATAAGAGCCTGATCATGAGTAATCCAACTTTCATATCTTAGATTAATAGTAGTAGTTAAGATATCACCAGTTGAAACAAGAAATTTTGGTGGACTGGGCAGCGAACTATCGATGAATCCATAAAGAGAGTGAGCTCTAAGGATGAAAGAAACTTGGAATTTCCAAAGAATAAAATTGCTTGAATCGAGATCAGATTACAGATAATAAAGAGAAGAAAGATCGGAGAAGGAGAAAAATTTTCAGAAGAAGCGAAGACTGAAGCTGTAGAAGACAAAGAAGAAGAATTCGTTTGAGAAGCCATTGACGTTAGTCAGGAAAGAGCTATCATACCATGAAGAAACCCTAGATCACTATGAGTGATATGGGAGATAAGCAAGAAGAGAAAGTGAGAGAGAAGAAAGAACATGAGCACAAAATAAAGTGTAGTTTTTATTAACTCATTTAGTCAATCTATTACAAGAATATATAGAGTAATTATACTAACTAAACTAACTAATCAAACTAAACAGATTTAATTTACGTAACTAATTATTACAATTATAAAAGGAAACTATCTGCAAAAAGAAATCATTTTCACTTAGCTTTATTATTGTTAATACATCTCAGTTAGTACAGTTTGACATTTACGTCAAACACCAGAAAGCATTAAAATAATACTGCCCAACATCTTAATAATGTCAAATACTAACAGTCAAATGAGATCTTGAAAAACTAAACAAGACATCATGAAGTAGATTATGGAGCACCGTAACTGAGCACGAGCAATGAAACAACTGAGAATGACAATAAGGAAAATAAAAATAAAAATATATTAAAAACGACTTACAGAACCTATAAATTATCAATCTTTTACGATTTTCGACAAAATTATTTTCTTGTTTAACGGAATAATTTTTTTTTTTTCATTTTCTTCTACTTTTGTTAAGCAAACCATTTGTTTGAGATAATGCTTCAAAGGGACTACTGGACAAGCTTTTTGTGTTGAATACCATATGGTGCTTTCTTTTATGGATTGAATTATATTGTTTTGGAATTGTGGAAAATCATTCCTATAAGTTTCTTGGTCATTTTCTTCTTTATGACATACTAACAGATTTGTCTTTTTTTTTCTTCTAGTCATTTGCTTATTTATCAATGTTATTTGTAGAGTATGTTCCTATTTATGTTGAAGTAGGACATAAGCTCTTGTTCTGCTAAGTATATTTGATACTAATTCATATGCATCTTTTCTAGATGAAAAGGAGAACAATATTTACTTACTAAGATTTTAGGGATTTTCTTGAAGCATACTCTGTTTATGATAATAATTTGGTTTAAAAGAGACAGAATGAAAACTTGTAGTGGGGGAGAGGGGCCAACGGAGGGGCTGGGAACAGGAGACGGAGCTGGAGCGTAAAGATAATGGAAACATTCTCTATGGAACAAAAAACTTGTTCACATATTTCAAAATTCATCAAAGGCCTTGACCACTACTCTTTGGCTTCCTTGTTTATTTATCTATTACACAAAGAATGAAAGTAAGGTAAGATATATCACTTAGCAAACTTAAGCGCAAAAATGAATCATTTAACAAACTTAAATACACAAATGATTCAAATACGTATATCAACAAGCTTGAACAAAATATCTAATGGGTAATGGGGCATTCGTGCAGGACACCAATTATAAACTGGATTACTCATCATTATCCGCGTAAAATAACATTTACGTTTTAACTTCTGTATTTTATTATTCAATTTGCGTGAGTTGTGTTCCCTATGTACTTTATTATCATACAGCCTGCAATTGTTTGCAAAAGATATTCTCTCTCTTCATGATGAAGTTCGCCACAACCTCGGTCTACAATCTTAATGAGTAAATATTGTTCTCTTCCTTCAATCCATCTAAATGGAAATGACATAACTTGTTATCTAAAAAAGATGCATGTAAGTTTAGTATCAAATATACTTAGCAGAACAATAACTTTATCTAATTTAAAAATAGATACGAATATACTCTACATATAATAACATGTATAAAGAGCAAGAAAATATATAATAACACGTTGAATTCTATCATCGTGTTTGTCGTATCGTTGGTTATTAATTTCATTTATGTGAATAATTGTTGGAAATTTGGTAATTTACCATTTCTATAACTCAATTTTGAGTAAATTTTTAGGTGAAGCCCACTATGTGTTAATATACGATATTTGAAGATTTGAGTTTTTCTCCGTGAGTACATCAAATTCGACTATTAATTTATTAAAATTGAATCTATGGTGAACAAAAAATTGTCACCCAAAGTGAGCTAAATACGAATGAAAAATAAGTGAGAATTGTCGTAATCCCATATTAGAAAATGAGTAAACTTGGAAGTGGTATAATAGAAATGCTTGGATCAAACTTGATAACTTGATAAGCATAGAAGCTCTTTCTTACGTGCAGAGGGTGCAAATACCAGTCCACTCTGGCATGCTACCTTGGTGCCATTGCACGTCTCGCAGACACGAATGTCGATCTAAAAAGCACGCCCCTCTATGTTGCTCCATATTTATTTTTCTCTTTCAGGAAACCAAAAAGTCACTAAAATATTCTAGAATGGAATATTCTGTTATCTTAATGGTTGTATAACACTCCTAATTTTTTTTTTTTAGAATTGATCTTTGGGCCAAACATTTTTTTGTGTGTGCATAAAGGCCATTTATGGTGGCCATCCCCGATGGTGGCTATAAAATGAGGTGTTCTCCTTTTTGTTTTAAACAACAAAAAGTAAATAACTTCTTTCCTCTTCTCTCTTCTGTCTTTTGTGTTCTATAGAAGTTAAAAGTATTTAGTTGGTTCGGGTTTTGGTGTGAAGGCTAGTCAAGTTTTGGTTTGGTATTTTGGGTTGAGTCTTGGTTTGTGAGTCGTCACTTTGATTGTAGAATTCAGACAAGACAAATTGACTAGATGGTGAAGTCAGGTACTTTTCATCCACCTCTAACCATTTTATCTTTAAAAACAGATATCGGTAGCAACCTTTAATATCACAAGTAAATATTTGTAACTGTTTTAAATAAACTGTGAAAACATGACTCAGTTTAAATTTATTTTTTGCAACTTTCAGCTTCTCGTGTACTTATTATTGTTATTATGTTTCTTTAATAATATTTAGTTATTTGGTAATTAGTAATTATTGCATTAATGTAAGTTTATTTAATTTTTATTTTAATCTTATAATACAATACATTATTTTTAACAAAATTTTACTCTGAAAAATGCAACATGAATCTCTAAATCGCTAACGGAATAAAATAATTAAATAAATAAAACTCTAAACCATACAACAAAATATCAATTACCTATCCAATAAACAAACCATTATATTTTTTCATTCGTTTTCATTTCGGTAAAGAAAGTGAAGAATCCACGCCCACTTTGATGTCATCGCCGTTGTTATGGCCCATCGTCGCCGCTACTTTGCATAATCTCCTACATTCTAGTAATCATCGTATAACTATTACGGTGCATTGAGTTTAGGCGAGATGGCAACTACCATAAAGGGAAGGAGGATTAAGAGACGGGGAAGCCGAAGATCAGCTCTTCCGCGACTGAGCAAGAACACAACAAAAGGGGTTTCACCAGCTTAACTCTCTAATTTTTGACACTGTTACCATTCCTTACAACGCAATCGACTCGGTGGTCACTAACACATGTTTCATGTGAGAAGAACAAAAACAAAATCTTTTTTGGGCTACACCTATTCTCTCATTTTTATATTGTACATTTATTTCATTCCCGTAGATATCGGGAATCCGATTCCAAATTGTTATTCTAGTTGTTTACTATAACTTTGGAATCCGATTTCAAGTGGATGTCATAGTTTTGACCGAAATGATATTCCTAATTAAAAGGTGATCATGAGATTACATATTTTTTATCCATTTGGAATGAAATACAAAAAGTCCATTATACCCTCCAAATATTTATCCAACCAACAATCACTTCTTCTACTTATTTTTCTCGAAGGATATTTTAGTAATGTCATATTGATGAGTGTGTTTCATACTCATATTTTAGATAATCTAAACTTTAATTTAATTATTCTTTGAGTTTTATTGTTTGGTTTATATTTATTTTTATTTCTATCTTGTAGGTTTGATATTTAATTGCATTTAGACCGATTTGGAAAGATTTGGAAGTAAAAAATTTAAGAAAATCACAAAAAGAACGGAACTGGGCAGGAGGGCCAGCGTCGCGACGCTGGTGCATGATAGATTGGCTAGCGTCATGACTCTGGATCCCACTGTCGCGACGCTGGTACGATTTTAGATTTGTTTTGTAATTTTTTTGCTCCAATCTAATCCTTAACGATTTCTAGTATATAAATATAATATTTTAAGATTCTTGGAGGACTTTTTGGACGTGAGAGGCAGAGGAGAAAGTTTTTTGGAGAGGAAACAAAGACGAATCCAACCGGGAGATGAATCTCTACTTCAATTCATCCTCAAATCTAATTTTTTCTTCTCTTTTCCTCTATGTTCATCAATATTATTAAGATATATTCTTATTCTAGTATGTTCTAAATTTTTTATCTAGGGCTATGACGTAGTCAAACATGATTGTTCATAAATTTTGATTTTTAATTCAATCGATGTTTATTCAGTAAAAAAAAACTGCAACAACTTTTTGGTGCCGTTGCGGGGGATTGATTGTGTTTTTTTAATATTGGAGTTAGATAACTTGAATTTTACTTTGCGTCTTATTTGCTAGTGCAGTTCATGCATCATGAGTAGTTTGTAATTTGTGCAATGCACCTCATCTTAATACTGAATGTCAAGTCAGTAATCCCTTTGCTCATTCTCAGTCAGAATATTTTGTTCAGAATTACAGCAGGCAGAATAACCCATTCTCCAACACTTACAACGAAGGGTGGCGAAATCACATAATTTCTCTTGGAAGAATAATCAGAATGTGATAAATCAACCAGTTGCTACTTAGCCTCAATTTCAGCCTCAACAACATAAACTTGCTATGAAAGATGTTATTGCTCATCTCACAGTTAATACTACTCAATTTATGATAAGAACAAATGCTACACTTCAGAGGCAAGAAACAAGTATTCAGATGTAAGAAACCAATATTCAGAGTCAAGCTGCATCTATCCGAAATTTGGAGCTTCAAATGGGTCAACTGTCAGAAATACTAACTTAGAGACCATGAGGTTCTCTACCAAGCAACACCGAGAGCAATCCAAAAGAATAAGCAAATACCATTACTCTTCACAGAGGTAATGAGTTAGCAGAACCTCAGAAAGCTAGTGTTGAAAATTCTTAGTCAGTTGAAGCAGACGTTAAGACAATGGGTGATGACCTTGCCAAGAGCTCAGAAAATAAGGAAGGAAAGCCTAAATCAAAGCTTTTTCCTGATAATCCTCCACCATATATTCCACATATTCCATACTCTCAGCGATTTCAAAAGCAAAAAATGAACAAGTAGTTTTCTAAGTTCCTTGATGTGTTTAAGAAACTACATATAAGCATCTATTTTGCTTATGCTTTGGAATAAATGCTGAGCTATGTCAGATTCATGAAGGATGTTCTCTCAAATAAGAGAGATCTAGAGGAGTATGAGACAATTGCACTTACTAAGCAGTGCAGTGCTATCCTGCAGAATAAATTGTCTCAAAGTTAAAAGACACTGAAAGTTTTAGTATTCCTTGCACCATTGGGAATTCATATTTTGAAAAGGCTTTATATGATATTAGGGATGGTATCAATTTGATGTCGATTCAATTTACAAGAAGCTAGGTCTTGGTGAAGTTAAGCCCATGACGGTATCTTTACAGTTAGTTGATCAGTCTATCAGATATCCATTGGGGATTATTGAGGATGTTTTGGTAAATGTGGATAAATGTATCTTTCCAGCTGATTTTAGTGTTCTTGACATGGAGGAAAACCAAGAAATTTCAGTTATTCTTGGTAGACCATTTTTAGCTACGATGATCAAGTAAGGTACTTATTCTTGGAAAACCAAGAACTCTGATTGATGTGCAAAAAGAGGAACTTATTCTAAGAGTACAAGATGATCAAGTAATTTTTAATGTCTTCAAAGAAATCAAACACCCAAATAATATGAATAGTTGTTTGCGGGTGGATAGTGAAAATTTTGGAGAAGGTAATCCTAGACACCTTCCATTTATTGAAAAACCACCGGTGTTAGACCTCCACATTCGGTACACCTTTATGGGAGAAGCATCCACTTTGCCTGTCATTATCTTTGTTTTGTTAAATGGTGAACAAGAAGACAAGCTGCTGAGGGTTTTGAGAGAGCAATAAATGGTCTTAGGCTGGTCAATTTTTAATACAAAGGAAACTCTAAAGTCAGTGGACAACAGGTGAAGCCTCGATGATCATTATGTCTGGCTGAAAACTTTAAAGCAAACCTTAACGGGAGGCAACCCAATTATATTTCTGTTATTTTTTTTTTGGTTATTTGTTTTCTTTTTCTTTAGATTTTTATATAAAAAAACTATGGATGAATTTGGCTCATGCACCGCTTTCCTCTCAGTTGGAGACAACTAGAACAATGCATAGACTGACGAGGATGATAGATCATCATTATTCAGGGAAGTCCTCTACTTACTCCTTTTGCATATTTTCTTTTCATTGAGGACAATAGTTTAGGGGTGGTGGCTTTAATTAAAATTTCATTTTTTTGGCGTTCTGTTGTTAACAACACTAATTCCTATGATGAGATTGGTTTTGAATTATTGATAGTTTTGAAAAAATGTTGAATTTGTGTATCGGTGTGTGTTTGAACCAAGTATTAATTTACATTACACTAGAGAATCTTGACATATTGAGCACTTAGCCTTGAGCGTTTGAGTATCTTTTTTTTTACTTAGAGAAAGTTTATGTGACATAATAAATCATTATGATCTCATAAGAACTCTAGAACCAATTTGATTGTTGTTTGAGGTGAAATTCTAAGCTAATCACTTAGGACATGATTTAGGCCATTTTTAGACCGCTTGAGCTTTTCAAGCTAACCTATACATAATCATTTCTCTAGTCATCCCTATTGAGCTTACATAAATATTATTTATCACCCAACTTTCCAACTGCATAAAATTTTTCTCTTATTTAACCATTTTTACTTATAGTATTTGAATGTTCTAAGAATATGCTTGAAGCTATGACAATTTGGGTGAACGGGAGAAGTTTTGATATATTAAAAAAATGTGAATAACTTTGATTTTGTAGCCTCTTGGACTTGAGTGATTAAGATCGAAGGGGTATTTTAACATCTAATAACCTAAGATCAACTAATTTTGGAGCTATTAGCTGAAAACTCGTTAAGGAAAAGATAAGTTTAAGGAAATCAAATTTAAAAAAAAAGAATGGTTAAGTATTGTTGAATATTTCAAGTGGTGGAATGACAAGTTTGGGGGTGTTGCAAGAAGAGTTAAATTGAGCTTGTTGATTCCTAGAATACATATTTGACTGTGGGTAAAGATTGAGCCACAATAATATCTTTTATCCTATCCTAAACCCTAGCCATACATAACAAGCCTACAAAAATCCTAATGATCCTAAGTGATGTGGTTTGCCTACATTAGTGGAGTGTGGCATGCAAAATTAGTTATGGAGTTCTAATCTATTCATAGATTATTAGATCCACTTTTACAAGACTTGATTGCATAAACTCATCTGGGTTTAAGAGATTGGATGACTTAAGGTGACACACACGCGCGCGCGCGCACTCGGGACTTTTCAAGTTGTAATGTAAGTTGGTAATTGTGTTAAAGCTTTACATGATCATAATTCAGAAGTTTTTCTTGGGCTATCGTTATTTTGGAATCTCTGAGGCAAGCTTTACATGATTTGGAAAGATTTGGAAGTCAACAATTCAGAAAAATCACAAAAAGAACGGAATTGTGCAGTAGGGCCACCGTCGCGACTCTAGATCCCACCGCCGCGACGTTGGCACGATTTTAGATTTGTTTTGCTATTTTTTTGCTCCAATCTAATCGTTGACGAACCTTAGTGTATAAATATAATATTTTAAGATTCTTAGAGGACTTTTTGGACGTGAGGGATATATGAGAAAGCTTTTTGGAGTGGAAACGAAGACGAATCTAACCGGGAGACGGATCTCAACTTCAATTCATCCTCAAATCTAGTTTTCTCTTCTCTTTTCCTCTATATTCATGAATATTATTAGGGTACCTTCTTATTTTAGTATGTTTTAAATTTATTATCTAGGACTACGACGTAGCCAAATCATGATTGTTTATAAATTTTGATTTTTAATTAAATCGATGTTTATTTAGTATTATTGAGTATTATAATCTGTTCTTAATGCTTGTGATTGTCTGGCCAACTATTGCATGATTTTGAAATTAATTCTGAGACTGAGAAGTGCTGATTGAATCTGCTCTTTATTTATAACACCATTAGAATTTCATAAGTAGAGATAATTATGAGTATAGCGTAACAACTATAATTTCTTGTGTTTAATGTGTTTCATTATATTCAATCTTGACACAGATGTATGATTCATATTTTTGATTTATTATTATTGATGCTTGAGAAAGATTAATAATTATATTAGAGAAATTTGCTATCAATGTTCTGAACAAACATTAATTGATTGAGAATTGTAATTTAAAGCATGTTTGGTTTTGTGAAATAAAAAACCCTAGAGCTTTTAACTATTCAAATTTTATTTTTGTCAAATCTTTATCATTTTAGTTTAATTAGAATTTTTGTTTAGTTAAAAATCTCAACTTTTCGTCATTCTCAAGTAGAATTAAGGTTTAGAATTTCAATTATTAATATCAATCAATTCTGTGGATGATTCTTTATTTTTATAGAAATTTATTACTTGATGACGATAATGTACACTTGCACTATAAAAAAATTGCAACACATATGTTTTATTCCGATTCATTGTTTTAGTAAATACAAACAATCATTCTTTTTCTCAATCATATGATTCCTTATTCTAATTTCTAATGGTTAATAAATGCATTAATCTGATTTCAGATTTCGATTCCTGATTATTTTATTATTGATCTGATTTCTAGTGAAACCGATTTCAAACTCTATCTGATTTCAAATGCCGTAAACACGTCATAAATCAATTACTGAATAAAATAAATCAATGAATGAAACTCTAAACCATACAACAAAATATCAATGACCTACATAAAAATGAGAGAATAAGTGTAGCCTAAAAAAGATCTTGTTTTTGTTCTTATCACATGAAACATGTGTTATTGACCACTGAGTCAATTGCGTTGCAAGGAATGGTAACAATGTCAGAGATTAGAGAGTTAAGCTCGCAAAACCCCTTTTGTTGTGAGCTTGCTCAGTCGCGGAAGAGTTGATCTTCAGCTTTCGCGTCCCTTAATCCTCCTTTCCTTTATGGTAGTCGCCGCCCCACCCTAAAATCGATGCACCGTAATAGTCATACGATGACTACCAAAATGTGGGAAATTATGTCGAGTAGCGACGACGATGGGCCATAATAGCGGATTCTTCACTTTCTTTATCGAAATGAAAATGAATGAAAAATATGATTTGTTTATTGGACAGTTTGTGATTGCTCTAAAGTGTGGGGATAATTTTTGAAATATAAGAAAATTTAAAAAAAATTAGGATGATAAGCTACTTAAATTAGCTTCAAGCTGATTAGCTAATTTGTAGTTTATTTAAGTAACTAGTTTATTTTAATGAGCCGTGTCAAACACCTCTCTAAAAAATAAGCTAGTAACTTTTATAAGCTATAAGCTATGAGCTGTAAAGCTGAGTCAAACATGACCGAAGTAATGTGTAATTACTTTATACATCAATATTGTATCATTCATTAAAATGATTGATTAAATCAATTTAAAAGTTAATGAAATTTCACTTAATCACTTAAAACTTGATTTATAAAATTTTCTCTAAAATTATTGAAAAAATAAAAACAAGTAAACAAAACAAAATGGTTTTGCCTAAAATAGACTCTTAAGATAACACAATGCATTAAAATAAACTCAATTCTTAATCTTAGTTGACCTAAATCCCGGACCCACCATCCAATAAAATTTTCCCCAACTTTAGAAAATTCTTCCCCCTTTTATCCTTCTTATACAACAATCCAATCAAATGTCAATTTTTTCTACTCCAACACTAAACATACATAGCTTCTTTAGGAAGCTATCCAAATATATCACATTTTCCTTCAACAGCACTCCACAATATTAACTCACGAAGGCTCAAGATAATTTTGAATTGTACAAGATGATCTTGAAGTCTACAATATTGTTTCAAGAGGGTTTCAAGATAAACATAAAATTTACGTGATCATCTTTTAAACTATAATATTGCTTCAAGATAATTTTAAAGTCGTCTTAAAGTTTACAAGATTATTCCAAAAGGGCTTCAAGTTGATCTCATAGACTTCAAGATCATCTTGAAGCCATCTGGAAGCACTCTTGTGGACTGTCAATGAAGAAAATGGAGATATATTTGGATGGTTTTCTCAAGAAGCGACAAACATAGTATATGAGGGGAATTTTTCTCTAAATTTGGGGAAAAAAGGTTGGATGGTGGGATCAGGGTCTAGACTTCAAGACGACTTTAAAAAATCATCTTGAATCCATTTTGAAGAAATCATGTAGGCTTCAAGATGATCTGGAAGCCCTATTGGAATAATCTTGTAGACTTCAAGATTATCTTGTGGATTTTAAGATCATCTTGTAGACTTCAAGATTATCTTGAAGTCTTTTTGAAGTAATATTGTAGACTTCAAGATCATCTTGAAGCTATTTTAAAGAAATCTAGTAGACTTTAAGATAATCTTAAAACAATATTGTATACTTCAAGATGGCTTCAAAACTATCTTGAAGCCATTTTGAAGCAATAGTTAGACTTTGAGATGAATTAAGATGATCCAGACAGATTTAAGGTTATCTTGAAACCATTTTGAAGCAATCTAGCAGACTTGAAGATGACTTCAAGATCATATTTAAGCTTTCTTGAAACAATCTTGTAAACTTCAAGATCATCTTGGAGCCATTTTGGAACAATCTTGTAGACTTCAAGATCATCTTGTAGATTTTAAGATCATCTTAAAGTAATATTGTACATTGCAGATGAAGGAAAACAAGATATATTTGGATGACTTTCATAAAAAGCTATAAATGTTGAGTATTGAAGTATAAAAAATTGATATTTTATTGGATGTTTGTGTGAAAAAGGGTAGCTGGGGGAAAATATTTAAAGTTGAGAAAAAATGATTAGATAGTGGGACCATAGTTAGTTAATTCAGGGACGGTAAAAATATGAAGTATTATTTGGTAAGTATAATATGTGTATTAAACGGTCAAACATTAAGTAAACATTCGGTCAACAATATGCAATTCATAATAATTCGGACATGTTTATTGAACGTGTATAATACGTTTTCATTAAAATTTTGATATAAAAAATACGGATTACAAGCATATGATAAAAGATAAAAGAATAATTCATTTCAATGATAAACCATATATTTTCACTAGTTAGATGATAAATCATTAAATCTGGACCCATTTTGACTCATTTTGATGCAATTGACTCAAAATAGTCCAATACTCTCAATTCAGCTCATTCCTTCATCATGGGCTTCTCCAAAGGCTATGATTATTGAATACCATCATTGAGAATCACATTCAACTACTTCAAGGGGCCTCCAAGTGTTGTCATGAATCCATGTTGCTTGAATAAGCCCATTAAATGCTTCCTTAAATTTCTTTGCACGAGATCTTGTAACTGGACCAACGGGGACTTGAACAAGGTCTGAATATTCTTCAATTTCACGTGCTAGCCTTGTCCTCATTATTCCTTCTTTTTGAAAAAGATTTATCCTCAAATTGTCAACTACATCAAAAGGACTTAAATCAGTAACATTAAAAGAAGCACTTACTCCATACTTACCAGGAAAATCTAGTTTGTAAGCATTATCATTGATCCTTTCAAGAACTTGAAAATGACCATCCCCTCTAGGTAGCAGCTTGGAACACCTTTGCTCTAGAAATCGTTCCTTTCTCATGTGCACCCAAACCCAATCTCCTGGTTCAAAAAAAAGCTTATGCGCCATTTGTTGGCTTGTTTTGCATATTGCTTTGTTCTCCTCTCAATATTGAGTTTTGCTTTCTCATGTATCTGCTTAACAAATTCAGCTTCCTCTTTCCATCTAAGTTAACATACTCAGAAATAGGCAATGAAGATAAATGCAATGGAGTTAAAGGATTAAACCCATAAATGATTTCAAATGGTGAAAGCTTAATAGCAGAATGAATAGAGCGATTATATGCAAACTCAACATGTGATAAACAATCCTCTCATGTTTAATGTTCTTTTTAATTATAGTTCTCAACAAAGTAGATAAAGTTTTATTCACAACCTCAGTATGACCATCAGTTTGTGGATGAAAAGTAGTAGAAAATAATAATTTAGTTCCTAGCTTTCCCCACAAGGTCTTCCAGAAATAACTCAAGAACTTAGCATCTCTATCAGAAACAATTGTCCTAGGCATACCATGAAACATCACAATCTCTCGAAAGAATAAAGCATCATTATTAGAAGCATAATCAGTTTTATGACATGGAATAAAATGATCCATTTTAGAAAACCTATCCACTACCATAAATACTGAATCATTTCCTCTCTTAGATCTAGGTAAACCCAAACAAAATCTATAGAAATATCAGTCCAAGGTTCTTTAGGTATTGGCCAAGGGGTGTATAAACCATGGGGTTTCAACTTAGACTTAGCTTGTTTACAATTGATATACTTCTCACATATTATTTCCACATCACATTTCATATGAGGCCAAGAGAAGTGTTCGTGCGAAATTCCTAAAGTCTTAGCTACACAAAAATTATCCATTAGACATCCTCCATGAGTTTCTCTCACAAGCAATTCACGCAAAGAACACAAAGGCACACACAATTTATTTTTCCTAAATAGAAATCCATCATGCCTATATAAATTCACGCGATGAATGCATAGGCACCAACATTTCACCTTGTACATCACACTCATCATCATCATCCTCCTCTAATGAAGGCATTGATTCATTGTCATCTTCATCTTCGGTCTTAATCTCATTATCATCTCGCTTCATCATAACTCTCTTGTTTGGACATTGACTCGCTATATGACCCCTGTATTGGCATTTAAAACACTTAATATCACGATTTCGAGCAATAGAAGTATCTTTTTTACCTTGATTTCCATGGTTGGTCAATTCTGACTTTTACTCGATTTTTGTAGCCAACTTCTTCTCCTTTTTTGCATAGCTCGGTTTCCATGGGGAAGAACTCGAGCCAAGGGTTGTATGTGTATTACCCATCCATTTGAGATGTTGCTCAACCTTAATGGCCATGTGCAACATATCTTCCAACTTCACATAATGTTGCATCTCCACCCTATCATGAATTTCTCGGTTCAATCCATGTAAAAATCTAGTTGTGGTAGCTTCTCGGTCTTCTTTGATATTTTCTTTTACAATAGCCATCTCCATCTCCTTAAAATAATCTTCAACACTTCGACTACCTTGAGTGAGACCTTGCAGCTTTTGATACAAACTCATATAGTAGTGGTTGGGTATAAAATGGCTCCTCATAACCATTTTCATCTTTTCCCAAGTATCCACGGTAGGCTCTCTATTCCGCCTCCTATTATTGAGTAATTGATCCCACCAAACAATAGAATAATCGGTAAATTCAATTGCAGCCAACTTAACCTTATTCATCTCCGAATAGTTGTGACAATCAAACATCATCTCCACTTTAGTTTCTCACTCTAAATAAGCTTCCAGATCATTTTTACCTTGGAAAGATGGGATTTTGATCTTTATGTTCCCTAGAACATTATCCCTCATTGGCCTACCCATCCTAGCTTCTCTATTCCCATAATCGCGCTCAAACCTGCCTCGATTCAAATATGGCTCTTCAAACTCCTACAACTCGGCTTCTTGTTCAACATTCTCCCACTGAACACGCCCACATTGCTTCCTATTGGGACTTTCATGTTGTTGCCCCTAGGTGTTCCCATTTCTACCATATCCAACATCTCCCTAATGGGTTCTAATTCAGCCTTTAACATATGCACCACTCCCCTAACATTGCTTACATTTGGAGGTTTGGAACGACTAGCTGTTGAACTTCTTGAAATTTTTCTTCATTTTAATTATTTCGACATGTTTTAGAATCAGGAAAATAAGGTTAGAAACCTCACAAGCACTTCCTCACGTGTTTCACTCAGGAATGGCACACTCGCACTCATGTTTCACTCAATATATTTGGCTTTAGCCTTCGATTTTCTCACTCTCTCTTGCCTTTTTCCACTCGTCAAAAAATCTCTTTCAGTCCTTTTTAGAACCAATTCAAATGATTACCAAATTTCAGCGACATTCCACCAAGACTCACCAATGTTAAAACTCAAATTTAAAAGAAACAATGCTTAGTTGGGGTTTGATACAAGGTTTTTTGCAATTGAAAAATAAAATCAGATCCCAAACTAATGAAGAGTCACAATCAATCTCAATGTAATTGAAGAGTCACAAATGAAAATCAGATCTCAACCAAATGAATAGTCACCAATGAAATCAGATTCAAATCTAATGAAAAATCACAAATAAAAAATCAGATCTGAATCTAATGAAGAGTCACAATTCAATCTCAATGTAGTGAAGAGTCACGAATGAGAAAAAAAATCAGATCCGACCTCTTTCTTTTCTTTTTTGAGGAAATAAGAACGAACACAAGATAGAATAACTAAATCTGGAATTTCAGAATTTTTTTTCTTTATTTTTTTTAAACTGATTCTAATGAGGAAGAACGAAATTTATACTGATTATTGAAATAGGATAAGCAAACCTGAGGCTTGAACCGAAGCTTTGATACCAAATGATACGAATCACGCCAAGGAATGACGAAACCCCAATGAACCAATATCGTTCTACTCAGATTCGAAATGGAATGTCGATTACGCCACGATTCGGGATGGATGAATAGATTGATAAATCAGGTGAACGTCACAGATAAAAATCTGATAAGTTCGAACAGTTCTAAAAGAACCAAAGAGAATCTGTCTCAAATATATTTTTTAATAATGTCTTTTACATCATATCAACCCTCTTTATATAGAGGTGGTTCCAGCAAGAAACATTAAAGGCTATTGAAGCCATTGAAAATAGAAAACACCCTAAGAAACTAAAAAGACACCAACTGAAAAGTCACCTAAAAAGAGTCATGTTCTTTCAATATGATCAAAACAACCCAATAGTCATTTAGAAAGCATTTTCCACATCATTTGTAGTCTTAATACTTAAATAAAAATTTGAAATTGCTTTATTCTTCATTTGGACCTATTTGGACTCATTTTAATGCAATTGACTCTAAACAGCTCAATACTCTCAATTCAGCTCATTCCTTCATTATGGGTTTCTCCAAAGGCTAGGATTATTGAATACCATCATTGTGAATCACAATCAACTACGTGAAGGGGCCCCCAAGTGTTATTGTGAATCCATGTTACTTAAATCAACCCATTAAACATTTTCTTGAATTTCTTTGCAAGAGATCTTATAATTGAATCAACGGAATCTGGATATTCTTCTATGCGTGCTAGCCTTGTCTTCATCACTTTCATTATGATTGACTTTCATTTTTTTTATTATTGTATCTGATAAAAAATTCATCATGAAGAATAATTTATCAACTAACGTATATAGTTAAAGAAAAAAGTTACATAATAAAAGAAAAGGTAAAATGAATAATAAAAAGAAAAAAGATACAAAGTCAAATAGATGTAGTTGCCCAGGTACGAATTGGGCAAATTCCCAGTTAGGGAGCACACTAGCCACTGGGCTATTACTGCTTTTAATTTTGCTGCAAAGTTTGTATATATCTAGTATCAATTTTTACGCCGTTTTATATACATACGATTCGTGAGGTCCAAAAAATGTGAAGTTTTTCATATCTTTGAGAAAAATTCAGAAAAGAAGTATAAAATTTAGAAATGAAAATATGAATATAATACACGAATTAACTAAGAGATATCAAGAATTTAAATAAGTCAAAATTAAAAATTGAATTTATTTTATGCATTGTATTTTACTGGAGTTTGGTAAAAACCCAAAGAGACAAAAAAAGAAGGCTCAGCCAATCCATGTGCAAACCCAAAGCAAAAAGAAGTTTCTAGAACTTGTGTAGGTGAAAAGTGGCAGAAACTTCTAAAGAAAATATCTGAAAAAGCAAATCTTTCTCACACCACTCTAGAACTTTCTTCCCCGATTTCATTAAATTTCCCTCTCTCTTCACTTCGTTCGAAAAATCATTGAACTCTTTACACAAATTGCTTCACCAAATTCCAAGAGTTTAGAATCTGCTTACTACGTGAATTTGATCAAAGCAAGTGTCGGTCAAATTATAGAAAAAAATCGTATTCTGTTTCTGAAATTTTCTATGAACTTGCGACTGGAAGCAAGGCCATGGACGGAATGAGAGTAAAAGAGGAAGAAACGGTACTGACATGCACGGCTGGGGTGTCGTCATCAACGTCTTCGTCATCTTCAAGCATGTCACCACATCCAATGGAGGGATTACACGAGGTGGGTCCGCCACCGTTTCTCACCAAGACCTTTGATATGGTGGAAGACCCATTAACGGACGCCATTGTTTCCTGGAGTATAGCTCGCAACAGCTTCGTTGTTTGGGATTCTCATAAGTTTTCCACCACTTTGCTTCCTCGATACTTTAAGCACAATAATTTCTCCAGCTTCATTCGTCAGCTCAATACCTACGTAAGTATTCTCTTTATATTTTCGGGTATTATTTTTTCCCCTTTTCTCTGCTTTCTATGTTCTGGCTCGAACATTTTGATCGTCCAAAACTTGATTGTTAAAAGTTTTGTGTGTTTCCATATCTACAATATGCGTTTTTGTGATCTTAAAGTTAAATGGGTTTTCCCTTTTCGGTGTTGCTGATGAATCTGATTTACAATGATATAGGGGTTTAGAAAAGTTGATCCTGATCGATGGGAATTTGCGAACGAGGGTTTTCTGGGTGGACAGCGGTACCTATTGAAAACGATCAAGAGGAGAAGGTATGTCTCACAGGGTATGCAACAAGGAGGAGGAGGAGGAGGAGGAGGAGCTTGTGTTGAATTGGGGCAGTTAGGATTGGATGGGGATGTTGAAAGATTGAGCAGAGATAGGAGTTTATTAATGGCTGAAATTGTGAGGCTGAGACAGCAACAACAGAATTCAAGGGAACAAATCAATGCCATGGAGGATAGATTACAGAGCACAGAGAAAAAACAGAACCAGATGTTGACTTTTCTTGCAAAAGCACTAAATCATCCGTCGTTTGTGAACCAGTTTGTCCAGAGAAGGGAATCGAGAAGAGTTGAGATTGGAAGAAAGAGGCGGCTAACTGCGACCCCGAGCGTAGAAATTTTACAAGAAGACGCTGTATCAGTTTCTGTAGGTGGTGGCCATGGCAAATTTTTTGACTACCTAAGTCAAGATCAAGAGCAATTAACAAATGTGGAGTCGGAGATAGAGAATCTTTTCACGGACGGTATGGACAATGATTCGAGCAGTGAAATCAAGGACGCAAGTGGTGGCTATTGGGATTCTGCTTCGGAGAAATTATGGGATGATCTATGGACTAATGACCTGATTGGTAAGAATGCAGAGGAAGAAGAAGGTATCGTTGGTGATGACTCAGAAGTTGATGTAAACGTTGAAGAGTTGATTGCTACGCCATTCGATTGGACAGAGGATTTGCTAGATCTTGTGGATCAAATGGGTTATCTCAGGTCATAGCCATGAAAATGCAGTCTATGCTGTTGCTATTTGCTGTAGTTTACTTGTATTGGCCTCTGCAACACATGAACCTATATTGGTAATACCTATTTATGAATGATGTTTGCATTCTTTGCTTTTGTGCTTTCACTGATGATGATATTTGGTTTACCACACAGCAGGGCATGGTGGAAGTTGCAGATAGGCCAAATGAACGTTCCTTCCTCTGTATCCTTTGACAGTGACATAGATTTCAAAACTCTTTCATTTGATTACTTTTCTTTGTTATATTCAATTGTTTTGGATTCTACTGGTTTTGTGATACTGTTTTCCCTTCTTTGGTTTACTTCTGCAGGAATATCCGGAAAAGCAAACTTCAGGGGAAATGATCAGATTCCATAAGCAGAGTGTCTTTTTGATAGGGTTTTTGTTGTTTAAGTTGCCATATGAAAGTTTGTGCAAATTAATTATTATTTGAAAGTTATATCGGGCAGATTACGTTTTCACCTTACATGAACTATGAATTTTGGTTAGTAATCGCTATAGGCATCGTATCAACCAGAGTCCAATTTACACAAACGGCTTTGCCATTCACCGATTTTGTGCTTGTGAATGGCGCCTCAGCTCGTCTGGCTTTTAGACACTTTTATCATCTACTGCACACCTCTGCAGAGCATAAGTGGATAAACGTTAGAATTAGCATCTTGTTTATTAATATCTCGAGACAGAAATATACAAGATCAGAGCAGTGATAGTTACCGATTCAAGAAATTTAAATCTCTATAGCGGCTCTCAAGATCTATCTTTTTGCCATCACCAATGTCCAACCTTCCGTTATGAAAAGAAGAATTTCTGATGATTCACAAACATCATGCAGAGCAGAAGACAGTTGGGTTTAAACGATTCTTGCAAATAGAAGAAAAGTTCATGGCTTCTGAAACAAGAAATCATATATTTACAGATTTCCCACCTACAGGACAATTAAATTCCACAAGTATCAGAGCTCAATCAGACTAGAATTTATAACATTTATCATACTTTCCTCGGTATCACGTGACCCAGTAGTTTCTGTTTCGGCAATGTCGAAGAATGACAGTCAGCTGCCGTTCTGAGCTTCAGGATTCAAGGTCCTGCTCCCACCTACAATATCGAATCTGTTAGGAATAAAGGATACAACATAACAACCTCGATGGATAACATTTCAAATATACAAGTGACAGACCATAATAGATCGGCCACAATCGTACAATCGGATAGGTGCCGTCTTGTCCGAAATCCTCGATAGATTTTCTTCAGCATCAAGGATTCAAGATCCACGTCAAGATCCAGGGGAAGACAATATCACAAGTTCGGAGTGCAAAACTGTGAGCTCACTACGCGACACGGGAAATATTGCGTATACCTGTCACTGCGCCTTTATTGTCCTAATCTACAGAGTAATTGAGCAGTGAGTTTTGGACTATTTTTTTTTTTTTGAACCAATCAGATTTTATTAATAAAAATGTAGAGATAAAAATAAGGAGAATGACGCATTTCTCTTACTACGGTTTTTTCAAACACGAGCTACAAATGTGAGTTTTGAAAATTGAGGGTTAATTTATATGAATAACACTTATAAACAGGAGTTGTTACAGTAAATCTCGACCCAATTAAATCGATCAATTGATTGTTACAGTACCGTTTTCATTAGAAAGGTAAAAGAAAATGTCATCTTTGCATTATTCAAGAAGCTGGATAATGCAACAATACAGAGCATATTTACACTCTACAAAAGAACAGAGGAACCCCACTTTCACAAAGTTGAACATCTTTCTTGCCCTACCTTATTAAATTAAACAAATTTTACATTGAACTAAATCAAAGAATTGTGATGTGTTAGTTTCTTCAACTTTACTAAGCACAAGCAGTGCCAATTTGGTGTAGCTCAAACCCTTGAGCAACTCCTACATTACAGCTTAACTGGCAACGGTAACAGGCACCCTTGGGCTAGGGATCCCCATATACGCAAGCCTAGGCGAGACCCGGATCTTCGGACTTGGCCGTGGAGAAGGGATTGGAAGGCAGGCACCCATACGACGAGGGGTGAGCTTAGGCGACAAATTCACTTGCTCGAATGCTCGGGTTTGTAGCTCTGTTGGGTACTCCTTCACACACCCAATACGTGGACCAACTCCACTTGTCCACTTGCACGACAAACGCTTCGGCACGTCTAGTATTGGTTGCTCTTCTTTTACATTGGCTGAATTGCTGCCCAGATTGTCCTGTTTCTGATCAGTTATCAGAAATGCAATGTCAATAGTCTCCTTGACATCTTCGGCTTTCATATCTACCCATATTTTCCTCTTTGTAACGTCTTTAGCTTCCACGGGCTTTGACTCCTCACTGCTCACTTTGAATGAGGAGCTATCATCATCATCTATTGAACATCTCTGCAGAAAATATACAAAATTTAGATATCAAAATGAACATATCAACTATGGAAAGAGATCTTAACCAGCAAATTTCGGTGTAATTACCTTAACATTGGTCAATTCTACTCCACGCTCCTCGAGGAAACTAACGAACTCCTTGAAATTGTCTTCGGTTGGGAGATAGTGACCACTGTATGGCCATATAGCCTACACAAGATTCACGCATATCAGCTTAAAGATTAAACGACATAAGTGTATGAAGTACAGCTTGAATAGAGCAAGCGAAAATGCACCTCAAGGACCCCGTCATGGGCAACTAATCTTCCAGCTGCGGCTGTTGCTCCTCCGGATAAAAAGCTAGAATGCTGAAAAACACCTTTCTTCTTCTGCCCCACATACAGAGCTCTTGATGTGCTTAGCACGAAAATCCACTTGGAATCCTCAACTGTGTCTAGGAGTTTTCCAGTTTGTCGGTACACAAGCTTTCCGTTTTCTACAATCACTTCAAATTCATCCCTCTCTTTCTGTAATACAAGACGAATAAAATTTTAATCAATGTCCATTTCGTGTTTATGAAGGCCTACAATATTAGAGAGACTTACTGGTCCGAGGTATTTGATGCAGTCACGATTTAAAACAACTCTACTGCACTTCTTGAGGTTTACCTCTTTACCATCACCAACATCCAGCCTTCAGTTCCATAAAATAAAAAGGATAATCTTTCAGAGATGCAAAAACACAGAATACAAGTGAAGTGAAGTTGGTTCGAGATCAAGTGATCAACAGCCTTACCAATAGAAGAAAGGTTGGGTGCTTTTGCTGTCAGACCAAGTATCATAATAAAAATGTAAATTGTGTCCATATCGATGTCGTGGATCAATCTGTGAAATAAGGAAATGAAGCTCAGTTAACCCATTGCTTTTTTAGAGTTCAAAATTTTAAATTAGTCCTACTGTATGGGCAAATTTAGTAAACTTTTTCGAAGCTTAAACATCCAATATTGTATTGATGATGTCAATAAGTGAATCTAAATGTATCACCAAAATTAAAAAGATTAACTCAAATTTTGACCATTCTTCAGATGATTATGTGAAGATTACAAAGAACAGATAAAACTCAAAGGATCCAATTAGCAGATGAAAATAGAGGTATATGAACTTACTGCTTCAAGCCAGTGTTGCAGTGCTAATTTCTGGGCATTTTCGTCCTTTGATAAACCCTTCCCAATCTACACAAACATAAACATACTGTCATTTTACTACGACATTACATTATAAGTCAAAACATGAATTACAACATTTATATCCATTTTGATTACCTTGCCAGCCCTTGTCCTAGCGCGCGACCACCGTGACGCTGCGGTTTCTGTTTTCTCAATGTTAAAGAACGACACAGAGCTTCGTTTCAAAGCTGCAAAATCCAAGGCCTTCCACCTACAATAATAATGAACAGTTAAAAGCCAAAACTACAGATTTAGAATACGAAATGTAGATAGTCAAGAGACGGACCATAGTTCCTCAACCACAACAGCACAATCGGCCAAGTTCCGTCTAGTCCGATAACTTTTGTACACTTTCTGAAGCTTAGTTGCGGCCGCATCAAGTTCGCTCAGCGATCTAGGGGATTCCAATATCAAAGGCTTAGGAACCAAAATTGTTGGCTTCTTCATCTGCGCTACTCCACGAGTTTTAATACCTATTCTATTGGGTGACTCAGATAAGCCCTCGATTGTCTTTTTGTCAACAGATTCTTCTTCTTTCTTAAAGCTTAAAGTTCTCATATCCTTTTCTCCAACCTTTATGTCATTACTTAAAGATCTAACCATTACTTTTTCTTTAGTCTCCATAGAGGACAAGAGCTTGTGCCATAGGAATTCACTCCACGCTGATAAAAATAAGGACAGAGAAAGCCCCATGATTTTGACTAGTGATGAATTCCAATTGCTGATTTAACAAAGATTAGCCTGCTCAATTCAAGTGTAGTACTAAGTCAGAGAGCTTGTACAAGAAATATGAAGAAAGAGTTCAAATGGAAATAATTCAGATTAAAGCATGAGAAAACATAGAGTGGCCCGAACCCCATATATATATATATATATATATATATATATATATATAGAGAGAGAGAGAGAGAGAGAGAGAGAGAGAGAGATTTTGTAAACAAGTAAAGAACAAAATAACTCTGCTCAAACGATTCAGCTGGTTCCCAATTTCACGTGTTGAAACTTGAAAGGTACAAATTCAGTGAAAGGAATCAGGGCAGAACAAGAACCCCATGAAAGCTAACAGCCAATTCCAGTGAAACAAATTAAGTAATCTAGAAACGGATGAAAAATTAAGACAATCAAACATATGGGAAAACTCAAATTTCAGCTACCTGAAATCGAAACCCTAGAGCCTCCAGAAAGCCTAATGGTCTCTCTATCTATCTATCTCTACTGTGACTACTGCGATTATATAAAATTAAGAGTCGGAAGTGAATTCTAGTTCTGACAGCTCCAGTCGTCCAAGCACGAGGAGTTTGACTAAAAGCCACAGTCCTTTATATACGAGTAGGAGTTTGATTCTTCAAACTTGGCGACCGAGCACCGAAGAAAGAGAAAATACCAGACGCAGTGGAATATTGAGCCGCTCTGTAAATTCGAGGAAGTTAGAGAGATTAAAGAAAACAATAGTATGACTAACCAAACCTTTTGGCTTGTTTTGACTAGAAAAACAAGATCAACTAAACCTTTGTTTGCAGCTTTATTACTCTTCCTGCTAATAGTAATAGCCATCTTTTCGGATCAAATGGGTTTTGACTTTTGACCATCTCTTCACCTTGCTTTTCGGCTCACTTATATCCATCATATGTACAAATCCGTACTAAATTGGGAAACTATAATCACTTTTGACATATCCATCAAGTATTTCTTCGTCCATGTTAGTGAATGTCAAAAATGTAATTTTATCATTGATATTCACTATTTTTTTGTTTAATAATTTCAAATTTCAACAACAAAAAAATGTCTTTCACGTTCTCTAACAATAATATATACTAAGTTATGATATACAAGCAAATAAATTTAGAAATATGACAAATAATAATTACACCATATGACTATTAATTCCTTACCAAAAAGTTGGCAAATTGTGAGAACATTTTGTATGCCTTATGTATTGTTTGTAATAAAATTAGAAACGACCACGAACTAAGAATGATCATATATATAAGAGTTGATGAGCTGACACTTATGATTGAGAATAAAAGACCTACCGCAATCAATTAAAGAATATCTCAACTGTAGAATTAATCAACGAACGACATTCATTGAAGACCGAGTCAAAGCAGTTATTAACTATCTCTTCTACTATTTCATTAATTCTGTAGTCATCCTCCTTTAGTGGGTAGTTGATCGTAGATGTATAATATCATCTTAGCTTATAAACAAAGACTTATTGTATTAGAGGAGGACAATTGAATAAAAACTACACTCAATTGGTAACATCACCAACTCAAATCTCAATCCCTTAAGTGTTCAAAAATAAATAAATAAGTAAATAGACAGATTTTTTGTGCGTTAATAGATTGTTGGTAACTTGTATTGTACAGTATTAAAAGCAGGGCAATATTTTAGTATTGTCTGACGTTTGACAAAAATATGGAGCTCGTACTAGTTAATACGGTTGAACTATTTAGTCCTACCCACATGGGATAATTTAGTCCCCCCTAAAAGGGGGACTACACTGGACCAAGAAAAATAAAACTATTTTTTAATTTATATCTTAAAATATTTTTTTTATTAAAATATTTTTTTTAATTTATATCTTATAGGAATTTCACTCGCTAACAAAAATAATTTATGAAATTTCGAAATGTGTAAAATTAATTACTTATGACTTAATTTTACCAATTTTCAAAATCATTTACTATATTTTTCTTCCCTTTTCTCAATTTTTAGAGCCTCTCAATCATATGAGTGGTTCAGTAATTATTTATATATTTTAAATGATTTATTTTGTATTAAAAATTCAATGAGTTTTTTTTAATTTCAATGTTTATAACTATAAATTATCACTATCTTAAAGTTTACAGGTATAATTGAATTTACATTTTTAGTCAAAAAATAGGGAATTTACGGTGATAGCATGAATTAGATAATTTATTTTATAGTTGAAAACGTAAAATAACATGTTAATGAATTTCAAATAGGTTTTTGCGGATCAAATCATGACAAACAGTTTTACAATTTAGTACTATAACGTGTCAAACATTGTATAAGTGTTACAGATTTTTTAACTAATACAACACCAAATACCGGACAATATTATTTAATCCAGTACAATACAATATAGTACAGTTCGACAGATTTAATACAGTATTATCTAGTACTATCCTGACTGTCAAACGAACCTTAAAAATCTAATCTAATAAATGTCAAGTGAGTTAGAATTCGAATATATTATTTACTGTTCAAAATAATCCAATGGCAATGAAATATAAAACCTTATCTTTTGATGAGTTAATTATTCCAGCTACTCGGTTGGAGATCGGGGATATGTTGGAGTTGATGATTTGAGCGTAGCCGTGTGGGACACATTCAAAATTGGAGTTCAGCGTCAACTTGATTCTACAACTGGCTACTGCTTTACTATTGTATTTATAGCTCAACAACTCGTATGTACCAATTTTGTTGAGCCACTACCCACTAAATTCATATCTATGTTTACTTATCATCAAAATTCATCTCGACCGTACCAAGTTGGCAGACAAAGTCTAGCTCTTGACTCTCCGTACAAGATCTTTGAGAAAATAAAATATATATATGCCACTTTCTTAATAGTAAATTAGAAGTTAACCTAAAATAAATCAAAATAAATAAATGATCATTTTTAGTTAATTTAATTGTAAATTATTATGATTTATCTACAATACTCTTATCTCATATTTCCATTTAATTTTTTTAATGAGGATTAATATCAACGAATGAAATGTTTGAAATTAATTTTAAAATATGCAATTATTAATAATTCCGATAACTACTGCTAAATTTATGGAATATTAGAAAAATGAATTTTAAATAGATAATTTTATAAATGAAATATCTAAAAAAATATCAAATATTATTTTTAAAAGTGATATTTTAACTGTCATCTATAGATTTACACGACTAAATTAATTTTATGAAAAAAGAAATATCACATACTAATTTTTTTAAAACGTATTTTAACTATTACTTTTTAATAGATAATTTAGAGCGCAAGTATAGAATTGAAAAAATATTAAAGAATATATAAAAGAAAAACTAGGCATAAGAATTGGGAGAGAATTTAGGAAAAGTTTAATGAAAATCACAAACAAAATTTTCACTAAAATTGAGCTATATCAACAAATTTCATCCTTAAATAAAAAAAAATTGATAATAGATAAGATAAGAACATTTCAAACAACTGATAAAGTTTCAAATCACACCAACTAGAAAATGACTATTTATTTACTACTATATTTTTAGGCTATTTTACTTAGTACCATGAAAATGGTCTATATGCTAGAATTTCTGCAAGACTTTTAGAGTCCGTTTGATTGGGTTATCCTCATAATAAAATACGTTATAAACTTATTTTTTAATAATTTCACACGTTTGTTTTAAGTATTTTCATTTGGTATGATAAAATTATTTAACATGGTTAAATAACAATTCAACGCTACTCTCCATATAACTTTTCCTCAAAAATATACTTTACCAAATAACTTTTCTAATTCATTTACCCATCTTACAACACATCTATACATTTAAAAAAAAAATTATAGCGACCAAGTGATGTAGCAATCATCTATAAGTTGATGTTTGATGACTCATTAAAATGATTTGACAATGTAACATATAAATGTTTGTTACGTCATTTGGTCACTTGAAACTTTATCAATTACTTGATCGGTGTAAAATTACTCTTTTCAAAATAATTTTTACTTTCACAAATCCCCGTAAAAGTACCATTATTTGTTTAAATTCTTCCTACTTGATTTTGATATTTATTTTCTTTAGGATCAAAACCTCACAAAAATATCATAAAATATTTCGATCTTGGAATCCCGTCAGATCATGTTTCAGCCTTGGTAGAACCAAATCGACCCCGATACCGAATTTGAGATTTTCGTCTCTTTTGACCCCTGTCCTGAAAAGTCCGTCCCGCAAACCCGTCTCAGGGTTGTCCCGTGAGATTAAGATATACACGTTAATTAGAATGAATGATATAAAATATTAAGTTTGAATTAAGGATAGATAAACTCTTCATATATGCATAATATAAAATTTAAATGGTTAAAATACAAGTTAATAAAATCAAATATTATTTTGAAATTAAAAATTATTTCCTTCCCTAAAATAAATATTATTCATAAACTATCAATGTTTCAAAAACATTAAAATTATAAAAATGAGACTATAACAAGATTGTTTATCACGTCTCATTTTTTGTGTAGAGGACCGAACCAGTTGGACGGAGCCGTAAAGAGGGGAGGGGTTCTTGAATCATTTATATTCAGTTTTAAATTATATTTAACGGAAATATAATAACAATGTGTATCCTTATTTTATTTTGTTCATGTGCCAGAACCATAATATTTTGTCCATTCCAATCGGAGCGGAACGAAATTGATAACCATTGTATACATATCTACAGATAAAAAAATATATGTAATGGGAAACTGTTATGTATTATCAAATATTTTAACGTATTAATATGAATGACGGTTATTTATATCAGATTTAATTTTGATATATTAAATAAGAAATTTTATATATTATAATTAATTTTGTGATATTGAAAAAAATTTAATCAAATACGACATGAATTATTAAGATTTTTTACCATTGCCAACAGAGAATCTGTATACAATTTTACTATGTAATTTTGAACAATCTCTCATTGAAATTTATAGATACTTTCAATTTTTCTATTCTTCATTTCAACAAATTCAACACCAAATAGGGGACCAATTATACTTGAAGATTATGAAAGTTACTCAAGATAGAAAGCTTGGTTATTCTATTTGGACTTTGGGTCTTACATTTATAACTGACCAACAAAAATGATTGTTGCCTGCTTTAGAAGAAGTATGATAAAATATTGAGCATAGATTATGTGTGAGGCATCTCTATGTAAACTTTAAGGCTGGTTTTAAAGGAAATGTATTCAAGAATGCCTTTTTTGATATGCATTTTTGATTATTAATATGATATATATTTTGGTTATGGATATGTCTTTTTGCGTTTGATGTGTTTATGGGTTGAATATGAGAGAGACAAAATTTATCTTTACCGATGAAAAAATAGACTAGTTTTATCTTTCAACAATAGACAGGTTTTATCATAGTGTTATGGTGCTTTGATGATATAGAATTTTTAGTAATAGTAAGCATGTAACAGTAGTGTTTGTTGCCACTAGTTATTTTATTATAAATAAGAACTCAACAGTTATTTTTGAAAATTTTTAAAATTCAAAAATATGTCAAAAACCCAAATTAAGAAGAAGAAAGAAAATGATTAGGTAGAAGAAGAAAGGAAAATAGAAAAAATATGTCTTGTTTCCTTATTGGAGATGACTAAGTTGGAGAAGGAGAAATAAAAAAAATGAGAATGAGGAGAAGAGAAAAATACATAGTGTTACCTTATAGGGTTCTTTTTGAAAAATAAAAAACTTTAGAGTGGAAAATTGAATAAAATAAAATTATACTGTACCATAACTTTGTCGACGTGGCATACACATGTAAAATTGTGTCTGCCACGTCAGTAAAAAGTTAAGTTTTTAACGAAATGTGGATGGAGTGATGAGATTGAAATATCTTATAAATTTTGATGATGTAATTGAGAAATATTAAATTATAGTGATGAAATTGAAACTTGATACAAAATCACATATGTAATTTTCTCATAATTTTATTACTCTCATATAATTTATATAACTTTCCCAAGAATTTTATTAAACTTTTTCAACAACTTTACCTAAGTTTCTTACATACCAAACAAGGAAATCATATTTTTTCAGTAACATTTTTTATTTAACCATGTGTTACTAAACATGACAATCTTAATATCTTGTTATCTATTTTTTGCACTTAATTTTTTCACCATTCTTACTTAACCCTTACCAAACGGCTCCTTAAAAAATTGCACTAAATAATCAAATTTTAAAACTCAATTTATATATCAATTTTGTTTGTATTCGCACTAATATACAACTTTTAATGTCACCTAATTACTTAATCAATATAAAAATATAGAAAATAAAAATAACCCTTTTAATTTAAGAATATAGTATAGTTGAAGATATATTTGTTTGATATTGTTTCATTTTTTTCATAGTTTGGAGTTTTGATTGTCTTCCTAAAAATTAGCACAAATTGTTGTATAGCAATCTGCATCTCCTTATTATATGGTAAATTCTATTTTTCAGTTTAATTTTACTTTTCCTCCTCCAATTTTAATTGAGAGTTTCTTTATGTTGAAAAATCTGTGAATAATTTTTAATTAACTAGTTGATTATCCATGCTTCGCATGAGATTATTTAAAAATAATATTTTAATAATTGTTATAAATACTTGACATGAGAGAAATTTTTTAAAATATTATGATAAAATAATTTAAACTTAGTCCAGTGATAGATTTTAAGAGATTAACTACCTGTTGTTAATATTAATGTTAGATACTTAAATGAGAAAATAAAACATGTCGTCTAACCATATAATCTAAAATTTTATGTGATCCTATATGTTAAATTTTTTCACAATACAAAAATTTCAACTACGTATAATGAACAAAAATCAATATGTCAAATTTATATTGCATAATAAAATTAAAAGAAAACATCGAATAAAACAAATAAAAGAAATTATAAGTTTATATGTAGTAGTAATAATATCGGATGACTTATACCTTCAACCACATGGGAAAAGAATAATTTCTTCCACTAAATAAAAGTAAATTACAAAAGGTTGATCCTCCATCTATCTAAACTAAAAATGAAAAAGAAATAAAGCAAAAAAAAAGATACAATCAGATAAAATAGAGATGAAATTATCCTCACTAAAGAATCTCTCATATAACAATATCATCATATAACAATATCATAAAAGAGTATGTAATTGTAGACATTCCAAAAAATTACAAAAAATTACTATTTACGGTGTGATATATCAGAAACGTCCTTCTTAAACAATCGTTATTTGTTATCATGTGCATTCAACAACGTCAAATAAACGATGGTCTAAAAAATGTGAATAATTTATATATTTATAATGTTGAGTGATAACTTCTCTCATTGAATTAAATTAAGTATGAATTGAAGCTATTTTGAGAAAAATAATAATAATTAGAAATGAAAGAGGAAAACAAATTGAGAAACGAAAAGTTTGTATTTATTTTTTTAATTAAGGAGATAAAAAGTTAGAAAAGGTTACATTTTACATACCCATCCTTTGTTTGAAAGAACTGATGAAAATTGAATGCGTGAAACTGCCGAAATTTTAAGTATTTGAATTACTGCTCTTCACTTATTTAGAGGAATAGAAATTACTCCAACTTTCATTTAGTGGAAATCTCAATGTACACAAATCATTCAATTGGTAATTAATACTAATAATTTGATTAAGTCAATAACTTAGTTTCACTTCATAAACTAATTAATTATTTAGTTATTTTACAACTTAATTTATTATAAACATATTGGTTAACTTATATTTGATTTATTGTTATATTAAACTATAGACAACACTATTACCCAATCAGTTAATTTATCCCCTGTAAGTTATATAAACTTCTGTGTGAAGTAGTAGTCAACAAATTGATTTATTCACTGGAATTTAACATAATACTTTTACCAATGACTTACTTTAATTTTAGCTAAAATCAACATATTTCGGGATACTGTTTTTAGAGAATTAAAATTATCTACTATAAATGTAAAAGGATGTGTAAAAAAAGAGTAAAAAATTTATACATGAAATTTCAGCTTTTAATTGTCTTTCTAGTTTTTAATAAATTGGTTCAATGTATGAAAAATTACTCTTGTCAACCAATTAAAGATTATCATATCTAGGTTAATTTTGAAATAACTAAATTAAAGATGGATGAAAGTGTCTAAAAAAAGATTATCAACTGATGTCACTTTTAATATATTATAGATATATAGATAATTTGTGAAGAATTTTGCAATTGGTAATTTTGTGAAGAAATATCAATTAGAAATTTGACGAATCATCAAGACTCTCCATCTTCGGCGAAGGCACTCCATCAATGGCGGTCTATCAACGACGATCCATCTTCAACAATCCATCAACCAACGATACATCACCGGTCTTTCTTTGACTGTCCAACTTTTTTGGTAGAAACTACTAGTTTATAAATATATTTTATACTTATATGCAATGTTAACGAATGATTAACTTTTAGTGTAAACTTTATTTACTTAGAATTTTTTTCAATCATATATTGTGTTGTTAGTACTTATACGATATATCATTGATTAGCTTGTACAGTTTATATCATTGATATGTTTATACTGTTTTACAGTATATCATTGATATGCTTCCGCAATTGTGCATTATATCATTGATATGTTTGTACTGTTTTAGAGATTTTAGTAAATATGAAAAATTGTAGTTACCTAAAATGGCTAAACTAAAATTACAACTTTGATTTATTTATTTTTATCATGTAGATGTCAATCAAAATTAAAATCCCTTGTTTTGTGAGAGTTAGTTTAATATAAGAATGGACATTCCAATAAATCAAATTTGTAAAGGTGTTGGAGGTTAAACAAATGCTATTTCTGCAAAATTTATGGAGTTTCTTGTCTATTGCTGTAAATTTCTGAATGGGAACCTCTCAGTCTCAGCCATAGAACGTAAAAATAAAATTCATGTTTAAAGAAAGAAACCTGCAAAGTCTCGGCTATTATTTTCGCATCTCCTCGTAATAGATCGATTTATATTAACTAGTTAAAGAGCCATCACTTAGAAGATCTGTTGAAGTACAATGTCACATATAGTTGTAACACTTAGAAGATCTGTTGAAGTACAATGCCACATATAGTTGTAATCGCCACAAACATACCTCTCACTGTCATCAAATGTAATGCAGAAGTTGAGTGTATGTATGTGCTTCACTATATGGGAAGGGACTCTCATGCATTGGAAATTGATTGAGACTTCTGTCGTGGTGGAACGTGGAGCCAAAGCTTCATAGAGTCGTAAGCAGTGAAGCCAATAGCTACAGAAGGAACAATCTGCCCCAAACATCACAAACTCTTTGTTAGCGGACAATATGATGAATCATGTAAAAAAAGTACTTGACACTGCTGAGAGCAGCGGACGGTATCAGAAACTTTATCTCGATTGAGAATTCTGACATCCAAGTGTACATAAGATAATGGGAATTCTGACATCCTAGTGTCTAGCTAGCAAATCCTAACAATTTCACGGACAAGAAGTCCAGTATGACATGACACCTTTGAAAATTGAAATGCAACCCCAAATAGACAGCCTTTAGATCAGAAATTAATCAGTTTGAATTCAGAATCAAACATCATTAATTAATGCTAATTAATTCGTTATCAACGAAGATGGGGAATTACCTTGATATAATTAATGCTTAGTCCTGCGAATAGCTGTCTCCAACCCTGATTACGAACAATAGTGGTAAGCCCTTCCAATGTGTTTCTGTATCTGACTTCACCATGAGTTGTAGAATGCACATTTCCAACCTGTGAAGTTATCAATAGTAACTAATAAAAGAACTGAGCATCCATAGAAATCATCAAAGTTTCAAGCTCTTGGCAGGGTGTCATTAACCCACAATTTAACAAAAGACTAATAACAAAATTCCCTGTCCAGCTCATTGGCTGCTTAACATTAGAAACCCTAACATCTTACCGACATACAATAGCTTACTCCTATATATACCTGCATCTGTCGCCTAACAACATCCAATGGGTACGTGAAGGTCTGCCCTAATAATCCAGCCAAAGCTCCACAAGAAAGCCGCATCATAATAGACTTTTGATGCTCCTCAGGAACATGCCTCTTAAGTTCCTCGTAAACATAAAACTTCAAACCAGCATAAGGAAGGATGCCAGCCAGCGTTGGTCCTGTTCAAAAAGTAGAATCTATGCTTGAATTTTTTATCCCATCTATGGTGATGATATCACTCAAAGAAAGAATAAAGTATATAGTAAGACAACCTATTCATTTAAAACAGAAGAAGAAGATAACAGTGAAGATCGGTTACCAGAAAATTATTTGCTTATAACCTTTCATAAATTTTTTCTCATCTTCATTTAGAATAATTTACGTCATAACAAAAGAAGGAAGGCCTTCAGCATATACATACCTACACCTCGATAAAGTGAACGTACTCCCCCTTCTCTGTAGACGCTAGTGAGTACACCCTTGATGCCATTATATGCGGGCTGAGAGTGATAACTTTTCAAACCAGTCTTGTATACTCCTCTAGTATCGACTACCTATATGAGGCATGAAATTACAAAGGAAAAAGAGATCAAACAGTGAAAGATTTAACTATTCAACCAAACAAAAGGTAAGATCTGCATAAAAGTCCAGTTTCTGACCAACACTGGACGCAGTAAAACTTACAAGTTATAAGCACCACATTCAAATATGACTAACATGTAAATCAGGCTTACGAACACCTCATTCAGTTAAGCAGAAATTGCGGCCTTATTCAAAATTTAACTTCACCTGATAAGCAAGTTTAGTACGAGCCAGATCTAAGGGATAAGTACATAAAACTGCTGTTCCTCCAGCTACTGAACCAGCTAAAAGATCAATATGAGGTCCTGATCCTAAGGAAGGACAATTGTTCAAGATCCAACAACGGTATTGCTCATACGCCATAAAATGCAAAGCTGCATACGGGACAATCCGGATAACACTAGCTCCATTTCCTCTAAATCAACAGGGGAAAAAACATAAGAAAACAAAGATTATTGAGGACACAATAGAAGAAATATCAGCAGAACTTCTGACCAGAAAAATAGAATCACCATACTTACTTATAGAATCCTAGAACTCCTTCATGCTTTAACAACTTTTTCAATGATTGACAAACCCCAAGAGAGTGGTATCCTTCAGTTCTTGTCTATTTATATCATACACATGCATGCACATAGGAGAAAGAGGGAGAGTGAGAGAAATAAGAGTTAGAGAGTCCATGGCAAAATATATCACTTTTAAAGGAGCAATGCTCAGCACCGCAAACCTAGTACCGCTATGATATGGCAATACCATGGCGTGGGACTACCAATACACATCATAATTTAGAGTTTAATTTTCTCCTTACGTATTCATTATCACATTTAAGGTGGTCGGACAACTCATAACGGTGCTGCGTAGTGCGTATCGCGATGCTATTAGCATTTTTCTTTCTAAAGTTTGGAGAACTCTCGAGGAAGATATTCAAATAAGAGCTGCCTCACATAAGAATGCCACTAAAACAACATCAACAAATCATAGGAATTTTTTGACAACAGCAATTCATGGACAACAGCGAGGTGCCTAGCATTTGTTCCATCGACCGAGAAATATCTTTTTTGAAAATCAATTGTTTCAAGCTGCTCAAAACCTTCTTTCAATGATAGTGCACACACCACATACGCACACAAAGCCCAACAAAAGGAAGGGACAAACCCAAAGGGAGGGAATATAAGACCAACAAGCACAACATCTCAAAAGACCGAGGTGACATTTTGAGGCCTGGAACCTGCTTATATTCACAACGCCTCTCTTAATTAACCGATGTGCGTCGAAGTCCCTTCATTTTGTCCGATGATAACATACGCGCACACATAAAGCCACAAGATGAATGGACAAACCCAAAGGGAGAGAATATGAGTCTGACAAGTGAATTTCAAAAGACCTAGGTGACATTTTGAGTCCTGAAACCTGCTTATAAACTATCCTATTCCTCCCTCTGGTCATAGAAGATAAATTATCTTTAACTATTACGAAAAAACTTCATCTAGAATACAAGGTATAATCAAGAAGTCCATTGTTACTTACTCTTATACCTTTTCCATTCAACTTATCATAACCCAGCCCTTGTCCCTAATTACTCAAAAATGGTTATTACCCATATGCCATTAATAAAGCATCCCAATCAGCTTTGGCGACCTTCATCTTCACCATGTGCTACTTCTAAATACTAAAGAATTAAGAAAAAAAAAAAGACATTTTGATTCTAAAGACACTTCTAAGCTTATCACTCCAACGAAATCCTGACAGATAACTTCATTGATTGAACAAACTGCTAAATCTTCTTGAATTCCTATGATAAAAACTGCTATATCTTCTTAAGCAACAAAAAAGGAGAAAAACAAGCCACCGGACCAGTAGAAACTCTACCTGCAAGAGTATTTTTATACGTTCCAAGGGTGCAACTGCAGTCTTTGCAAATGCCCCAGCAGCACCTCCAGCTATCAACTCTTTAACATAGACCGGCAAACAATCAATGCATGAGAACTCTGTTTGGGCAGACGAACCATCAACGAACGCCGCAACATTAGTAGATAAAGTAGACCCTTGAGACGAACTCATATCGAAACTCAAACTCAACCTCAACTAAAACCAAAATTTATTCAGTCTCGACAAAACAAATTATCCGCTCTGCAGCTTGAAAAACTCCTCATCCCATCTATCCCTTGGAATACAATGAGAGAAGACCTTTCCAATCGCCAGGCAATATGACCTGAGAATACCCAGGAGTGAATTGGGTAATTTCACAAGCCGATCCCCATTTTCAATGATGACAAGATACATCCACAGGTAGAAGAAAGCTGACGCCGCAGACCAAATCCTCAGAACCCCTCCAGTAACAACAATGCTCCCGTGGATCTACCAGATAACCATCACCACCAATCAGAAATTGACGCGCACAGTCTATCGAAACTTAGGTTAAATCATCAACGAGGAGGAACTATCACCGAATCAATAAAAAACCATAAATAACTTTAAACCAATAGCACGAAGTAGATGTTAGAATATATCCGTCAGGAAGATCAACAGCATATATCAAAATTTTGAAATCTAAATACACCGAACAATTCCTAAATAAATTTAAGCCTAACAACTCACAACCCATTAGACGAAATTATCAAAATTTCGATCGCAAAAAAATACATATATGTTAAAGACAACGTACTAGATATTCATTCAGTCGGTCGCAGGAGAACAGGCACGTAAATTCTTTTCCCCCTCTTTTCCTTCGTATAAAAGAAACGCAGCCGTTCTCCTTCGACGCGGGAAGGAGGTTTCGTCTTTCCTAGGAGTTTCTCTCCAAATCCTATTCTAATTGCCCCTCTCCTCCTCTCTGTGTAGTTCGTGCACATGCGGGCGCTTTGGACGTGATTTTTAAAAAACAGGATATTTAGAAAGCGTGATATTTTGCAACTCTCGCCCATCCAGTTCCGTAGACCATCACTTGCACGCTGTCCACGTGTAGCTGATTGTGAATGATAAGGCGGATCTGTCGGAAAAAAATTAAATCCGTGACTCTTTTTTATTAAATCTGACATAAAGTTACTCATAAAAAAAAATTAAATTGAAATTATTTTAAATCAAACAATATAAATCTAAAATGGTAAATATGTTATTCAAACCAAAACACTCTATTAAACTGAAATAGTACAAAATACAAAACTAATAGATTGTTAGGTCCCAAAAACTATTTTAATAAAAATACAACACCTAATTTCCTTCGCATTCACTGAAAAATAGACTACTCATGACTTGAGCGAAGATGTAAATAAAAATCATTAGATTGAGCTTAGTTATTGGCGTTAAATTATAACAAATTAATACTCCAAGAAAGGTAATGTAATCATGAAATTATACACGAACTATGGAGTACCAATTGCAGATGAAAAGATGAGAAAAATAGGCATGCGTACATGGAAGGGTCCACAAAGACCAGAAGCACAATCTTTAACCTACTATTCTTCTTCTTCTTCTTCTTCTCGCTATTATCGGCCTCCCCTTCACCGTTTTCGACGCCGGTAGATAATTTGGCAGCAGCATCTTCACACATCTTTTGTTTCTTCTTCTTTTTCTTCTCTGATTTCTCTACATCAGGTGAGTTCAACTTTATCTTTCTGCTCTTTTTTGCTCACTTTCTCAACATTCCCATCATTTAAAGATTTAGCATTACTCTTCTTTTCTTCTTCTATCATTTTTGTTCTTCTCATACCTTTTGATTTCAATTGACCCCTTTAAACTCCCAATTCTCTTCTTTGGATTCTTCACCAACAATCTCCAAAATCGAACAGAACTCCAAAATCGAATAGAACCCCAAAATCGGACTGAGCCCCAAAATCGAACAGAATTCCAAATCAATCAATTCTAACTTCCAGCCATGGAAACACATAATAATAACTACGAGGCACGGAACCTATAAACCAAGAAATTGACATGCCCGAAAGAATAATCAACTGATTAGGGAGATTTCGATATTTTTGATCCTCAAATTTGAGCAAAAATTCAAAACCCTTGTCTCCCGCTTCTCTGTCGCGATGAGCTTCCCCCTTCCCCTGCAACGTTGAAATCTTTTTACTAGGGCAGTGGTAGTAGAAGAGTTAAAAGAAAGGATCAAAACTTACTGATATTTACGTAACATCGACTTCTGTGAACTCTCTGGTCAACGGAAATTTGAGACGCGCATGGCATTTGTCTTTTATAATTATTTTTTATAAAAACTTTAACGAAATAATATATTTTATAATTTAATAAAATATAAAAATATAAAAAAAAATATAGAAGAATAATTTAGATTTTGATCAACGGATTTTACATTTTAATTTTTTTTAACTTATAAGTGTTTTCCAAAACTATTTGTTTAAAACAATTGAAATATTTGTGATAGGAGTAGCGGTTGTACAAGTGGCACGCGTGCGATCTCAACCAATTAACAAATGGTGCATGCGCGAATCTCTCTAACTATTATTGTCAAGTCAAAGCGTCATTTTACAATCAGCCTCTTCAAGCAATTTTGCAAGAAATTGCATCGGGAAAAAAAATTAAAAATTAAGACTCTTGAACTTTTTTTTATCAAATGAGGGGGAATACAACAGTTCGAACCCCTAAGACTCTTGAACTTGTTTTTACGAAAAATGTGATTTTTTCTGGAAGAAAAAACTAAATTATTTCGCGTGTTAGAGTATGATCTAATAAAATTTTCCTGTTAGATATTTGATCTATCATTTTTTCATTAATATTAAGATTTTCCAAATCATGGTCTAGCATTTAGCGACGGTAATTTTTATGGAAAAGGGGAAATTGCCTCTTTTATTTTGTAATTTTTTTAAACTACATTAAAAAAATTATATAAAAAATCTGTAAAATTACCAAATAACTATTATTGCCTTCCTTTTTATTTGTAAAATTAGGAACCTGTATATTTGACCAGTTTAACTTTATAAACTGCTATACTATTTTGACTCATTTAAAATGTGTGAAATTATATATAATATTTTTTTTATTATTATGTCAAATAAATTGGTGTCAAGAAAAAATTTGCCTCCTTTTTATAGAACTTTTCACTTCGCCTCTGCGAGCAGTCGCTAAGTTCTAACATAAAAATTTAAACTAAATGGACAGCTTAGCTATCTCTATTTTTTCTTTAAAAATATGATTCTTTTTAATTAAATTCTCTTATTTTATTTTGTTTAATATCATAACTGAAAAATCAATCTGATATGGCGAATTTTAAAAGAACCATTGCAAGTATTAAACGTGAATCCAAGATAAAAAGTCAGGTACTTTTTTGTTGGTTTAAACGTGAATTAGAAATGATGAATGATAAAGATAAATAAGTATTCACGTACTAATCAGAAATGATGAATGATAGAGATAAATAAGTATTCACGTAGTAATCAGAAATGATGAATGATAGAGATAAATAAGTATTCCATTTACGCATCAGTGGTGAAGTAAAACGATGAAAAGTAGCACAATGACATGTTTGGTTTTGTATGTACTAAATAAAATTTTTCATTTCATCCAACTAGTACTGAATCACAGGAAGATGACCCCAATATTTTGCTTTTACGGCTACTTCAATGGTGGTTATCATATTCATGGATGCTTTGCTCATTAGCACACATAATTGCCATGGATGCTAGCTAAAACGCCCGAAGCGAAAAAAGACCCATCACCCTCCCAAAATGAGAAAAGGGAAAACTACAAATTTTCGTCAACAATGGCGTCTAATATTTCAGTGCCTACTTCCCTTGTTGGGTAACAATTAATTCATCAGGATCAGAAAACGAAACTTGCCTTGACAATGACATGGAACAGGTCGAGGCCTTGGGGTGATACGCAGAAATTCTGTTACCATTCCCATCGTATAGAACAGCATCATCATCTTCATCCGGGACTCTACATTTCTCCCCTAATATAATCGTCTTCGTCCAAATAGAGTCTTGATCACATTTCACCTTCCCTTTATTATTACTGTTATTCTTCTGATGATGCTGATGATTAGAACTCTCCTTTTGATCCCGATTAATCCTGGCCACTGAAAAGCTTCTAGACACTTTCATGCTTAAACTGGACGATAACTTTCTCTCAGATGCTGATTTCCTCATTTGATTCACCGTCTGCATCTTTGGTGGAAGCGGCAGCTCTGTTTTGCTATCTGTTGCTCTCTCTTTATCTACTACTAATTCTGTCGTTGATTGTCTTGACGCTGTTGCTGCTATTGTTGTTGGATGTGGGCCCGTGTACGGATCTGATGTGTTGGGTGTTTCGAGGGGAGAAGGTGGCTCAGGCCGCCGCGGTGCTGATCTTCGTCGGAATCTAACACCGCAGAGAGTTGTGATTAGCGCGATTGCGGCGGCCATAACTGCGGCAATGAATGATAGTGAGAGTAACGGATGGATTAACGTGTTGTCAGTGGTAGGAAATTTTCTTCCCATCACAAAAACATAAAAAAAGAAAAAAAAAAATGAAAATAGTGAATTAAATCACTGTGTTCTCTCGGTCAAAGAGTTTCTATCTCTGATCTGAATGTAGTATCTATTTCCGATCATGTGTTTCCTGATGAAAGGTTCAAAGAAATCGTGTAAAAGTTGATATTTTTCTTCATGAAAGAACATTGGTTTTTGAAAATGGAACAGTTTTTATTATTATTATTTTTTGTTTTCGTTTTTCCAAAGTTTCATTCAGTGTCCGAAACAGACTGCTTGGGTATAGGAATGGGAGTGGGAAAGATTAGTGGTGAGAGGCAGAGTTGAAATGGTCTTTCTAGTTGTTGTCAGTTTTTTCGCTAGGATAATATTTACGGTAAAAAATTCATTCATCATTAAATCATTTTATGCGAAGATAATCTAAGGATGAATTAATTCATGATACTAAAAAATAATTCAAATGAGTTTTATATTTATTTTAAACATGGATAGTTTAGAATTTGAGTTTTTTTAGGGAAAACTTTGTCCTCAAATGAATTAGGCACTGAAACTATATCTCAAACAGTAAAACATAAACTGAAGATATAAATTAAGGAACATAATGATTAAGTCTACACATTCGTGTTATGTGATCATGATTGGAGTCATGATACTCCTATAACGCTAGACTTATAGAAAAGAAAAACAAAAAAGGTTGATATAATTTATTTGATGCCAAACTCATTCAATAAAGAGTTGGCCCGATTGTGTGCGGTGCGGTTGCTGATTCGGCCCTCATTATAATAGAACTGATTACAGCCCTAGTTATCACTTCTACTGGGCCTGCTACTAATCTCCAAATCCATTTGAAGAGAAAGCTGATGGCGTCGTTAAACATTGCATTTCATCTACGGTTTTGGTCTCTGCGACCTGCTACTATTGTCTATTGCTTTCCCCGTTCGAAGAAGGAGCGAATAGAGACGAAGAAATGGAGAAAATGGTGATTCTCAGATCAATATACCGTTCTCTCTACTCCAGATCTTATACGGTACCTGCCGTCACTCAGGGTTTACTCCGTCATCACCACCCTTTCGCTTCGCGAGGCTTCTTTAATCTCTCAACTCCTCGTCCTGCTCTCCCTAATTCTGCCCAGCAATTCCCTTCTGGTACTAAGTTTTATGCTTTGTTATTGATGTTTTGTAAAAAAATATACATATTTAACCTGAAATTTACTTCTAATCATTTATTCAATGGAACGCATATTAGTGGGAAAGTAGAACTTGAACTTTTTTTTTATTCAGATAACCTGCTTGCTAATTTCTTATCAGCTTCTTGGTCGATTATAGGCTTGATTTGGTGGGTTATGACCTGATCGATCATCATCTTCACTATGTGTCGTTTCGTACCTGAGATTTTTCTCGTAAAATTATCATTCAGCTGTACGAGAATCTTACTACATTTCATCTATTAAAATTTTCTTCTTCAAAACAGTAAGTTTATCCAAAATTTAAGTTACCTTGTAAGAAGGTAGATAGCTTAATCAGGACAAAGATGTATTGGACAAAAAAATTGACTGATTGAACAACATATCTGCTCATTGACAAGAAATAAATCATTTCTGCACCTGTAACCATAAGCAAAGAACCATGGCAGCATAGCCACGCAGATTATACAATGTATTTGGTTCATATATTTCTAGGTTCGTTAGCTTATTAGCTGACTACCATACTGATTGGAAAGCTATCTTTGTCATGCTTCACATGGTGAAATCTCAATAATATGGTTTCCTTCTTTCAGTAGGAATTGGAAGTCTGCGATTTTTTAGTGATGACATAGCTCATATGCCTGACATAAAAGATCCTGATCTTCATAATGCTTTCAAGGATTTGTTGGCTGCTAGTTGGGATGATCTTCCTGATTCTCTGATCAATGATGTAAAGGCAGCGTTATCTAAATCTACTGATGACAAGTCTGGCAAGGAGGTTGTGGAAAATGTCTTCCGAGCAGCTGAAGCAAGTGAAGAATTTGGTGGAATTCTTGTGAGTTTGAAGATGGAAATTGACGACAGCATCGGCTTAAGTGGGGAGGTATCATAGATGGTTGGGAGTTGTGTAATTTACCCTCCGTTCTTCATTATCCAGGTTTGATGATTTCGGCATTACATATCTGTGAAATGTACTTGCAGAATGTAAAGCCCTTGTCAGATGAGCTTAGGAATGCGCTTCGAACGGTTTATGATCGCTACACCACCTATTTGGATGCATTTGGGCCTGATGAGAGCTATTTGCGGAAGAAAGTAGAGACAGAGTTGGGAACAAAGATGATTCACCTGAAGATGAGATGCAGTGGCCTTGGATCCGAGTGGGGGAAGGTACGGATATTTTTTGCCTATTACTCAAAGTCTAGAAGTAGCGTTGATATTGGATTCTTATTGTTTTTGAACAGTAACCCTATTGTTGATTAATTTTTTGGTTTGTAATGTAATGGTCTTCCTGCTGATGGCAACCTGCTGACTATGCGAATTGTAGGCAGCTAATGAAGCTAAAACGTCATGTTATGTCTTTGTGAATCGTTTGTGATACTTCATAGATCCCTGAAGTAATGCACTGTTGGAAAACTTAAAGCAAACTTAAAACTTAAAATGATAAAATCCATAGTTCTAATGTTTGATTTGAACTCGCAAGGGAAGTTGTGTTATATAGGATGAAGCAGGCTCTAATTTTTTCTTCGTGTCACATGGCCATTACTTCTGTGCTATGAAGTAGATGAATTCAACTATAACTACTTGGATAAAGTGGTTTGTTAAGGAGTACAATTTAAAGGTTTGACTTTTAACTCTTTGATTCTCTTTTAATTTACAGGTTACAGTTCTTGGTACCTCTGGACTTTCTGGATCATATGTTGAGCAAAGAGCTTAATGGCAAAGTTTTTAGAGTTTTGATGTTATCGCGTGCCTTCTTGTGTTTGGCATTATGTATTTCAATACTTTGTCATATATATTCTCTCCTAAATTCCCAAAAGGTCTTTAGTCCTGCAGTTGATGCCAGTTAATAAGAGCTTTATTTATATTGTTCAATATGGTGAAGTGGACAAATTCAGCAATATGTTTTCCCTGCTTTAGGGCTATTAATGCCCATAATTTTTTTTTTATCCTGGACGTTTGGAGATTTAGTTGCTGGTGCTTCTCAATCTAACCTTATTTTTTGTTTAATATCCTTTTAGGAAAAGAAAGTTCAGCTCAAAATTTCAATTAAAACAGTGTAATTAGCTCCTCTGAAGGTAGCATCATTCCATTGGCATTTTGGCATTTGACAATGTAGTTACAAGTTGTTCGTTTTACGGCGTTTGGTTGTTAACAGCGAACACTAAAAGAAACTGAAAACTGATCATATCATTGCATTCTTTATTTGAGTTATTGCTTATAAATCACCATAGCAGTGCAGTAAAAATATCAAGAAAATAATTAACAAAATAAAGCTGAGAGATCTAGAGTCCAGAATATGAAGGCATCTTTACAACTTTTGTGGTTTTACTACGCCAAGACCAGGGCTCAGCAGGGGACTTGGGTAGTGGTGGAAGCAACACTGCCTTCCTACACAGACCAAATGGCCAGCCTTCACAGTGACATAGTTCCTCAATGATAGATCTTCTCCTCAATCCTTGACCATCAAGAAAATCACCAAATTCAAGCCCGTTAAAGCTTGAACAACTTGAGAAATCGGTCTTCACAGAAAGAAACTGTTCTTCGTTCCTGCTTGCAGCACTCGAACAGCAGGTGAAACAGCTTCTAACAGATAAAAAATCATCACCTTCTCCATCTCCATTATCATACAGTAATTCTCTTGTCATAGGAGAGTAAACCAATGAAAACCCATCTATCAAGCGGCTTGGTTTGCGTCTCAACTTCTCCATTGCTCTACTTCGAATCTCCGAAACAACCAACTGAGAAAAACAAACATGCTTAGGTGAAAAAATATTTGAAAATAAATTCGTATGGATGGAGAGAGAGTATATATACTTCCTCTTCATCAAAGTCACTCGTCGGATGCTCCTCGTCCTGGCCGGAATCCAATAGCCGGGTGAAAGTGTGGCAATTACAGAATACAATGTCCTTTAAAACTGCAGCAAAAAGTTTGCAATTCGCATTTGGTGGCTCTTCCTTCTGATGAAATGCCATTGTGTAGAAGTTAAAGTTTGAGTTCTCTACTGAATATCCAAGCCACAGAAATATATAGCAGCAGTATTATATACTGATCTACTACTGCTTTGAGACAGTGGCCTTGCAGCTTACTGAAAATACTGCGTAATTCTCATCCTTTGGGGTGAAGACAAAGTTAAAAAATAACACAAGACATTCCAACAAATTACATACTCTTTCAAGATTTCAATACCTTTCTTCTCGCAACAACAAATCCCACGAGATTAGTGGGTTTCTTTAAAACAATACAGAAAAAGGAAAGAAAGAAAGAAAGAAAAAACTAAGCCATATTGAACGCCGACAAATTAGGTATTGGAGTCTCTCTTTAAGCTCAAGTAATGGTGAATTAGGACATGCCACCAAACCATCAAATCTTATATCAGACAAGTTTACTAAGAATAGCAGTAGCAGAGTATTCCAAAGATTCAAGTTTTCCATTAAAAAGAGACAAACCTCCACTGGAGAATTGGGCCTCCGGGTTAAAGAAATTACAAAATTTTCTTAAATAATTTACTGTTCAGAACAAGGAGCCGAGATGAAAATCTCAAAAAATCACATATCTATTCACTCTATCAATAATCGAACGGTTAGAACCACATATCTCTCGGTACGTTATTTCTTCAGTGCTATAAAATCATTACACCAGTACAACCACAAAGCTGGAAAGGCAAAAAAAAACTCGTGACATGAAATAAAGGAAGATTCAGACAAGAAATCGTAGGAACTCTTAGATCGAACATTAAAACACCCATATTGTTTCTTGTTTGGCATTTCATAAAGTCAAGTCTTGAGTACTTGTTTCTTTGAAGTAAGTACTTATTATTCTAGTTATCAAAGAAAAAAAATTCTTTTTACTTTTTATTTTTTGGGCAGATTTAGACGGAGATTTAAACTCAACGACACCAATTGAACAAACGATATTTTTTATACAGATTTAAATTATTGAGATATGAACTCAACGACACAGATTGAAAAGTATTCACTCATTTATACAAAAGATAACGGAGAGAGATCGACTTGTTAACAATGAGCTCTGCAACTGAACCAAGCACCCATAAATTAAATTATGAAATTTCAAATTCAAAACAAAAGAGAAAGTTGATTAAAATCCAAAATTCAAATTCGATCATCAACTGAAACACTTGCATATGGATTAATCGATAGAAGGAGTTTCAAAGAGCAAGATCCACAAGGTAGAACAACAGATGACGGCAAAGCATCTTCTGTTTTAAAGTAAATATCATTCCCTTCCCTCAACAATCGATACCCTAGTTTTCCCAACTCATCGGAATCAATGGAGAAATAATCGCCACAACGACACTGGTAGAAAAGTTCTACCACCTCTTCTCCACCATCTTCAACAGTCATATCATCTAAGCTTACTTCTTCTCCAACAATGGCATCTCCTTTTGAAGCTTGGAGCTCAATGTCGTAAGCTACACGTAACTTTGAATTACTGAGGACTTCCCAAGCCTTCTGTACCTTCAAGAATCTATCTGCCTCGTGATCGGGATGGGATGTCTGATGACCTATTTGTTGTAACTTATCAGGGTGAAAATTAAGGATGGCAGATCGGTAGCTTGCCCGAATTTCGTCATGACTTGCATCCTCTTTCACTGATAGAACCTCATAATGTGTTCCCACGGTTCCATTCTTTCCCAAAAGCATGGTTGGTAAAGTTCTTCAATTTCGGATCACCTTCAATGCAAACGAAAATGACGATTTCAAAAACAGCAAGAAAAAAGGTGAGAAACCTTTTTAAAAAAAGATCAATATACTGACATTTTTAACTTGCAAATTCGCTGATCAAACAAACGGAGTTCAAGATAATTACATTATTCAACGACGCTATGTATCAATCAATCATAAATACTGCATTCCCGATAAGTTTTCTTATCGAATTTAGCTGATACCTTCAATCAAGCAAAATTAGTTCCATCCAATTAGACTAAAGTTTTAAGCTCCTCAAATCCAATTACATTGGCACATAAACCCCCAATTTCCATGAAATTCCACCAAGTCCTCACAAATCAAACACAAACAAATATCACCAAACACACAAAGTCCTCAAAACTAACACACACAAATATTGCCAAATCCACAAACTCTTCAAAATTAAGGTATTTAAAATACATCCAAAACAGACCTCTCTAAACGTCTCAAATTGTTCTTCTTGAGGACCTCAGCACAATTCACAAACTATCTAGCAAATATTACAATCATTATAAAGTAAGTAGCATACAAATAAATCAGAAACAAAAAAAACAGCCAAAATGACAGAGCATAGAAACAGAACAAAAAAAATCAGCCATTTTCCCCCAAAGCCAAACAGAAACAAAAAATCCAGCAAAATGACAAAGCCAACTCTTGAAATCAGAAAAAGAATGACCAAAATCTGGGTATCCATCTAAACGAGCAGCTTTGAACCAAATCCATATACATTGAGAAGTAACGTTTGAAGATGAACATCATATGATTTTCCTTCAATTTATATATTCAATCTTCTTTTTATCGGTTTATATATTTAATTGATTTACAGAATCAAAGAAAAACACAAACCCATATCAAGAACCCATTTTGAAAGAAAATTAAACAGAACAAAGAGTCCCAAATAAATCGAAGATAAATGACACAACAATAAATTAAGAACAAAGAAAAGAATAATTCGAAGCCAAAAGTCTCGAAATTAAGAAGCTTAATGAATTAATCAGCTCTTACAGCTTCTCATCTTCAATCCAGCCAAACAAATCCAAATAATAGTCAAAATCAAAGCCAACAGCGGGTTTTTAGCCAACATGGGAAAGTAAAGGGGACTCACCGGTGGCAGGGAGAGAGCGGCGCAGCGAAGTGAGGGGGGAACAGACGGAAGAAAGTGTGTTTTGGGAGGAAAAAGAGATGATCTAAAACCGTACTTATGGATAAGTTGGATTGACAGTTTAACAAAGACACATATTTTAATCAAGATAGTAAATTCGAGTGATATTAATCATATTTTTATAATTTATAATATAAATTTGATAAAATAAATATTTTTCAAAAATCATTTAATACATATGACTTCTTAAAATAAATCTCTCTATCCAAATCCAAAGAAAATATAAGGGAATGAGATGAAAGTGTAAGTTAATTTAAAATGAGAAGTTGAATTTTATTTTTAAAATATAAAATCTAAAACAAAACTGACAAGATGTATATGAGTAAAAAATATTCATCATCACACATAAAAAATGTAGTGATCAAGTAATAGTACAAGGGAACTGATGAATTACTTATTATCTTGTTTGTTCTTGTAATACATGATCCATCTTTGGCATGGAGAAGTCTGTTGTTAGGAAAAAGGAAATCAGGAAGAGAGGTACTTGGAGAATTGGTGATGACAGATAAGTACACATATGGAATGACAGGTGGTTATTGAACCTGTTAATCTCAAAGACTTTCAAGCCTATGAGGTGAGCTTAGTTTATAATTTTGGTGGATGGAAGAGAGATCTATTCAATAAGTATAAGTTAATGTATGTGGAGTTTTCGGTCCCTTAAACGTCTTTTCTCAGTATAATAATATGAGGTTTGTTAAAAATACTACAATAATAAGAAAAAATTTAAAATTCTTTATAATTATTGTCTTTTCGTCGGGTTATGTTACGGTACAGTCCGTGTAATATAAAGAACTTATATTTCTTTTAGATTTATCTCTTATAGCGTTCATAAAATTTAGGTAAATTTAACCTGTCCGGTACTGGCCTGAATTAACAGCTCCCGGCCTGAGTTATCAGAAAACTCGTTAAGCCGGTCCAGAACGTTTCGGTTACAGAATTGTATAATGAAAAGGAGTCGCCTCTGCTCGTTGCTGTCTCGTCCCACTCCATACGATCAAAGCTCCCGCTTTTCAGTAATATTTTTTCGATTGATTGGACTCCAAAAAAACAATTAATATAACCATCTGTAATTGTCTGCTTTAATTTATTCATTATCAATTTTCAAGTTCTATAATGGAATCTGATAGCCGACAAAAGGCCGTTGGATTAGAAAAGGGAATGCAGCATGTGGGCTTCTCGTGCCTCGTTATTTTAAGGACCCATCGGTTCCTCCAATCTTAGTTGCTATTTCAATCAATTTGTGTTCTGCCCAGATTGTCTTTTTTGAAGTACTAGTCTCATAGTTTTGTTTTCTTTTACTGATTTTTGTTCTGAGTGAATATCTTTTGAGTTTTTTGTATCTGTCTTAGCTTCTATTTTTATCTCTATTTGTTTAGCTTTTCTCAAATCATTGTTCTGAAGTTTGATTAAGAACAAGAGCGGTAATGGAAGAAGACAAAGCAGGGAGCAGGTTTAGAAGAATTTGCGTCTTCTGTGGAAGCAATTCTGGTCACAGAGAAGTGTTCAGTGATGCCGCGATTGAATTAGGCAATGAGCTGGTTTGTCCTTTTAGCTGAACTTTCTTTTTGATGGATTTTGTAACACTTTGGCGATGAGATTCTATGTTGGGTTTGATTTGTTTGCTGTCATAATTACTAAACTACGTCTAACAGCGTTGAAATTTTTATTTTCCGTTTGATTTCGTGGCTTCTTTCTGTCTGATCTTGATTGAATTTTTCTTCAAGGTTTCTTCTGGGTTGTTAATTCAGATTAAGCTTGTGCAGGTGAAAAGGAAGATAGATTTGGTATACGGTGGAGGAAGTGTCGGTTTGATGGGTTTGATATCCCAGAGAGTGTATGACGGCGGTTGCTATGTTCTCGGGTATGACTAAGATAAATGCTTCAGCATTTGCTGTTCTTGTTGAAAATTGTAGGATATTGCTTTTTTTATAAAATGTTTTATGTTTTCACTTTCTTCTGAAAACTTGTTTTCCCATCACCAACCGACGGGTTTTCGTTTTATTTTATCAATGACTTAATGACAATAAACTGAAATTAATCTTGATATCTCTCCACATGCAGGGTCATTCCAAAAGCTCTCATGCCTCTTGAGGTTCTTTTATCCTAAACTCATTTAGATTGAGTACGCCTGCAATTCAGTATTTCTCTAACATGCTAACACTATGATAATAATGATAGATATCTGGTCAAACTGTTGGCGAAACAAGAACGGTTGCAGACATGCATGAGCGTAAAGCTGAAATGGCTCGAGAGTCTGACGCATTCATTGCTCTTCCTGGTAATTATCTCGCATATTCTTATCAACATTGTTCATAAGAAGCGAGTAATTCAAGTTACTGAAGCTAATCTTAAATATTACTCTCACTTATCTATCTTATAGGAGGATATGGGACAATGGAAGAACTACTGGAAATGATAACTTGGGCTCAACTTGGAATCCATAAGAAGCCTGTAATTGGTCACTGATGATATTTATTACTATAAAGACTAAATTCTATGAGCATTACTAATCAGAGGTTGCATCTTGTGTACAGGTTGGTCTCCTGAATGTTGATGGGTATTATAACACTTTGCTGGCATTGTTTGACAATGGTGTTAAAGAAGGTTTTATCAAGCCCGGAGCTCGGCATATAGTCATATCTGCTCCGACAGCTAAAGAACTTTTGATGAAGATGGAGGTAATCAATATTTCAGACACTTTCAAAGAATAAAGTAAAGAAAAGAAGAAAGTTCAGCTTTACTCATTTCAATGTAAGAAAATATCCAAACTTTAATTCTCAAAATTGTTTTTTCAGCAATACATGCCTTTCCATGAACACATTGCTCCACACGAAAGCTGGCAGATGGAGCAACTTGGAAATTATCCAGGGCAAGAAAATGCAGCTGTGAAATAATATATGATGATAGGTTTGTTCTCTTACATTGATTTGGGTTTGATTTGTCATGTGAGAGTTTTTTATGAGAGTTGATTTGAGTGTCTTCGCCATAAATGGCTCGTCAATATGTACTTGTTTGAATTCTTCTTTTACAAGTTAGGAGGAATCTTTATTTAAAAGATTGGCAATAGAGTGATTAAATTTCTCTTTACAAAGTTATTGCTATTAGTTGTGTTTCATTAGTATGTGTTTCTCTGAGTTGATGCAAATATGTAAAGTAATGCTAGAGCGGAACGTTGATTTATGTCGTTGAAAGAAGCACAAATGACGAGGAAACAAAAACTATCACCAAGGAGTAGAAGATTATCTTATTTTCTATGATTTGTTCGATAATGGTATCTAAATAAGAGGGCAGAAGGCAAAACCTGTTGGAAAATGATAGTCAATGCTGAATACTATACGTTTCGACTGCATAATTTTCACGAGAACGGAAGGAAAATTATGGAGAGAATCATTTTTACATTTTGTAGTTAAAAAATGGAGGAAGCTGTACTGATTCATTGGTAGTTTATTTTTCAAGGGAATTTTATAATCTGGAAGGTTTGCTTATTGGCTTATTGTCTTATTGTCTTAGTCATGATGGACCTCCTTGTCTTCTTTATTTGAAGGTGGATGTTGCTGTTAATTCACTTAAACTTGTCATTCTCTACACTAACTGAGCCACTTCAATAGCTGAAAAGACACCAACGCTTGGCTTTCAATGAAGTGATTGCAAAGGTATATATAAACCTGTCCTTTGGGGGGGCCCATCCATGGCTTCTTTACCCCGAATTTAAATATCCAGCATAATCATTATGGCAAGGACATTAGAGTAAAGTTTACCCCAAGTGGGAAATTGAACCTGGGACCTTAGATCACATGACCCAACTTCTTCATTTTCCCTACCACTTGAGTTAATGTCTTGATCTTATGTAAGTATCCAATGAATAACTGAACAAATTTGTAGACTTATTTCTGCCATTGATGTCTCTCACTTTCAACTTACCAAATGATGGAGTGAAAGGACAGTTCTACTTCTACTAATCCAATCACATGCAAGGATTTCATTATTTATCAGAACAAAAAGAAACAAAAGCTTGGGTACCAAACTACAAATGAAACTATCACCTATTGGCACTGTTGCTGACACTAACGTCCTTCATATGATTTTCAGATATATGTTTTGCGCATACCTTCCGTTGAGAACTTTTTGTAAGAAAACTCAAAACAGAGACCAGAGCATCAAAAGTAAAGATCTGATATTCCCTCATAAAGGGTATTGCATATAGGAAAGAGCGGGAAGGTACATGATCGTGGGACAAGCTCTTTTGTTATCTTCAACCATTCCCTGAGATCACCATCACCACTGTCCTGATGCATAAGACCTGGAAGGAACCTAGGAAATGTATTCCAACAGGTGGAAACAGTTAGAAAAATAAAAGACTTTTACAAGATGTGCTATATTCTTTTTTTCCAGTCACAACATATGGGAAATAGGATGTCTAACAAAAGAATGGTCTAATAACTTTTACAAGCTACAAGCCAGATAAAACCTTTGAGTAGACAAGATTAACAAAGCCTCTCTATGTCGTTTAAATTCTTGTCTGAGAACCTTCGGTGCATCGTCAGTAGTCTATAAGCCATTATCATTTCACTTCACGCCTTCTCTTTAGAAGGAGATGATATCAAATTTTGTAGTGCTGTGGCCTGAATAACTGCACTATGGTCTGGTTCCTTGCCACGGATAGAAGCAGATCTTCTGAGGCCAAAACTCTTGTCGACGCCTTGTTGAAAAAAACGTCTTAATGGCCGAGGTAGGCATCGTATTACTCGTTTTGAACTCACCAGAAGTATCACACCTATGATGATAAGAAGCCTGCAGTATGAAATAATTTGTGAATTAAACAAACTGCATGAAAACTCTGAGTCTGGGCATTCAAATCCCTCAAGCATCCTCATCCTAATTAATGGATGTGATTTTTCAGATAAACAACAATAATAACAAGAAATACTTTCCCTTAAAAACAAAAACAATGAGCAAAGACTTGCCAGTAAAATATGTGATAGTTTAGTTGTTTACCATCCGAGCAGGAGCCAGAAGCGAGCTGTTGGTGCTGAAGGCAACCGTTCGCCCAACGCAAGCATGCCAGCAAGTACACCAGTTACAATTGATGCCACAGCAGCACATGTGGACACTACAATAGCCCTCCCATGCTTTAGACCTCTCGTCTACTTAGGAAAAAAAGGCAACGATTTTATCATGATAGTCAATAGTAAGCCAATTATGTAATGTTCGCTATAGTTGAAACACAAAGAGAAGTATTTATCTGTCCACACACACAAGGACATGGCGAGGGGCAGAGCTAGAAAATATGCAAGTCAAATGAATTTATATTGAAAAAATAAATAAAATATAAATGAATGCAGTCAAATGATGATATATTGAGATGAAAAATATGGTGAAAACTAAAAAGCACCTGGTAGTAAAATCCTGTAGCGCTACAACACACACTTGTGGAGATGCATATGGGAACCAGCAACCAGTGGAATCCCTGCTCCAAGAATAAAAAACCCATCTTTGATATCACCGACGCCATCCTGAAATTGAATGCATAAATGTCACATGGAAACTGAAGTTCTGCTCTCTAATATATCGAACTCTATCCAACATTCCCGAATTCAACGCACATGCAACCATATCGCAATTAAATAGAAAACTTTAGATCTCAAATGTTAAAGTTTACCATATATTTTCCTTCAAAAATAATTTTTCAAATCATTCCAGAAATAAAAAACAAGAATCAATGGAAATCTAAATCAGGAAGAACAGGTTATCAGATAATGCAAGAAAAAAATTGTACCCAAACAAGATGCCAGATTCCAAGCCATAAATGATCTCCTCAACAACTTCGAATTCCATCTGCATCACAAAAGAACATTCATAATAGCCTTAATTCTTCACTTTCCCAGCCTTTGGGGGGGGGGGGGGGGGGGGG